>CM038726.1:1914045-1944045 GCA_021613375.1 Megaleporinus macrocephalus
AGGATGCCCTGCGTGACTGTCTCTCTCGGTAGACTCGTAAAGAGTCAGGATGCCCTGTGTAACAGTCTCTCTCTGTAGGATCTTAAAGGGTCAGGATGCCCTGTGTAACTGTCTCTCTTGGTGGGCTCTTAAAGAGCCAGGATGCCCAACGTGACTGTCTCTCTCTGTAGGATCTTAAAGAGTCAGGATGCCCTGTGTGACGGTCTCTCTCTGTAGGACCTTAAAGAGTCAGGATGCCCTGTGTGACTGTCTCTCTCGGTAGACTCGTAAAGAGTCAGGATGCCCTGCGTGACTGTCTCTCTCGGTAGACTTGTAAAGAGTCAGGATGCCCTGCGTAACTGTCTCTCTCTGTAGGACCTTAAAGAGTCAGGATGCCCTGTGTGACTGTCTCTCTCGGTAGACTCGTAAAGAGTCAGGATGCCCTGCGTGACTGTCTCTCTCGGTAGACTTGTAAAGAGTCAGGATGCCCTGCGTAACTGTCTCTCTCTGTAGGATCTTAAAGAGTCAGGATGCCCTGTGTGACGGTCTCTCTCTGTAGGATCTTAAAGAGTCAGGATGCCCTGTGTGACTGTCTCTCTCGGTGGGCTCTTAAAGAGCCAGGATGCCCAACGTGACTGTCTCTCTCTGTAGGATCTTAAAGAGTCAGGATGCCCTGCATGACAGTCTCTCTCTGTAGGATCTTAAAGAGTCAGGATGCCCTGTGTGACTGTCTCTCTCGGTGGGCTCTTAAAGGGCCAGGATGCCCAACATGACTGTCTCTCTCTGTAGGATCTTAAAGAGTCAGGATGCCCTGCATGACAGTCTCTCTCTGTAGGGCCTTAACGAATCAGGATGCCCTGTGTGACTGTCTCTCTCGGTGGGCTCTTAAAGAGCCAGGATGCCCAACGTGACTATCTCTCTCAGTGGGCTCCTATAGGGTCAGGACCCCTGCATGACAGTTTCTCTTAGTGGGCTCTTAAAGAGTCAGGACACTCCTAAGTGACTGTCTCTCTCGATGGGCTCTTAAAGGACATGCATGCCCTGCGTGACTGTCTTTCGCGGTGGGCTCCTATAGGGTCAAGACTCCCTGCATGACAGTTTCTCTCAGTGGGCTCTTAAAGAGCCAGGAGACCCTGTTTAACGCTCTCTCTTGGTGGGCAGTAATCAGGAACTTTCCTGATTACTGCCGAGATATTTTCATCTCATTCTCCCGCTGCGTTCCTGACTGGTAATCGCTCCCACTTTCCCCGGGACACAGTTCAAATGGAATGTTTTACAGCGTGAGATAAGTATACCACTTAGTTTGCCGCAGCAGCTTTCAAGAACTAGAAATCCGTTCGCGGAATTTCAGACCACTTGATGTGAGACCTTCCCAACTGCTAGGCACGTCAGCAAGCGCCGCACACTCTGGAAGATATGTCGGGCCAAGATATGGTTGAATGGCAAAATCGACCAAACATAAGCTAAACACAGGGTTACAGAATTCCAGAGATATCAATGCAATTGCCTTCCGTTCCCCAGCCTAATGTTGGCAACCCAGTGCTGCACTGTTAGCTTAGGCTCCTTTCGAGTGTTTATGTGCTCGGCAATGTATATACACTTCCTGTGGCACTTAATTCCTGAATTTTTTCCCAACGATGGTTTGTGGCCAGCATAAACCTTCAGATCCTTATTACCCTGACTGATGTACACTTGATGCTGGTCATCAGTGATCCCATGGTGAAACGACTCTGACCTGAAAATAGCACATGATTATTTTAACTACTCAAACCGAAGAGTGACCTACAACCCTACACCCTTGCTTATTCTGTTCGTATCGTGGAAGCCATTAAAGTAATCATCTCATTTTGTATGTGGTGTCGGATGGATTGCTGCTGTCTTGGTTACCTTCTAATGACATGCCAAAGCTCTAGATCTAGATTAGATGCCTTCGCCTCACTTGCTGCTAAGCGTTCTCTCCAATTGAAATTCTTACTCAAGTTTTATAAAAAAGACTAAAGCCTACAGCCTACATAGATACAACTGAATTTGAACCTCCCCCAAATGCTGGACCTCCCATTGCAAGAATCACATCTGGGCACCTTTGACAAGTGTTTTTAATCAAAACCACTTAAGGTGGAGCAGAAAATTTAATTAACCATGTATTAGAAACCTAATGAACATATACCAAATCACATGATTGTTCTTCAAGAATACTTCAGTAAAGATGAGGGTCCAATTCAAAATTAGGAGTTCTATATACAGTTAAAGTCTTCAGTGATGTAAGAACTGGGAAATGCATACTTTCTCGGCTTCATCCTCAACTTTAAGATGAGGCTTTGTTTGAGGTATTGTGATTGTGGAGAAGGGAAACTCGGAACTTCGCCACCTCCTGGTCGCATTCAATACAATGTCTCCAATAGGTTGCCAGTTTGGAAAACTGTTCCACCAGCTATACAGACGTAAACACTGGCAATCTGGGTAAACACAGGCAATCTGGGTGCCAATTACTGGGAGCCCACAACAGCTTTAGAGCTGTTGAAAATGGAGAGACTACATAAAATATGGGTTAATATATAAATATATATATAATAAATTGTATATAAAAAAAGGTTAATGCCAGGTTTTCGTTAAGCTCTTGAAATTTGAAAAGCTGAAAGTCTACACTTCAATCAGTGTACTGCTGGTGTGTGTTCGGGTCCTGAGGCAGTCCACGGGGAGCAGTTTGTATGGCAGGTTTTATACTGAAGTAGAAAATGAGCAGTTTGATCACTGAAGGCTCAATTTATCAAACTCCAGGGTTCAAGTCAACGGAAGAGTTATCAGGGTTCGCCTCAAAGGTCAGAGTTCAAATCAAAGGCGAGTTACTGACACTCAAGTCAAAGGCAGAGACAGTAGTGTTCATTGAAGTTCGGGTCATTGAACTTTATCGAAGTTCACGTCAAAATCTGAGTCACTGAGGCTGAGTAATTGAAGTTTAAGTCAAAAGCCAAACCACTGAAGTTCAGGACAAAGGTTGAATCATGAGGGTTTAATTCAAATGTAGAGCCATTCTCTAAGTTATATGAGTTCATACGATTCTGAGATTCTGAGATTCTGAGACTCCAACTGGATAGTGACGACAATCTTTAACCTCACACTGCTTTGTTGCCCTCATTAGATCTTGAGGTAAGGATGCACAGATAGTTCCAAACGTGGGATGTTCTTCGCTCGGTCGCTGTCTGCGAATTGTGATAATTTCCGTAACCACGTCTGGAGATTCACAGTGAAGGACAAAGGGATAATGGTTTTCACTGCTGTACCACACGAACAGATGGTGGTGAAGTGTAACTAGGCTGCTAAAATGAAAATGATGAGGTAAAATTGTTTAAACCATCCCAGCAAAATGGAACCTCTGAGTTGAACCTCATTACCTCAGAAAGGTCGTTCAACCGAAACCTGTGGTTTCGGCTTTGGTACCCAACGTAACATCACCATCACTTACTTCATGCTTGTGGTCTCCAAAGCATGTATCCAGTAACACTAATTCGCAGAAGGCATTGATTTTCAGAAGATTTCACCTATGTGCGAGGGTTGGATACGAACTAAGTAATTGCGATTGACGTCTGAACACACATGGAGCGTAACAGGACTGAGAACGATGTAACTTCTAAAGAAAGTTGTTACGACACACCAGTGTAACTGGATGGAGAATGTTTCTGAGCTTGTGTCCATTCCACCTCCATTGCGCACGGTAGGTCAGTTTAATTTGCTGAAGTGCTTTAGCTGAATTGTGGCCCTTGATAATTTACACAGTGGGCCTTGTCAAGGGCCCTTGTTTTCCTTACCTGCAGATTGTCTGGTGAAGTGTACTTAAACGGGTAAACGGCCTGCAGTCTGAAAGTGTGATCTGTTGCTGACAACACCGAAACAAACCCACTGCAAACATAAACACTGCTGACGATTTTCTATTACACCACCACATACAATATTTATATAGACATCAAAAAAAAAAAAACAAAAAAAAAAACAATATATATATATATATATATATATATATATATATATATATATATATATATATATATATATATATATATATATATATGAGTATTGTTGTTTTAGGTCTTTATTAGTAGAAATAGTATTTGTGTTGATAATTTGGGATAGTGTTTAGTACTGATGATATTAGTATTGGTGTTTTAGGTCAGTATTTAGTAGTGGTAGTATTTGTATGGGTATTTTAAGATCATGTTTTATACCGAGGGCATTAGTATCAATCAATCAATCAACCTTTATTTAATCTCGGAAATACATTGAGGGATGACCCTCATTTTCAATGCAGCCGAGCATATACAGTTAAAGGGATTGAAAACAAAATGAGCAAAAATAAAAAATTAAATACCAATTTTAAATAAACATTTAATATAGAAGCATTAAAATTACAATTGTAAAAAAATGTTAGAAAATTATTATAAAAGAATATAAAAGAATATAAAATAAACATATTACATACACCAAGATAATAAAAAGTTGAAATGCTAATAAAAAATACTCAATAAAACAATCACGATAAAAAAATGGATAATTATAATAATAAAAATACAAATAATAAATAAATAAATAAAAAGATAGTAATAATAAAAAAAAAAAAACTAAAATAAAAGTAAAATAAAACAAACGTAAAAAACAAAATTAAATAAAAATAAAAATTAAATAAATAAATAATAATAATAATAATAATAATAATAATAATAATAATAAGATAAAAATAAAATCCTAGTAGATTTATTCATTTAAAACAGTCACAGGCTTTCTGATGGTGATTAGAAACTAAAAGTTTAAAATGGTTTAGTGATCCCAGCGAGCTGAGCTTCAGAGTTTCCTGGAGAGAGTTCCAGCTCGCTGGTGCACTGTAGCTAAAAGCAGATTTTCCCAGTTCACTAAAAACTCTCGGTACCTGACAGGTGATCCAGCCTCTAGAGCGAGTCTGATAATTATTGTTATTTATTGAAATCAGAGAAGAGATGTAAGCTGGCAAATGGCCGGAGAGTGATTTATAGATAAAAATAAGCCAATGAGCTTCTCTTCGTGCAGCTAGTGAGGACCAACCAACTCTATCATAGAGTCTGCAGTGGTGTAGTACTGTAAGGGTCTCAGTTTATAAATCTCAGAGCAGAGTGATAGATTGATCTAGCGGTTTGAGGGCACTGGCGGACCGCTTTATTATAGATTACATCGCCGTAATCCAGGACTGCAAGTATGGTTGCCTCCACTATTCTTTCCTAGCGTACGTGGGTAGACAGGATTTATTCCGATAAAGGAATCCGAGCTTCTGTCTGCACTTAATGGCGAGTTTGCTTATATGGGATTTAAAGGAGAGTTTTTCATCCAGCCAGATGCCAAGGTATTTATATTTCGCTGACTCGCCTCGGATGCTGGATCCTGTCAGGGTATTATTATTTATGGAATCTAAAACAACTATCTGAAAATCTGGAAAACAAACATGAATTTGGTTTTATTAGCATTTAAAACCAACACTTAAGATTCTATAGAGCAGTCCTGTAACAAGAGTTAAAAGAATGTTGGAGTTTATCTAGTGCAGCGTTGAGCTGTATCAGCCGGAGCAGTATAAGATTGAATCATCTGCATAAAGGTTGTAACGTTGAGTGTCTAAGGTAGAGACAGCATGTTCATTGATAAAAAGATTAAGAAAACTGGGCCCAGGATTGAGCCCTGAGGAACCCCTTTCGTTATAGGCTGAAGGTCAGATTTATGGTTACCGAGAGACACACATTTGCTTCCTACCAGAAAGGTAATCTGGGCCCACAGACCTGAATTTCGGCGAAAACCTAATCATTATGTAAGGAACCAAGTAATATATCAGTGAGCAACAGTATCAATGGCTTGGGGGAGAGCCAATAAAAATGGCAGCACAGAACTTTTTCCTGTCCTATGGCCAAATAAATGTAACATTTAAACAGCAGGTGCAGAGATGGTGCTGTTTCTTTCTCCTGAAACCAGACTGATACGTGGACAGGGACTGAGTTTTCATACAGAAAAGATTTAAGCTGGTTATTTACTAAGGATTCTAAAATTTTTGGGATAAACAAGAGAGTTTTGAGATTGGTCTATAATTATTTAAATCTGTCGCATCTCCTCCTTTATGCAGAGGAATAACATGTGCTGTTTTCCAGATACTGGGAATTCTGCAGGATAAATAGAAAGATTAAAAATATATGTAACATGTTCTAAAATAACTGGGGTTGCCAGACGCAGAAGGTTGGGGTCCAGACCGTCCTCACCTTTTGTTTTTCGAGGATTAATAGAAGAAAGGGCATTAGCTACAATGTATGGGGAACAGGTCTGGAGTGTGAAGATATCCTGATTCTGGGAAGCAGTAGTGGTGATGGTAGGCTGATCTATGGGCAGGTTTATGTCAATGTTTTTAAATATCTGACCAGCTGCAGCAAAGTGTGCATTAAAAGCTTGGCATAATTCTTGCTGTATTGGTGTTCTAGGTCAGTATTGAGCAGTGGTAGTATTTGTATGGGTACTTTAGGATCATGTTTTATACTGAGAATATGAGTATTGGTGTTCAAGGTCATTATTTAGTAGTGGTAGTATTTGTATGGGTACTTTAGGATCATGTTTTATACTGATGATATTAGTATTGGGTATTGGGTATGATATTAGCTGGGTATTTAGTAGTGAGAGTTTTTTAATACTGATATTAGTGTTGGTGTTCTAGGTCAGTATTTAATAGTGGTAGTATTTGTACAGGTAATTGGAGATAATGTGTAGTACTGATGATATTAGTATTGGAATTTAGTATTGTAATTTACTAGTATTGTAAAGTCAGTATTTAGTAGTGATAGTATTTGTGTTGGTAATTTGGGATAGTGTTTATCACTGATATTAGTATTGGTGTTTTAAGTCAGTATTTAGTAGTGATAGGGTTTGTATGGGTAATTTAGGACTGTATTTTATACTGAGGATATTAGTATTGGTGTTTTAGCTCAGTATTTAGTAGTCAGAGTTTTTTAATACTGATATTAGTGTTGATGTTGTAGGTGAGTGTTCAGTAGTTGCAGCATTTGTACAGGTAATTGGGGATAGTGTTTAGTACTGATCTTATTATTGGTATTTTAGGTCATTATTTAGTAGCAATAGCATTTGTGTTGGTTATTTGAAATAGTCCTTTACACTAATATTAGTATTAGTGTTTTAGGTCGGTATTAAATAGTGGTGGCATTTGTATGCGTAATTTAGGATCATGTTTAATGCTGAGTATATTAGTATTGGTGTTCTAGGTCAGTATTTAATAGTGGTAGTATTTGTACAGGTAATTGGATATAGTGTTTAGTATTGATGATATTAGTATTGGTATTTTAGATCAGTATTTAGTAGTGATAGGATTTGTATGAGTAAGTTAGGATCATGTTTTATTCCGAGGACATTAGTACTAGTGTTTTAGCTCAGTATTTAGTAGTGATGGTATTTGTATGGGTAATTTAGGTTCATGTTTTATACTGAGTATACTAGTATTGGTGTTCTAGGTAAGTATTTAATCATGGTAGTATTTGTACAGGTAATTGGAAATAGTGTGTAGTGTTGATTATATTAGTATTGGAATTTTAGGTCAGTATTTAGTAGTGATAGTATTTGTGTTGGTAATTTGGGATAGTGTTTAGTACTGATAATAGTATTGGTGTTTTAGCTTAGTATTTAGTAGTGAGAGTTTTTTAATACTGATATTCGTGAGTATTCAGTAATTGCAGCATTTGTACAGTTAATTGGGGATAGTGTTTAGTACTGATGATCTCAGTATTGGTGTTTTAGTATTGGTGTTTTTTCATTATTTAGTAGCGATAGCTTTTGTGTTGGTTATTTGAAATAGTGTTTTACACTGATGATATTAGTATTGGTGTTTTAGGTCAGTATTTAATAGTGGTAGTATTTGCAGGGGTAATTTAGGATCGTGTTTTATACTGAGTAAATTAGTTTTGGTGTTTTAGGTCAGTATTTAATAGTGGTAGTATTTGCAGGGGTAATTTAGGATCGTGTTTTATACTAAGTATATTAGTATTGGTGTTCTAGGTCAGTATTTAATAGTGGTTGTATTTGCATGGGTAATTTAGGATCGTGTTTTATACTGAGTATATTAGTATTGGTGTTCTAGGTCAGTATTTAATAGTGGTAGTATTTGCATGGGTAATTTAGGATCGCGTTTTATACTGAGTATATTAGTATTGGTGTTCTAGGTCAGTATTTAATAGTGGTAGTATTTGTACAGATAATTGGAGATACTGTGTAGTATTGATGATATTAGCATTGGAATTTTAGGTCAGTATTTAATAGTGATAGTATTTGTATGAGTAAGTTAGGATTGTGTTTTATACTAAGAATATTAGTATTGGTGTTTTAGCTCAGTATTTAACAGTGATAGTTTTTTATACTGATATTAGTACTGGTGTTCTATATCATTATTTAGTAGTGGCAGCATTTGTACAAGTAACTGGTGATAGTGTTTAGTACTGATAAAATTAGTATTGGTATTTTAGGTCAGTATTTAATAGTGATAGTAGTTGTTGGGGTCATTTAGAATCGTATTTTATACTGAGGATATTAGTATTGGCGTTCTAGGTCAGCATTTTCTTTTCTGGAAAGAGTCCAACAATACTTTCTTTAGTAGGATTTTAAGTCTGATTTTAAATCTGATCAATTCTTGCTAGCTGGGTTCCTATATTAGTTGCAATCTGATAATGGGCTGATGATGTGAGTTCATTCATTTCATTTTCAGTTTCCCCGCGGTTACACAACACCATGGGGTATGTGTGGTTAGGAGTACAGAAGGGCCGTGATTTGTGTGTTAATCAGGCTAACGGTGCTGCTCCCTGCTGAGGTCTTGCTGGAGCTTCAACAGCCAATGGAAAGAGCTGCACCAAAGCTGCTTCAATTAAAAAGAAGCAATTACATGCAGCAGGGATGGAAGATAATGTGGGAGTCGGACGGCGTCACGAGGAACTAGACGTGCTTTCTGTAAAATGCCCATTATCACTGGTTAACCATCTCCAGGATCAGCGCATGGTGGGGTTCTTCGCCGAGGGGATCTACAGGGGATGCGATCTGTGATGGAGGTGCTGTTGACATGCACAGCATTAATTTTGCACACTCAGAAAGAAAGCCTGCTGAAGAAAGAACAGCAGCCATTTGAATAGAGATTGATTTTTTTGGAAACCTATTATTAGAGGAAATGAGACGGCAGAGAATTCTCACTTTCTCCCTTTCACTCCGGACCCCTTTCATTTGACAGCGGGGTGTAAAATCAGTACTGAGTGGGCGGGAAAGCATTGTTTTGGCGTTTGTAATCATTGTAATTGTCACATTTCGGTTGAACACAAAAGCCTTGTAAAAGTTCCAAATGGAAAGTTGTCCAATCAGGGTTTCCCTTGTGTGGGGTCTACTAAGGAACAGCCAGACAAGCTCTTCCATTGGTTAAGACATCAGAAGCTAGTCTGAAGCGCAACCGATATTACCAATTACTAATTAGGCCTTCTGATTTAATTCAATTCTCAAGAGTATTAAGTTGAGGTTTAGAACTAGGCTTGGAAACAAATTTCAGTTTGAATTACAGAGGGTTAGATTTTTGTTTAGGTTTAGTTAAGTTTCAGTTTTAGAATTATAATTAAGGCTAGAATTAGAGCTAAGATTACAATTAGACTCCTATTAGAATTGGGGTTAGATTTAGACTATAGTTAGAATTGGGTTTAGGATTAAATTACACTTAGATTACAATTAGAAAATGGGGTTAGAATTAGAGCTTCAGTCAGAATCACATTACAATTAGTAATGGGATAAAATTAGCATCAGAATTTGAATTTTATTATTATATTATAATTAGAATATTATTATTAGATTGTAATTTCATTACAATTGCAGTTAGGGTTAAAATTAGGACCACAGTTAAAATTAGTTTAGGGTTAGAAGTGGGGTTAGAAATAGGACAATGGTTAGAATTAGACTACAAGTAGAAATAGGTTTAGAAATAAAGTCTTAGTCAGAGTTAGATTACAATTAAAAATAAGGGTAAAATTAGGACCACGGTTACAATCATATTACAACTAGATTCCAATTAAAAATAGCATTTGAAATAGAGCCACCTTTCAAATGAAATTACAACTATAAACATGACTTCAAGATTACAGTTAGATTACAATTAGAAATAGGGTTAGAATCAGGATCACGGCTAGAATTAGACTTCAATTAAAATTGGAGTTAAAATTAGGACTACATTAAGAATTCGATTCTGAATAGATTACAATTAGATATAGAATTTGATATAGAGCCACAGTTAAAACTATATTAAAACTATAACGATGAATTAGAGCCGCAGTTAGAATTACATTACAATTAAAAATTGGGTCAGTAGTAAGACCACAGTTAGAACTATACTTCCACTACGGTACAGTTAGAAATAGGGTTAAATCTAGCAACACGGTTACAATTCAAATCAAGATTACAATTAGATTACAATTTGGACCAGGTCTACAATTAGAACCTTGGTTAGAATTAGGACCGAGATTACAAATAGGTTACATTTAGCACCAGAGTTAGAATTAGAGGCAGGTTTCGGATTATGTTACCGTTAGGATCAGGGTTAGAATTAGAACCAGGATTACAATTGGAAAAACAATTAGAACCGGGGTTAGATTTAGGACCATGGTTATATTTAGGATTAGAAATAAATCCAAGGTTAGATACATGTTAAGGTCTTAGACCAGGTCTAGAATTATGACCAGAGTTAGAGTTAGAACTTGTCTGGATTAGGACCACAGTCAGGAATTTGATTGTGAATTTTGGCTTTCTGGAAGATCTAGATCCATTATGGACTGTGAAACTTCTGATAAGTTAGTGTTTGTGTTTAATCTTGGATGACCAAAGTACCATCATGAGAATCACTTAACGCTAACATAGCACTGGAATCCCACAAGCGTGGCAGCAGAAATGAACATACTCAGATTTTTGATCGAGGGACTGAACTGAGGGCCTGACTCGGTGTCCGGTATCGGCCCTGAACTGCTTCTCATGGCTTTATCAGCAAAAATGTTCTGCAAAAACTCTTCTACATGAAAACCCAATGGTGGATAATTGGACGTATAGGCACCTGAACCTTTAGGGAACAAGAAAACAATGTGCTGATGCAATAAGACCTGCCTACATGTGGTTTCAAATCCGGCGAGTGTTATTGTGTTTGCCTGTGGACGGAAGGACTTGGCTATTACTAAAGCTATTACTTTAGCATAGAAGTTTCTTTTGTCTCTCGGCTCATGTCTTTCTCCCATCTCTATTTCTCTCTCTCTCTCTTTCTTTCTCTCTCCATTCATCATGCAAAACGGAGGCAATTTGGAGGAAATGTCTGACAGCTCAGTGCGAGTGTGCGCCGACTGCGTTTATACTTTCACTCAACTGTCAGAAATTCCTCTAACAGGAGAGCATTAGCTCTCTGTGCTCGGAGAATTCCCAGCCAGGGTACCTTTCAGAAGCCAGTTCTTACCTCCATTATAGTGTCAGAACATCTTAAATGTGCTTCCTTGGTTTTAGAACTAGAGCTACGAGGCTAATGCGAGGCTAACAAGTGAAGGAAACTTAATTAGCACGGTGCTATCGGACTGTCTAAATCAAAACTCCCTGTTATCTATAAACATGGAGAAAATGCTGAGGTCTTTTGGTTCATGTTATATACAGTGTTAGTAGCTAGATAGCCAGATAGCATACAGGGTGGGCCATATCTGGTAAGGATCTGGTAAAGCACTGGCAACATGTGAGCCAAAGGTGGTCCACATACATAAAAACTCACCTGGCCCTTGTGTTTTTAAGCAGATCTGGTCCACTTCTGGCCCAGATTTAACAGATTTGTCTACAGGAGAAGGTATGTAAACCAAAAGTGGCCTACATACATAAAAACTCATCTGGCCCACATGTTCCAATGCACATCTGGTCCACTTCTGGACCAGATACAGCAGTGCTGCATACAGGCAACTGTATGTGAGCCAAAAGTAGCCCAAATAAACAAAAGCTCATCGGGCCCACATGTTCTAAAAACAGATGCGGTCCACTTCTGGCCCAGAAATGGCAGAGCTGCCTACTGGAAAATTGTATGTCAACCAAAAGTGGCCTACATATATAACATTTCATCTGGCCCAAGTGTTCTAAAACAGATCTGGTCCACTTTTGGCTCAGATTTAACAAATCTGCTTACAGGAGAACTGTGTGTGAGCCAAAAGTGGCCTACATACATAAAAACTCATCTGGCCCACATGTTCCAATGCACTTCTGGACCAGATACAGCAGTGCTCGGTACAGGCAAACTGTATGTGAGCCAAAAGTAGCCCATATAGATAAAAACTCACATGGTCCACATGTTCTGAAACAGATGTGGTCCACTTCTGGCCCAGAAATGGCTGAGCTGCCTACTGGAAAACTGTATGAGAACCAAAAGTGGCCCACATATCTAAAATCTTATCTGGCCCAAGTGTTCTAAAACAGATCTGGTCTACTTTTGGCCCACATATATAAAAACTCATCTGGCCCACATCTTCCAATGCACATCTGGTCCACTTCTGGCCCAGATACAGCAGTGCTGCCAAAAGTAGCCAATAAATAAAAACTTATCTGGCCCATATGTCCTAAAACTGCCTACTGCGTGAAAAAAACTGCATGTGAGCAGCTTAAGCAGTTTGAGAACAGTGGCTAAGGTGCCACCAGGCTGTTGCTACGGTATCCCAGGTGGTTGCTAAGGTATTGCTTGGAGATTGCCATGGTGTACAGGGTGTTTACCGATTGGTTCCTTTTGCGCATTGGCAGGCGATTGCTAGGTGTTGTTGAAAACGAATGCAAGGCTATGGGAGGAACGAGGGATGAAAAAAATGACGGCGGCTTAGAAACCGGCTGCTCGTCCGTTCAGTTGACCTTTTCCTCGCGGGGTCTTCATCCACCGCGGTCTGTACTTTAGCATGTATAAATTATATATGACTGTAAAGATTATAATTATATATTTCCTGTAGGGGTCCACACAGCTGGACTCCGTCTGTATGTGGGAGGAGGAGTGTGGAGCGAAGCTGCATCACGTGTGAAGGTGACAGCTGAGAAGAATCTTAATTGTTCTCTCGTTTGATCATTTCGATTATAACTCTGAGCACCAGAACCTGAAGAGCTTTGTGTAGTTTAATAATTTGTCTGGTACGTGTGTAGAGAGGTTTTAAAATTCAGATGCATATAATTAGATTTAGTTTTTACTGTATGTTTTATTTTATACAAGCAGTTTCATTCTATTTAATTACTTTCTTTATTTCGCTGATGCTGATCTACAGGTGTTAAAAGATTATCTGGTGAAATGCTTTGAAAGTTAGGTTTAGGGCTAAATTTAGAAGTAGATTACAATTAAGAATTATGACCAAGATCACAATAAGAGTATAATTAGAAATAGGACAGGAATTACAACCAAGAATACAACTGGATTGCAATTAGAATTAGAGTTAGAATTAGAACCAAGATTACAAATAATAATAGCGTTAGTATTAAAAACAAGATTATAATTAGATTACAATCAGAATTAGGATTAGATTTAGAACCAAGATTACAATAAGATTGCAATTAGAATCAGGGATAAATTGGAACCAAAATTACAATAAAATTTCAATTAGAAATAAGATTATAATTAGAATCAAGAATACAGTTAGAGTTAAATTAGAAATAATATTAGAATTAGAACCAAGATTATAATTAGAAATAGGATTATAATTATAATTAGAACCGAGATTACAGTTAGAGTGCAATTAGAAATGGTATTAGAATTAGAACCAAGATTATAATTAGAAATAGGATTAGAATTAGAATTAGAACCAAGATTACAGTTAGGGTGCAATTAGAAATATGATTAGAATTAGAACCAAGAATAGAATTAGATTGCAATTAGAAATAGGATTAGAATTAGAACCAAGATTATCATACAATTTTAATTCGAAATTGGATTAGAATTAGAACCAAGATTACAGTAAGAGTGCAATTAGAAATAGGATTAGAATAAGAACCAAGATTACAATTAGGTTAAAATAAGAAATAGGGTTAGAATTAGAATTAGAACCAAGATTACAATTAGAAATAGGACCAAAATTAGAATTAGAACCAAGATTACAGTTAGATTACAATTACAAATAGGATTAGAATTAGAAACAAGATTACAATTAGATTGCAATTAAAAATAGGATGAGATATATAACCAAAATTACAATTAGATTGCAATTACAAAAATTGGATTAGAATTAGAAACAAGATTACAGTTAGATTGTAAATAGAAACAAGGTTAGAATTAGAACAAAGATTACAATTAGGTTGTAAATAGAAACAAGGTTAGAATTAGAACAAAGGTTACAGTTAGATTGTAAATAGAAACAATGTTAAAATTAGAACAAAGATTACAATTAGACTGCACAAAGAAATACAGTTAGAATTATAACTAAGATTATAAGTAGAGTACAATTTGATATAGAGTTACAATTAGAACCCAGGTCATGGTTAGATTGAAACTAGGAGCACGGTTATAATTAGGAATCAAGGTTACAATTACATTACACATTGGACCAGGTTTAGAAGCAGAATCAGGATTACAATTATAATTAGATTATTCTTAGAATTAGGGTTAAAATAGAACCAAAGTAAACCAAAACATAGAACTAAAATAACAATTAGAGGATTGGATTTAGGAACATAATTAGTATAAGAATAGAATTAGAACTACATCCTAGATCCTAGAACCTACATCTAGGATCAAACTAAGAACTTGAACCAGGATGACAACTGGATTACAATAAGGGGGCTACATAGGAGAAAGCTGGACCACCTACTGTGGTGTTTCTGATTGGAGGAGCTGTCAGCAGGCTGCTGTTCTGTATGTGGAGTGAACGTGTGAAGAATCATGTATTCAACACGAAGTTTAACAGGCAGCTGGTAACACTTGTTAATATGATGTAATGACTCTAAATTATTAGGACAGGTTGTTAAAAATCATTAAAAGTATCAGATTTATTAGATTTTGTGTAAAATGCACGTGGGTCTCCATTGTTGTATCTACTGACGTGATCAGCGGGTACTGATGTCAAATGGTTTCAGTAACCGGCCGTCACGCTTGAGCACAGCTAGCTAGCTAAACATGCTACTGTTCAGTCTTTACAATTTGAGCTAGAACTCAACATTTCTGACATCAGCGGTGACATCACACACCACGTTAGTGTAAATGGTGAACAGAGAGGGTGGAGGAGAGAGTGGACACAGTGCTGGAGTTGTTGTGAAGCTGTGTGTTGGTGTTGATGGAGAAGGAGAGTGTCTGTTAAAGGAGCTCCGCTTTCTAGCAGGAAACATTCACACTCAGTAAACAGCTCGATACACTGAACGGGGAGTGTCTCTGAGCTTCACACTCCTTTATTAGTGAAGTAGTATGTTCACTACTAAGACTGGACTTTCACCTTCAGGATCCACAAACCAGGAGAAGCAGCTGACGCTAACGCTAAACGTTCTCAGGAGAGAGTCCAGCTCATGTTCACGTTCACGGTTCTTCTCGTGGTTCTCCATAATCTGGAGCTTCTGGACTACCTGTGTGGGGAAACTGTGGCACTGCACTGTGTTTTAGTCTACGCTTAAAACCAACAGCCTCCATCAAGTCTCTCACCAGTGGTGGTCTACTGAACCACTCCAACTCATCCAGACTGAAGTGAGGAGAGCAGAGCGGGGGTCTTTGGGTAACTGTGTTGGTCCACACGCTGCTTCACTAACTATTCTCCTTGTTTATGTTTGTGAAGCTGTTTAGACTAATATCAGTCTTCACACTGCCTTTCACTGAAACAACATCAACAACACAATGTACATGGTTTTCTTTAAGCTAGCTTAGTAACTAACACTCACTCCTTCACACCACAGTCCAGTTTAAACCTGAAACCATCTGACCTCATCTACCCAGCAGGCATTGCATGTCAGGAATAATGGCTGTGTGACTGATATGTTAAATATTAAGAATAAATATTTACCACTACACCACCATACTAACCACTACACCACCATACTGAGCACTACACCACCATACTAACCACTACACCACCATACTAACCACTACACCACCGTACTAACCACTACACCACCGTACTAACCACTACACCACCATACAGACCACTACACCACCATACTAACCACTACACCACCATACTGAGCACTACACCACCATACTAACCACTACACCACCATACAGACCACTACACCACCGCACTAACCACTACACCACCATACTAACCACTACACCACCATACTGACCACTACACCACCATACTAACCATTACACCACCATACTAACCACTACACCACCGTACTAACCACTACACCACCATACTAACCACTACACCACCATACAGACCACTACACCACCGTACTAACCACTACACCACCATACTAACCACTACACCACCATACAGACCACTACACCACCGTACTGACCACTACACCACCGTACTGACCACTACACCACCGTACTAACCACTACACCACCATACTAACCACTACACCACCATACTAACCACTACAACACCATACTAACCACTACACCACCATACTAACCACAATAGTTATAGTTAGAGTTAATTATTTATATACACTACCGCTTAAAAGTTTGGGATCACAGTGAAATGTTCTTGTTTTAATGGAGTATCTTCTTCCTTAACACAACAATGGACTGATGGGTCTCTAAAGAAAGTTGTTTCTTTCTGGTCATTGTGAGTCGGTCAGCAAGTCATCAACTGCTGATCTTCAGATACTAAACTAACCTAGAATGTTGTTCCCTTTTATACTCACTTATTAGTAGATCATCACAATTGAGCAAGAGTGTCCTAACAACCAATTAGTCCAATAACAGCCTTAACTTGGATTGGTGGTCGTACCAGGAGATTTAGACAGAGGACTGAGAATTACTGATAATAGAACTATATGTAAAATAAGCCTCTATACAAAAATAGACTTTAATACAAACATTTTTATTCTTTAAAAGTCATCTGATACACTTACATTCATTGTGAAATGAACAATATTGTTTGTGAATTGCATGAAATGAAATTCTAAAGTGATCCTAAACTTTTGAGCGGTAGTATATATATATATATATATATATATATATATATATATATATATATATAATGAATCCCTAACTATAACTATAATCATCTTCTCAGTGGTCTTTAGGTGCTAAGCTATTGTGATGTGTTATTACAGTGTAATAAGGCTGATGTCTGTCTTTTTCTCTCTCTGTGGTGAATACACACACACACACACATACACACACACCGTCTTCCTCCTTTCACTTCAATTTTGGTGGGATGATTGAAAGAGAAAATCAATTACTGCCCGGCTCAGCGTCCGCCGCATCCTCAGCCTGCTCTGAATGGAAGCGGCGTGGCCTCCTCGTGGCTGTGTGTGTGGCTTTAGCGTGAAATGTAATTGTTGTTTGTTATGAAACTCATCACTGCTGTCATTTACATGTAAATGATGTGAGTCTGTCTCTGTCCCGGCGCCTGTCTCAATTAAAGCCGGACTGATGGACGCTCGAACTGAGTCCAGTAGCTGTGACGGAGGACGTATGCGTGTGGGTGAAGACTCACACTACAGGCGAACACACATATATCTTGTTTTATTAACATGTTTCTTGTCTTTCTGTACTGATAAATACTCCCACAGGCTCTCAGGCAGGGCTCAGTGTTAGGTGTTAGTCTGTTGTGCCCTCTAGTGTTCATCTTTACACATTACATCCTTTTGCTAAAGGATTATAGAGGTGTATATAGACTGTAGACTACCCACCAAAGTATGGACGTAATACACATATAAGAAAAACAGGAACTTCAGAAACTGGAACCTGGAAGACTTGCTAGATCCACCAACACCGTCCTCCATTCAGATAAACTGCATTTTGATCTTATGGAGAGAGGAGAACATCAAGGTGAATCAGATCTGAGAACATCCACAGGTGTTTCTGTCAATCCTTCCACTGAGAGATGACGCCTCAACACTGTGGGTCTGAAAGGATGTGTAGGTGTTCAAGAAGATGGAGTGACCACCCCAGAGTCCAGACCCTTAACATCACTTAATGGACCGACCGCCCCAGAGTCCAGAACCTCAAAACCACAGAATGGACTGACCAACCCGGAGTCCAGAATCTCAACATCAGTGGACGGACTGACCACCCCAGAGTACAGACCCTTAACATCACTCAATGGACTGACCACCCCAGATTCCAGAACCTCAACATCAGTGAACAGACTGACCAACCCAGAGTCCAGAACCTCAACACCACTGAATGTTTGGAGTCATTTGGATGGTGAAAAACAGAAGTAGCTTCTGATAATGAACTTTGGAGGCAAGTCTGAGCTGAAAGTGTGTCTGAACTGAAAGTGAGTCTGAACTGAAAGTGAGTCTGAACTGAAAGTGAGTCTGAACTGAAAGTGATTCTGAAAGTGAGTCTGAACTGAAAGTGAGTCTGAAAGTGAGTCTGAACTGAAAGTGAGTCTGAAAGTGAGTCTGAACTGAAAGTGAGTCTGAAACTGAAAGTGAGTCTGAACTGAAAGTGAGTCTAAGCTGAAAGTGGGTCTGAACTGAAAGTAATTCTGAACTGATGGTGAGTCGAAACTGAAAGTGAGTCTGAAACTGAAAGTGTGATCTGAGAGTGAGTCCGAACTAAAAGTGAGTCTAAACTGAAATCATATGAATTGAAAATGTGTGAGCTGAAAGTGAGTCTGAACTGAAATGATATGAATTGAAAATGTGTGAGCTGAAAGGGAGTCTGAACTGAAGCAGTCTCGCCTGAAATTGTGTCTAAACTGAAGTTGAGTCTGAGCTGAAAGTCTGAGCTGAAAGTGAGTCTGAACTGAAAGTGAGTCTGACCTGAAAGTGAGTCTGAACTGAAGGAGAGTCTAACCTGAAATTAAGTCTAAATTGAAATTGAGTCTGAGCTGAAAGTAAGTCTGAGCTGAAAGTGAGTCTGAACTGAAAGTGATTCTGACCTGAAAGTGAGTCTGACCTAAAGTGAGTCTGAACTGAAAGTAATATGAATTGAAAATGTGTCTGAACTGAAAGGGAGACTGAACTGAAGCAGAGTCTCACCTGAAATTGAGTCTAAACTGAAATTGAGTCTGGACTAAAAGTGAGTCTGAACTGAAAGTGTGTCTGAACTGAAAGTAATATGAATTGAAAATGTGTCTGAACTGAAAGGGAGAATGAACTGAAGCAGAGTCTCACCTGAAATTGAGTCTAAACTGAAATTGAGTCTGAGCTGAAAGTGAGTCTGAACTGAAAGTGAGTCTGAGCTGAGAGTGAGACTGAACTGAAAATGTGTATGAGCTGAAATTGAGTCTGAACTGAAAGTGAGTCTGAGCTGAAAGTAAGTCTGAACTGAAGGAGAGTCTAACCTGAAATTGAGTCTAAACTGAAAGTGAGTCTAAGCTGAAAGTAAGTCTGAACTGAAGGAGTCTAACCTGAAATTGAGTCTAAACTGAAATTGAGTCTAAGCTGAATTTCTGAACTGAAAGTGATTCTGAACTGAAAATAAGTCTGAACTGAAAGTGAGTCTGAACTGAAAATGAGTCTGAACTGAAAGTGAATCTCTGAAAGTTAATGAATAAAGCTCTTGTAAACATAGCAAACACTTTACAAGCATGTAATAAAATTTATGTAAGGAAAATTAAGAATGAATAACATCCACTTATAGTTTTGCAAATTCATTTATAAAGATCTATACATATATTATCTTTATAAGCAAGTTATTTATTGATAATTAGGAATAAGATCCACAGACCTTACAATAATGAAACTAAATGTATTTGAATAATGAATACTACTACTACTACTAATAATAATAATAATAATAATAATAACCATAATAATAATAATATAAAAAATAATAGAAATGCAATTGTCTTGTGAGAGGAAAGTCACAAGCCCACATGTATTATTACTTAACAGACCTAATATTAGAACCCGGTGCAGTACATCAGCTGTGAAGGACCAAAACATGGTTTGAGGGGACTCTGAAGGAGCTGGTCTCATTTCCACCTCACACGTTCAGTTGGCTCCTGACTGCTGACGCAGTGGCATCACCATGGTGAGATCCAAAGAGCTCTCTGGGGTCTTCAGGAAGGAGGCTGCAGACACATATATGTCTGGAAAGGGATTTACAAAGATCTCCAACCAATTAAACGAGCAGCTGTTCTGCCATCTAGAAAACCATTTACAAGTGGAGAACGTTTAAAGTAACTGCCCCCACGACCAGAACAGGCCATGTTCAATAAAACACCAATCAATACGTCTATGTTCAACAGTAGAAACAGCAGATCTGATTAGAACAGATGTAAATAGTCATACATATAATACAAAATAACACGAATATGTTATTGTGAGAGAAGTAGATCAGATCTTGAGCTCCAGGTTGAAGAACAAAGTTAGGTTCCAGATTTCTCCAGGACGCCCCAGACATTGTATGAATGTATTCAGTTCCTTCAGCAGCAATCTTGATTTAGCTTAATGAAGTACTGAGCAGTCAAAGCAGGTATTAGATGAGAACTGATAATAATACTGGGTTGTTTAGGAGAAGCTTGGAAAGAGTTAAATAAACACACTGACGTATGGAAAACACTACTTACTCTATTAATACTGATTCATATTTAATAATAAAGTGTAAAAGCACTACTTACTCTATTAATACTGTTTAATATTTAATAATAAAGTGTAAAAGCTCTACTTACTCTATTAATACTGTTTAATATTTAATAATAAAGTGTAAAAGCACTACTTACTCTATTAATACTGTTTAATATTTAATAAATGTTTAAAACCTATACTTACTCTATTAATACTGTTTAATATTTAATAATAAAGTTTAAAAGCTCTACTTACTCTATTAATACTGTTTAATAATAAAGTGTAAAAGCTCTACTTGCTCTATTAATACTGATTAATATTTAATAATAAAGTGTAAAAGCACTACTTACTCTATTCGTAGTTTAATATTTAATAATAAAGTGTAAAAGCTCTACTTACTCTATTAATATTGTTTAATATTTAATAATAAAGTGTAAAAGCTCTACTTACTTTATTAATACTGTTTAATATTTAATAATAAAGTGTAAAAGCTCTACTTACTCTATTAATACTGATTAATATTTAATAATAAAGTGTAAAAGCACTATTTACTCTGTTAATACTGATTAATATTTAATAATAACGTGTAAAAGTACTACTTACTCTATTAATACTGATTAATATTTAATAATAAAGTGTAAAAGCACTACTTACTCTATTAATACTGTTTAATATTTAATGATAAAGTGTAAAAGCACTACTTACTCTATTAGTACTTTTTAATACTTAATAATAAAGTGTTTACTAAGTAAATTAAAGCTTGCTGTCTAGAAATAATAGCTATTTATATACAATAATAACTTTACAATCAGCTGTGAAGCATGGTGGTGGTAGTTTCATGGTTTGACACCATAAAATGTGTGGAGACCTTCTGTCCAACAACTGAAGGTGAAGCAGACCATGCAACGTGATAATGACCCCAAACATTCTAGCAAATCTATCAATTCAGCTACTGCTGAGATGCTGTGGAGCATCTCACATCTTCATCTACTGTCTGAAAGACCAAATATCGATGAGTCCATATATATATATTGATAACGACACATGACACTGTTGTCCGGATAGTTCCGGTTGGGGGGCGAGTCTCTGTCCAGCAGTGACACTGAGGTGTCTGATCCACTCACAGCACAGCGCACACTAATTAACACACCACCACCACGTCAGTGTCACTGCAGTGCTGAGAAGGACCCACCTCCCTAATAGTATCTGCTCTGTGGTGGTCCTGTGGGGGTCCTGATCATTAAAGTACAGATTAATAAAGTATGCAGAGAATTTATTAAGCCATAACATTAAAGCCCACCTACACTCAGTGTCCAGTTTATCAGCTCCACTGACCATATAGGACCACGTTGGAGTGCTGGCAAACAGTATTACTTAATAGACACCAGGGGGCGCTGTTTGCATGCAACTCAATTTATTGCAGAATTTATCCGCTGGTCATAGAAAATAACAAGACGCAGATGTGCCGTATGTCTGTGGTGGTAAACAAGAAATGCTAGCAAACATTCAGCCTTTCTCTGGTTTTAAAGACCCTTCCTCCATCCAGTGACCCTCAATACTCATTTAAACTGGTGTCCTGTGATCTATGTATACTAGACCATCTTGAACTCCAACCAAATGTTGAAGCAGAAACAAGCTGAAGCCCAATTAACCCCAAAAATATTCAGTAAACATTTTCTTATCAAACATTAAACAGTATTAATAGAGTAAGTAGAGCTTTCATAATTTATTATTAAATATTAAACAGTATTAATAGAGTAAGTAGAGCTTTCATACTTTATTATTAAATATTAAACAGTATTAATAGAGTAAATAGTACTTTTACACTTTATTATTAAATATTAAAAAGTATTAATAGAGTAAATAGTACTTTTACACTTTCTTATTAAATAGTAAACTGTATTAATAAAGTAAGTAGAGCTTTTACACTTTATTATTAAATATTAAACAGCATTAATAGAGGAACTAGTGTTTTTATACTTTACTGTCAAATATTAATCAGTATTTATAGAGTAAGTAGAGCTTTTATACTTTATTATTAAATATTTAAAAATATTATTAGAGTAAATAGTACTTTTACACTTTCTTATTCAATATTAAACAGTACTAATAGAGGAAGTAGTGCTTTTACATTTTATGATTAAATATTAAACAGTATTAATAGAGTAAGTAGTGCTTTTACACTTTATTATGTAAATATTAAACAGTATTAATAGAGTAGGTAGTGCTTTTACACTTTATTATTAAATATTAATCAGTATTAATACAGTAAGTAGAGCTTTTACACTTTATTATTAAATATTAATCAGTATTAATAGAGTAAGTATTGCTTTTACACTATTATTAAATATTAAACAGTATTAATTGAGTAAATAGTACTTTTACACTTTCTTATTAAATATTAAACAGTATCAATAGAGGAAGTAGTGCTTTTACATTTTCTTATTAAATATTAAATAGTATTAATAGAGGAAATAGTACTTTTACACTTATTAAATATTAAACAGTATTAATAGAGGAAGTAGTGCTTTTACATTTTATTATTAAATATTTAACAGTATTAATAGAGTAAGTAGTGCTTTCACACTTTATTGTTAAATATTAAACAGTATTAATAGAATAAGTAGTGATTTTACACTTTATTATTAAATAGTAAACAGTATTATTAAAATAGAGCTTTTGCACTTTATTATTAAATAGTAAACAGTATTATTAAAATAGAGCTTTTGCACTTTATTATTAAATATTTAACAGTATTAATAGAGTAAGTAGAGCTTTTACACTTTATTATTAAATATTAAACAGTATTAATAAAGTAGAGCTTTTACACTTTATTATTAAATATTTAACAGTATTAGTAAAGTAGAGCTTTTACACTTTATTATTAAATATTAAACAGTATTAATAGAGGAAGTAGTGCTTTTACACTTTATTATTAAATATTTAACAGTATTAGTAAAGTAGAGCTTTTACACTTTATTATTAAATATTAAACAGTATTAATAGAGGAAGTAGTGCTTTTACACTTTATTATTAAATATTAAACAGTATTAATAGAGTAAGTAGTGCTTTTACACTTTATTATTAAATATTAAACAGTATTAATAGAGTAAGTAGAGCTTTTACACTTTATTATTAAATATTAAACAGTATTAATAGAGTAAGTAGAGCTTTTACAATTTATTATTAAATATTAAACAGTATTAATAGAGTAAATAGAGCTTTTACACTTTATTATTAAATATTAATCAGTATTAATAGAGTAAGTAGAGCTTTTACACTTTATTATTAAATATTAAACCGTATTAATAGAGTAAGTAGATGATGTTTACAGTGGCGGTGATGGTGTTTACAGTGGCGGTGATGGTGTTTACAGTGGTGGTTATGGTGTTTACAGTGGCAGTAATGGTGTTTATAGTGGTGGTGATGTGGTGGTAGATTTTCTCTTTCAACCCAAAAAAAGAAATTATAAAAATAAATAAACACAGGCATGTCGAAATGTATTTATTAGTAGGCAGTAAAAATAGTTTTTCTGGCCACTTTTAATGCTCGAACATCTGTCCAGACTGGACTGTGGTTGAGAAGGAAGACTCATAAACCTGACTCAACATGAACTCTATTAGCTATTAGGCCCGGAAAAACATGCCCAACACAATTCACACAATCAGAGCAGGAACTACTGCCATTCCAGCCGCCCCAACAGCTAAATGTGGGCAGTAGTGTAGAGTGATCTGCTTTACCTGCTCAGGTAGAATGCATTGACGGTACTGTTCCATATACGTTCAGGTAAGAGAACCTAAGAAAGTATGTTAGTGCTACTAGACTGCTTAGCTAGGCATTGCTGCCCCTATAGCACCCCCTTGCTGTAAACCTGAGAATGCAGCTTGTGTTTGCGTAGTGTAAAGAATTGGGTCATCACATTTGCATCTATGCCTGTAGTAGGTTCACAGATTAATTCTGGAATCACCTCCCTTGCTTTCACTTCATGCCATCAGGACAAGAGTCCCAAGAGTTTTCCAACAATTTCCAACAGTGGCCTCCAGGCAGGTAAGCTGAGTTTGGGACCCCTGACTAAAATGATTGGCTCCCACCAATCGCAGGCGGTGCAGGACATTCCCTATATTTCCTAAAGCTTTGTGCAAAAGATGCCGTTTATATGGGCCATAAACTCTTCAAGCTCTGCAAAGTTCTGTGAACGCAGTAGATACTTGTTAGCAGAAGCTGGACACCTGTGGAAACACGCCCACCGGAGACAAACTTGGGGCGAGATTAGCGACTTGTCGCCTTCCAATGTGAACGTACGGTGAGCGCGGTTTGCGAAACCAAGTCGCACCTTGCTAGTGTTGATGTTGCCAATGCTAGTGTTGAACATTAGCATAGAGCCTGACCTGAATTCCCAAACAGGTAGGCAGTCTCGCTTGGGCTCGGTCACCGCCTGGCCTGGCGGAACTTCTTTCCGTGCTACTTAGAAAACGACGAGCGTTGTGTATAATGCTTCGGCCCCCCAGCTGGGAAGATTAGCTTGAAAGGTGCTAAAGAGGGACACTGTCTTGTTGTTCAAATGACAGGGACTTGTTGCGATGGTGACCAGAGCTTCAGCAACACGCCGGAGGCCCAGCATCCTGCAGCCGGCTAGCGTGTGACGCGGTCACGGGCTGTAGAGGTTTAGAAAGGGGATCACTGATTACTGCAATTACTCAGCCAGTTGAGGAGCTAGCTTTCTCCCCACTGAGAGCAGTATTTGCCCCACGGGTGCAAATCCGTTAGCCTGGTTGGCGTTTATAGCGTACTCGCTGAGGAGCAGCTGGTCGTCAACCCTCCGGACTTTCCTTAGCTCCTGCAGTAAATAAGATGTCAGAGGGTACCCCCAGCTACGGCGCCACCGTCTGGTAGCTGGTCACTCCAGGTAGCACGGGGTCCAGCTTCTGCGCCAGAGACTTCACCAGCCAGAGATGGAGACGTCCTGTACCCATTCCTGAAAGACAGCAGGACAGTGTCCTTGACACAAGCACAGCAACATTAGTTCTACCTGAAATTCAAGCGATTAGCAAAGTAATCAGTGATTTTATTCCAGTATGAATCTGCAGTGTGTGCAGTGTTAATCCAGCAGATTCATACTGGACTATAATCACTCCACAGTTATTACTGTCAGACTGTAAACACTACACACACTGCAGATTCATACTGGATTATAATCACTCCACAGTTATTACTGTCAGACTGTAACACTACACACACTGCAGATTCATACTGGATTATAATCACTCCACAGTTATTACTGTCAGACTGTAAACACTACACACACTGCAGATTCATACTGGATTATAATCACTCCACAGTTATTACTGTCAGACTGTAAACACTACACACACTGCAGATTCATACTGGATTATAATCACTCCACAGTTATTACCATCAGACTCTAAACACTACACATGTAATTTAGCTCCAATAAGAATTTGAGAAAACTTTCTCTCTTGAATACCCGCCCATCCAAACACACCCACACACGAAAACTTCCACATTCAATCACATCATCCATCAATCACAGAGCTGCTCCACATGACAGGCAGAAGACTGGAGAGGACGTTATATACATACAGACGTTATACATTCAACCTAATGAGAAACTGTAACTTAGTTTATATACAATACCTACATTTAGAGTTATACATTTAACCTAATGAGAAACTGTAACTCAGTTTATATACAATACCTACATTTAGAGTTATACACTCAACCTAATGAGAAACTGTAACTCAGTTTATATACAATACCTACATTTAGAGTTATACATTCAACCTAATGAGAAACTGTAACTCAGTTTATATACAATACCTACATTTAGAGTTATACATTTAACCTAATGAGAAACTGTAACTCAGTTTATATACAATACCTACATTTAGAGTTATACATTCAACCTAATGAGAAACTGTAACTCAGTTTATATACAATACCTACATTTAGAGTTATACATTTAACCTAATGAGAAACTGTAACTCAGTTTATATACAATCCCTACATTTAGATGTATACATTTAACCTAATGAGAAATTGTAACTCAGTTTATATCACAATGCCTACATTTAGAGTTATACATTTAACCTAACGAGAAAATGTAACTCAGTTTATATACAATACCTACATTTAGAGTTATACACTCAACCTAATGAGAAACTGTAACTCAGTTTATATACAATACCTACATTTAGAGTTATACACTCAACCTAATGAGAAACTGTAACTCAGTTTATATACAATACCTACATTTAGAGTTATACACTCAACCTAATGAGAAACTGTAACTCAGTTTATATACAATACCTACATTCAGAGTGAGTTATATGTTCCAAAGAGGTACACGCCAAACTATTGATATAATAATTTTACTCTGCAAGTGTTTGTGTCCTGAGTGAGTTTTATGAGTGTGTGTGTGTGTGTGTGTGTGAGAGAGAGAGAGAGAGTGTGTATCCTGAATAATATTCATTACCGGGGTGACACTTCTGGCAGCAGCGTCTCCGCAGCTGCTTCTCCTCTCTCCAACACTTCCTCCGTCTCTCTCTCCTCCCCCGCCTCCCCCTCCCGCCCTCTCTCTCTCCGAGCTGGAGGGAGTGTCTGTGGTGGAGGGGCGGTGGTTCGCCTGGAGATCCGGCGACAAGGAGATGTTCATGAAGTCCAGCTCAGAGCACTCCACCGGAGCGTGACAACCCCAGGCCGACTCCTGCTCCGCTGCACAGCACTGCCCTCGGCTGGACAAGTCATCTGCAACGGGAAGCGTTCGGAAAACAAAACAAAGCCGTAGATACTCGAGTTAGTCGCGTCCATATACTTCCTGCTGGCCACACCTCCCTCCGCCACATGATGCTAGGAAGCTGGGAGGGTTGAAACTCCATCACTGAAGCAAAGTCACTGGAGCTCAACACGCTAACTGCTAATCCTGTTCCGTCAGCTCGTAGGTTCCTGTCTTGGCTAGCATCGTGTCGAGTGATGTGGAAGAGGCAGGGTGATCCCAATTCTGGTTTCATTGACTTACATTGAAAGTGAACAGACCTTTTGACTTTGAACTCACAGTTGTCTAGGGCAGC
The DNA here is from genome assembly GCA_021613375.1 of Megaleporinus macrocephalus. Classification (NCBI taxonomy): domain Eukaryota; kingdom Metazoa; phylum Chordata; class Actinopteri; order Characiformes; family Anostomidae; genus Megaleporinus; species Megaleporinus macrocephalus. The sequence goes on from CM038726.1 coordinate 1,941,795, forward strand.
TCTAGCAGGTCAGAAATGCGTGGAAATGACTGACATTTATGGCAACCAGTGCTTATCTATAGAAACTGTGAAGCAGCGTCCACATACTTCTGGCTTAGTAACTTACAAGCGCATGAAAGCATCACCTGAGGCAGGAGCGTAAACATTAACGGCCCCAGCTTATTCCCTGTATCCTCATTAGCCCTCAGTTTTAAACTAATGCTCCTCCAGTCTCTTGCGTCCAAATATTAACGGACTGCATGTTAATTTGGATGAAAAAGAGACTACAGATAATAACAGGACTCACATGTAGTCATGGACCAGTTGGGGATGTCACATGACGCAGTTGCCTGGGAGATGACTCCAAATGTGAAGTCACTGGGTACCGGAGGTACTGACTCACAGGCAGTACAGTCACGTGGGCGGGGCTTAGGGGTCATCTCCATGGAGACTGAACAAGGGCGGGTCGAGGACTGACAGCGGTCTGCAAACAGTGAATGAAGGGTACAGAATAGAGATCAGTCATTTCTGACCGTGGGCGTGCCTCTATCATTAGCCACGCCCACTCCCGTCTGATAGGCTCCACCCACATGTCTGAGTCGTCTCTCCAAGACTGTCTGTTTATTCACCTGCTGGACTGAGAGCGACGGAGACATAGTCTTTAACTGTATTAGGTTAATATCTGAAATAATAACTTATTATTATTATTATTATTATTATTATTAATAATAATAATAATAATAATAATTTAAAAAAATAATAAATAATAATAAAAATAATACTTATTATTTATTTAGATAATGCAGAAATTAGTGTTCACACATGTGTGTATGTATGTAGGTGTTTCACTGCCCCATAGTGTGTGTTTTCATTAGTGTGTATGTGTGTGTGTGTGTGGGTGGGGGGAGGGGTTCACAGCCCCCCAGGGTGTGTGCTCATTAGTGCCTGTGTGTGTTTGTGTGTGGGTGGGTGTTTCACTGCCCCCTAGTGTGTGTGTTCACCAGTGTGTGTGTGTATGGGGGTGTTTCATTCCCCCTCTGGTGTGCATATGCACTAGTGTGTGTGTGTGTGTGATTGTGTGTGTATATTTCACTGCCTTTTAATGTGTGTGTGTTCACTAGTGTGTGTGTGTATGTGTGGGTGTTTCACTGCCCCCACGTGTGTGTTCACTAGTGTGTGTAATTAGATGTTTCATTCCCCCTCTAGTGTGCATGTGCACTAGTGTGTGTTTCACTGCCCCTTAGTGTGTGTGTTTACTAGTGTGTGTGTGTGTGTGTATGTGTTTGGGTGTGGGTGGGTGTTTCACTGCCCCCTAGTGTGTGTGTTCACTAGTGCGTGTGTGTGTTTGTGTGTGTGTGTATTTAGGTGTTACACTGACCCCTAGTGTGTGTTCACTAGTATCTGTGTGTATTTAGGTGTTTCACTGCCCCCTAGTGTGTGTGTTCACTATTGTGTGTGTTTGTGTTTCACTGCCCCTTAGTGTGTGTTCACTAGTATGTGTGTGTATTTAGGTGTTTCATTGCCCCCTAGTGTGTTCACTAGTATGTGTGTGTATTTAGGTGTTTCACTGCCCCCTAGTGTGTGTGTTCACTATTGTGTGTGTTTCACTGCCCCTTAGTGTGTGTGTTCACTAGTGTGTGTGCATGTGTGTGTGTGTGTGTGTGTTTGACTGCACAGATAGCATGAATGTGTGTGTAAACACTATTAGTCAGTAGTTGTAAAGGGTAGCTGTTCTACATATCGTTACTGTCCAATGATTTTGAGTTTTCTACATCGTTTGATGATTCAACCAATGGTCGTTTACACTGTGTGAGAGTTTCAGACTGAACGGACCAATAGAAACGCTCCAAAACAGCTTGTAAAGAATTCTGGTTCTACTGACTTACATTGAATGTAAAGCAGGTTTTTGGCCTCTCCTGTAAAGCTACTGTTTTAGAGGTACTAGTTTTTCATTGGACAGTGACGATATAGAGAGTGAATGTTTCTAATAACACACCTCACTACTCCATGTGCACCAGTGTAGTAACACCTTTCACAATACACACAGGACACGCTCACCCGCAGCCTCAGCTCCAGCCGACTGGGTCACTGTGTGCTCCGTCGCCACGGCGGAAATGGAAGAAGCTGCAATGTCACTGTGACTGCCGACTGCCGGAGACAAACAGCCTACGAGAAGATTTCCAGCCACAGGTTAAACACACCACACCTGAGAGTGAGAGTGTATATATATATATATATACATACAGTATGTGTATAGGTTTAGTGTGAGGTA
>CM038726.1:1949045-1999045 GCA_021613375.1 Megaleporinus macrocephalus
TACCATATATTCCGTGTTAACTGCTTGGCTAACCACACCTGCACACAGGTCACTGCCAGCAGCCACGCCTAGACCTCATTTGCTACTCTTAGACCTGAACGTACACAACCACAAGTACAAGTACAACCACTAGGGCTGTCGCGGTGAAATAATTTCCTCTGTGGTAAATTAACGGGTAAAAAATACTTGAGATCAGAATTCGTTTAGAAAAGAAAGAAGGAAAACGAAACCCTTCCTTTAGTAATAAAACGTCTTTACTGTGTTGTACATTTCCGGGACAGCCGTCTCAGAAAAATACGTCTTGCCAGGCGACTCGAATTTGTCGAACTTCTCAAGCATTGACTTAAATGCCGGTTTCTTGACTGTGCTAAATGGAACCATCTCCTCAAGAACGTTTATATCTGTGACTTTCACAACTGTATTTAGAAGCTCAAACATTCAAAGCATTCAGCCAACCCTAACTGTCGACTGGAACCAACCTGGGGTGCCTTTCCCAAAACGTTTTTAATGCTAAGTACTTCGTAACTTCATACTTAAGAACATTCTTAAAATACCAAATGTTTCCTGAAAGCCTTTGTAACCAACATACTACAGAGTAATCTGACCTACTTGTAACTCCGTAAGTTCTTCTTAACTCGAAGTTTACGTGCAATTTTGTCTCAAAAACAAAATAGGGCGCTAATCAGCCTTTTAAAAACACATTGTTTTGTTCATGCACACTACACATAATTATACAAACAAGAATTCATGAAGATTTAAAATCACATTTAATCACGGAAATGACATCCAACGTTAACAAATATCATATCCAACAGCTTGAATTACGTAAACTGTAAACTTCTAGAATAAACAGGTGTTTGTTTATATCATGGTGGAGTGGGAAGCAAACTGCCCACCACTCTGAAGGTCCTGAGTTCAGTAGTGTACATAAATGTACATAATACTTTATTGTTTCAACGTTGGAATCGTCGTAATCACATGAAACAAACTGCTTAAAGTACAATACATTATTTGTTGATTTACATTTTTTTCTCTATTTCTTTAAACATTTGGCTTTTATTTCATCCTAAAAAAAATTTGCGTTTGCGTGGCCGGTATGCCGAGCTAGGAAGGTTAACCGTGTGCCTTGGCGTGCTGTAGACAACAATTGCAAGTGAAATATTTTCTTTTTTTTTTTTACATAAAAGTTATGTAAATCCTTATGTTTTTGTTCTTTTTTGTTTACATAACAATACATTTGTGGCATAATAATGAGGAAACCTGTGCAAATCGGTAGTTTGGTTCTCGACTGGCAGTACCTATTTTGCGCTGACGCGGGGGGGCGGAGTCAACAAAGAGCAACTTGAAAATAGTCGGTAAATTTGGAGACTAAGAAGGCGTTCGGGAAACACTCGCAAAAATGGGGTTCTTAAAGTTACGTTGTTCTTGAAGTTGTTCGTAAATCACTAAGATCAATAGTTACTGGGAAACGCCCCCCTGAGTTGTTGCTTTTGAGGCTGCTACACAACTTGTGGGGGCGTGCTGGTGGGGGCAGTTGCGCTTCCGTAGGTGGATGATAGGTAGCTAGGTGGGATCAAATTCGATGTATTCGCCAGTTTCACAGAAACCTTTCGGCACAGAATTTGCAGATTGCCTCGTCTACATTGGCTGGATCTCCGTTTTCATTTGGTTGAAAGCTGAAATGCTCAGTTCAATAGCGCGGTACTGCAATATTGCGGTTATTGCGTCAGCCCTAACATCCACTGAAGCTAATCTGTGTTGGTCTTCATAGAATTTTGTTTTAAATTAAACTCTACTGTATGTGGGTTGAAGCAGTGCTGATGAAGTGAATTGAGCCCAGATTCAACCACAAGAATGCACTTCAATCAGTATAAGGTTAAAGCCCTAAGAACGCTGCTGAGGAAAAACACTTAAACTGCAGTTTAGCGTGATGGATTAGCGCATTAGTCCGGCCGCTCTCGTTAATATTTCCACAGCAGCAGCCTGGAACTGGGCCGGCTCTGGCCGCTGGTTCTGACGCGGCGTGGTAGCTGGGTCTGTTTGCCTGGACGGGACCCAACTGGAGCAGTTCGTCTGCTCCAGTGGGGTACAGGGATCAGCCTAATCAAGACGAATGAGCTCCTGGACAAGCCTTGCATGGTGCTGATCCTGTTTTAGACACTATTCTGCCACAGAACAGTGTTGTGCATCAGCCCATCTCGGTTTCCAAAAAAAGTTCGGATGTTGGGAAGAAATAGATAAAAAGATAAAACCGAACGCAGTGTTGTACAAATCATTTAAACCCTGTATTTAATGGAAGGGCTGAAACTGAGAAATTTGGGCATTTTTTTGGAAAACATATGTCAATTTTGAATGTGATGCATCAACATGTTTTATGAAGTTGTAGCAGGTGGCTGTGCATCTCTGTGATCAGTTCTGCTATCAACACCTCTCTGTAAGTGTTGGGGAACTGAGAAGATGATGATCGCCGTAGTTCACCGACTTCAGTACCTGACCTCACTAATACTCAATGAAGTTCTCACAGCAATGTTCAACATTAGTAGTTGACTCCACATTAATAGCATCATTTCAGTAGACACACTAGAACAGGAAGAACGTATGGTGTATATCAGAACCGTGATGCTCTTTCTCACCTCTTTCAGTTCCTGGCCTGGTGAACACTGAGGACACTTGTGGCATTTACCACGAAGGTAATATTCATCTTCTGTACAATCCATCTTTGAGAGAGCGAGAGAGAGAAAGAAAGAGGGAGAGAGAGAAACTATTTATTATGTATTAATGGAATTGCATGCCCAAATGTGTCTCTATTGTTTTCCATGCTTTGCTGTTTTCATGGTTATCCCACTGTTGCCTTACAGTAGCGCACCCATGTTCTCATGTTTACAGTAATATGATACGTACATAATGTGTATTTCAAAAGTGTTTGAACAACAATAAACTGATTTATATATAAAAAAGAACAAACTGTCATGTTTTGTAATGATCTGAAATAAAACAGTTAACACATGATGTCCCACACTCAACAAATATTTACCACAGACTAAAATCTTTTTACCACAGACAACAAAAATTTACCACAGACTAAAATCTTTTAACCACATATTTATCACATATATTTGTCATATATTTATCACAGTCAACAAATGCTTATCACAGACAACATTTGTTTTACCACAGTCAGCAAACATTTACCACAGACTAACATTTTTACCACAGTAAACTAAAATTTACAACAGTAAACAAAAATTTACAACAGACTAACATTTTTACCACAGTAAACAAAAAATTACCACAGTAAACAAATATTAACCACAGACTAACATATTTTACCACAGTAAACAAAAATTTACCCCAGACAACAAGCATTTAACCCAGTCAACAAATATTTACCACAGTCAACAAATATTTACCACAGACTAACATTTTTACCACATTAAACAAAAAATTTACCACAGTAAACAAAAAATTACCACCACAGTAAACAAAAATGTACCACAGTAAACAAAAATGTACCACAGACTAACATTTTTACCACAATAAACAAAAAATTACCACAATAAACAAATATTCACCACAGACTAACATATTTTACCACAGTAAACAAAAATTTACCCCAGACAACAAGCATTTAACCCAGTCAACAAATATTTACCACAGTCAACAAATATTTACCACAGACTAACATTTTGTTTTACCACGTTCAACAAAAATTTACCACAGACAACAATCATTTAACCCAGTCAACACATGTTTACCACAGACTAACATTTGTTTTTTACCACAGACAACAACAATTTACCACAGACAACAAATATTTACCACATACAGCAAATATTTACCACAGACTAACATTTTTTACTACAATTAACAAATATTTACCACAGTAAACAAAAATCTACCACAGACAACAAGCATTTAACCCAGCAAACAAACATTTACCATAGTAAACAAAAAAATAACAACAGACAAAAAACCTAAAAATGATGTGTTTTAACAGTAATAGAAAAGTGGCCCAGGGACAGATGGATAGATAAATGGATGGACAGACAGACAGAGCAAGAGAGAGTAGTCTATAAAAACCACAAGCCTGAGAATAAATGAATGAATGAACGTTCATTTGTTGCTTCGTTCAGACAAATAAACAAACAAACAAACAAATAACAGTAAAATCTAAGAACTGGGTAAATGAACTGAAGTGTGAATGAAAGCTGTGGTCAGGGTAGAGAAGCGGCCAGTTCTGGGCCTGCAGTGAGTTCAGATCTGAAGAGGAGACGCTCTGAGAGAATAACGTGTTATTACTATTATTATTAATAATATTAATATGATTATTAATAAGCTGTTAACGAGTCTGAGGTGAAGTTTAACTACTCAGTTCTTCTCTCTAACACACACGTGATTAACTACAGGATAAAGAGTCCGAGTCGCTCGTGCTGTGTGACCAGTTCATCAGTGTTTCCATGTGTCCTGTATCAGAGTGACATCAGCAGCACGCGCCGTGTCCTCGTGCCGTGTTTTCTATCACAGTACTGATTTAATTTAGAATTTATTTTATATTCTTACCTTTTTTTTCTCCACTCGAGTCTCTCAACCCACTAAGTCTCCGCTGCATCTCTCTCTCGCGCTCGCTCTCTCTCTGTCTGTCTGTGCTCGCCCTCTTCCTCACGCGCTTGCTGGCATGCCTCGACATGTCCCCGCGAGCGCCTTAATACAAAGTATAAAATGCAGAAAACAGTAGGCGGTGTGTATAAACTTTTTTGTTTGTTTGTTTCTGTTTGTTTGTTTTGGACATATAATATATTTTTATATTTAATATATTTTTGAAATAAATTTCCAAACAAATGACATTTACATTTCTTTTAAAAAGTTATTTGTAGAGTTATTTAATTTGAAGCAATTTCAAGGAACAACAAGAACTAACGACAATACAAAGTAAACGACAATTTCAAACGTAATATTTGATCAAATTCCAGACTTACTAATTAATAGTAATTTTGTTATTTATGTTATAAAATTTTATTTGAAATTTTGGAATGTAATTTTCTTGTTTCCAACAAATGATTCAAAACTTGTGAAACTATTTCAGAATTTCTCATGCATTCCTAACTTGGATCAGACAATGCAGTACAGCTGGACTGAGACTCATCCACCGACCAAAACTATCCAGACAGCAGTGTCCTGTGGGCGGAGTCCTGTGTCCACTGATGAAGAACTAGAGGAACACAAACTGTGCAGCAGCAGATGAGCTCTGACCTTACATCTACAAGGTGGACCAGCAAGTAGTAGGAGTGTCTAATAGAGTGGACAGTGAGTGGACACAGTGGTAAAACACTCCAGCAGCATTGCTGTGTCTGATCCACTCACACCAGCACAACACATACTAACTAACACACCACCACCATGTCAGTGTCACTGCAGTGCTGAGAATGACCCACCTCCCTAATAGTATATGCTCTGTGGTGGTCCTTTGGGGATCCTGATCATTAAAGAACAGAGTAATAAAGTATACAGAGAATCAGATGAACTACAGTCTATAAGTGGAGCTCCTGTAGGGTCAGTGGAGCTGATACAGTGGACAGTGAGTGGAGGTCCTGTATGGTCAGTGGAGCTGATACAGTGGACAGTGAGTGGAGGTCCTGTATGATCAGTGGAGCTGATACAGTGAACAGTGAGTGTAGGTCCTGTATGGTCAGTGGAGCTGATACAGTGGACAGTGAGTGGAGCTCCTGTATGGTCAGTGGAGCTGATACAGTGGACAGTGAGTGGAGCTCCTGTATGGTCAGTGGAGCTGATACAGTGGACAGTGAGTGGAGATAGAGGGAGGTGTACCTGGTAAATTGAATGAACTGTGTATATTTTGTTTAACTGCATTAGAATAGAAGCATTTACAAAACATAGGTTAAAAGAAATTACATCCTATCAAATTAATAGGGTTTCCCTCCAGATACCGCTTAGCTTTTGCTCTTATTAAAACCATTAAAACCTTCCAGGTATGAGTCTCTGAGGTACGAGTCTGAGTTAAGTCTCTGAGGTACGAGTCTAAGCTGATTCTTTGAGGTATGAGTTTGTAACTATTCTCTGAGGTACAAGTCTGAGTTAAGTCTCTGAGGTACGAGTCTGAGTTAAGTCTCTGAGGTATAAGTCTGAGTTAAGTCTCTGAGGTACAAGTCTGAGTTAAGTCTCTGAGGTACGAGTCTGAGTCGAGTCTCTGAGGTACGAGTCTGAGCCGAGTCTCTGAGGTACGAGTCTGAGCCGAGTCTCTGAGGTACGAGTCTGAGCCGAGTCTCTGAGGTACGAGTCTTAGCCGAGTCTCTGAGGTACAAGTTTGTGGCTATCTCTGAGGTATGAGTCTAAGCCGAGTTTCTGATTACGAGTTGGTGGCCAATCTCTGAGGTATGAGTCTAAACCGAGTTACTGATTACGAGTTGGTGGCCAATCTCTGAGGTATGAGTTTGTAGCTATTCTCTGAGGTACAAGTCTGAGTCGAGTCTCTGAGGTACGAGTCTAAGCCGATGCTTTAAGGTACAAGTTTGTAGCTATTCTCTGAGCTACAAGTCTGAGTCAAGTCCCTGAGGTACGAATTTGAGCAGAGTCTCTAAGGTACAAGTTTGTGGCCAATCTCTGAGTTATGAGTCTAAGCCGAGTTTCTGATTACGAGTTTGTGGCCAGTCTCGGAGGTATGAGTTTGTAGCTATTCTCTGAGCTACAAGTCTGAGTCAAGTCTCTGAGGTTGAGTCTGAGTCGAGTCTCTGAGGTACGAGTCTGAGCCTAGTCTCTGAGGTACGAGTCTAAGCCGGGTCTCTAAGGAGTTTGTGGCCAATCTGTACAGTATAATTCAGAGCTGAGTCTCTGAGGTACAAGAAACACTTAGAATTTAATAAAGCTAACAAGCAGGATTGAAAACAGAATTCTTGTTAATCATTAATTGGATATTAATGGAGTGATAAACATGTTAAAGCAATATATTTTCTTTAAAATCTTCATTTTAAACTATTTTCATTTCATGTTAGCTTGACGGGTGAGCCTTATTTATGCAGCTAAATCAGTTTTTGTGTATATGCAGAAAATAGCATGAGAATAATGGCCTGTCTGAAGGTCATTCTGCAGAAAAACAAGATAACACAAATTTCTGTGAATATCATAATAAAGAAAATCATAAATGAAAATTAAGTTTGTGGTTTAAATTAATAGGGATAAGTTACTTGCAAATTAGCCAAGTAATATTGCAATTATGTGGTTACTGGAAGTATTTCATGAATATACTTAATAGAGAACTGTCAAAATGTTAAATGCTCATTTTAATATATTTGTAGTTAAACTACAGATCCCTCTACAATAAATGAATATCTTTTTAATACTTCCAATGTGACATCATTTCAATTATATTCATAAAACGTGCCTGAAAAGTGAATGTATCATTCTAATGTGTTACAGTTTTCTGCTAAATTACTGGCATAATGCAAATTTCTTAACATTAATGATGCAAGCATATTGACATTAATACCGTCTCAATTGGGTTATTAGCTGTATAATTGCGAACATAATGATTTTATTCAAATTCGACTTCTTAACTTTCTTAATGCTAACATTAACATCATTACCATCATCAATAATTACATATTAACCTAATAAATGGGCTAATTTGCTTTATTAATCTTGCTTTGTTTATTTCAACTGATGAGATGATAATAAATATTCTGCATGATATGTATTTTGGCCTAAATTTATGCACTAAAATGAGGCAGCAGTGCGTTAAAACGAACACTAGGTGGCACCAGAGTTTTATGGCTTTGACCTCTGACCTCAATCCAGGACTGCACACAGACATACAAATGAATGTCAAATCTAGGATCTGTTTTATTCTAATTCTAAGCGTTGCTGGAGGAGCAAGCTGAGCTTGGCGTAAGTATCTTGCCTCTTATTGTGTGTATCTGACAGTTTTGTGGAGGGTTGTGCTTTGAAATGAGCTACCGAGGCAGCAGCTGGGTGGTGGAGTTCACTAACAATAACGTTAAGGATTCAGGAAAACTCCTGTACAGGTCATATCTTTGTCATCTATAGTGATACTTGTATTCTAAGGGGAATATTCTGGCTGCAGTTCATTTGATTTGCGTATATTCCTGCATTGTGTGATTGTGTGTGTAGAAGTGAGAGAAAAAGAAAGAGTTTTCACGTTTTATAGAATACATCTATCCACATCCAGCTAATGCAAATTCAATGCAAGTCAACTTGATTTAATCAAATTAATTTATGCTGTGAACCATTCACACAGATTGTGAAATGTGTGAATAGGTCTATATTCTTAGGCATGATTATGACCTCAGAAAGGTTTCACTTCTCTCTCTCTCACTCTCTCTCTCTCTCTCCCTCCCTCCCTATCCCTCCCTTTCTTACTCTGCTTGTCAGAAAGTAATGAAATGAAACTCTTTTTGGGAAAAAAAATGGCCAAACTGAAATTTTCGATTTCCCATCACAGCTTGGAGAAATATGGTGTGTAGGACAATCTTAACTACCACCGGGTATCGAAATTCAATACTTTAATAGCAAAGAACGAATGACCACCAAGTATCAAAAATACAGCTACGTACTCAGACTTATCACTGTCGATCAGTAAGAATGTTTGTAGCAAAATCTAATCTACCAGCAGCCTGCTGAACAAATACAACCACACTACTGAGCCCCCCACTTCACAGTCTTCAAAAACCATAAACTGCTGAGCCCCTCACTACACAGTCTCCAAAATGCACACACTGCTGGACCCCTCACTACATAGTCTCCAAAATGCACACACTGCTGGACCCCCCCTACTACACAGTCTTCAAACCTCCAACACTGCAGAACCCCTCACTACATAGTCTCCAAAACCTCTACATTACTAAACCCCCCACTACAGTCTCCAAATCCTCTACACTACTAAACCCCCCACTACAGTCTCCAAAACCTCTACACTACTGAACCCCCCACTACAGTCTCCAAAACCCCGCACTACAGAACCTCCCACTACACAGCCTTCAAAACTCCTATACTGCAGAACCCCTCACTACATAGTCTCCAAAACCTCTACACTACTAAACCCCCCACTACAGTCTCCAAAACCTCTACACTACTAAACCCCCTACTACAGTCTCCAAAACCTCTACACTACTAAACCCCCCACTACAGTCTCCAAAACCTCTACACTACTAAACCCCCCACTACAGTCTCCAAAACCTCTACACTACTAAACCCCCTACTACAGTCTCCAAAACCTCTACACTACTAAACCCCCCACTACAGTCTCCAAAACCTCTACACTACTAAACCCCCCACTACAGTCTCCAAAACCTCTACACTACTAAACCCCCCACTACAGTCTCCAAAACCTCTACACTGCTGATCCCCCTCTACAGTCTCCAAAACCTCTACACTACTGATCCCTCCACTACACAGCCTTCAAAACTCCTACACTACAGAACCTCCAACTACACAGCCTTCAAAACTCCCACACTACTGAACCCCCCACTAAACAGCCTTCAAAAACCATACACTGCTGAGCCCCCCCACTACACAGTCTCCAAAATGCACACACTGCTGGACCCCCCTACTACACAGTCTTCAAACCTCCAACACAGCAGAACCCCTCACTACATAGTCTCCAAAATGCACACACTGCTGGACCCCCCTACTACACAGTCTTCAAACCTCCAACACTGCAGAACCCCTCACTACATAGTCTCCAAAACCCCTACACTGCTGGACCCCCCTACTACACAGTCTTCAAACCTCCAACACTGCAGAACCCCTCACTACATAGTCTCCAAAACCCCTACACTGCTGAGCCCCCACTACAGTCTCCAAAACCTCTACACTACTGGGCCCCCACTATGCAGCCTTAAAAACTCCTGCACTACTGAACCTTCCAACTATACAGTTTTCAAAAGCCCTGAGCCCCCCACTACACATCCTTCAAAACTCCTACACTACTGAACCCCACACTACACAGCCTTCATTACATTTACACATTATTTATTTATTTACAACTAAACATTACATTTACACATTATTTATTTATTTATTTATTTATTTATTTATTTATTTATTTATTTATTTATAACTAAACATTACATTTACACAGTATTTATTTATTTATTTATTTATTTATAACTAAATATTACATTTATACATTATTTATTTATTTACAACTAAACATTACATTTACACATTATTTATTTATTTATTTATTTATTTATTTATTTATTTATTTATTTATAACTAAACATTACATTTACACATTATTTATTTATTTATTTATTTATTTATTTATTTATAACTAAACATTACATTTACACATTATTTATTTATTTACAACTAAACATTATTTACACATTATTTATTTATTTACAACTAAATATTACGTTTACACATTATTTATTTATTTATTTACAACTAAACATTATATTTACACATTATTTATTTATTTATTTATAACTAAACATTACATTTACACATTTATTTATTCATTTATTTATGTGGATTTAAAGAGCAGCTTGTACTAGCTGTTAACTAGCAAATCCATGGCCAAGCTAGCTTTTTTCTTAAAAAAGTGAAAAAAAAGTGAATACAAAAAAAAGTGAAACACGTCATTACCAACACATGACCTGTTGAGATAGTAATGACATTTGTTGATGGTAATGACAGGTTTTCAATTTCACCATCAGTATCTTTTAAATTATGTAGAAATTAAATACAATTAAGTCTAACGGTGTGATTTTATAATGAAATTCTAGTGAAATGCATTACTTTATAAAACTTAGTAAAGTTATATATATATGGTTGACGTCCTGTGGCGAAAGAGCTTTGGTTGGAAGGTGCGGAAGCTGAGATTCCCCTGTAGAGCCTTTAAGTCGTGGATGGCAGGGGATAGTTGAGAGCTGACCACTACGTGAGACCACTGTTCTAATATGTGGCTGGGAAAACTAGAACCTGCAGTGTAGGTGCTTGATTTTGGCTGCTGCAGAGGTATTCCTTATATTGACAAAGTATTGGGATGCCTACAGAAGCTTCCATCACCCCCATTCTAAATCCATGGGCAGACATATGAAGTCTGACCCCCTTTACAGCTGCGACGGCTTCCACTCTTCTGAAAAGCTTCCTACAAGATTTTGGAGTGTCATGATCTAGTTCATCCCTAAGGTGTTGGATGGGGTTGAGGTCTGGACTGGAACGGAGAGGGTTCTTCTCCGAAGTTGCCCAATATGTGTTGGTCTGCCAAAGCGCTAAGATTTTCCCTTCACTGGAACCCCAGCCCTGAAAAAGACCCGCATAGCCTCATCATCCCTCCAAACTTTAACGGTCACAGTGCAGGCAGGCAGGTAACGTTCTCCAAACCCAAACTCGTCCACTAGCCTGCCAGATGGAGAAGCGTGATTGGTCACTCCACAGAACACGTGTCCACTGCTCCGGAGTTGCAGAACTTTACTCCACCCGACGCTCGGCACTGTGCTCAGTGATATGAAGCCTGTGTGCAGCTGCTCAGGTGTGAAGCTCCACAGTGTTGGTGCTGATGTTGAAGCCAGAGGAGATCTGAACTTGTTCAGCAGAGTGTGAGACACTGCTCTGTTTCTTTACCAGCTCTAATACTTTCTAACTGAGGTTCTGTGATTCCTAAACGCTTCCACTGTTTAATGATGGTGAAATTCTAGAAGGGAAGAAGTTTCACTAACTGACTTGTGATGGTGGATCCTATTACAGACCACTCTGGAGTTCAGTAGCTCTTTAGAAACCTCACTGCATGGAATTAAAACCCCTGAATTCAATACATAAGAGGGGTGTCCCAATACTTTGGTCCATACAGTGTGTGTGTGTGTGTGTATGTATATATATATATATATATATATATATATATATATATATATATATATATATATATATATATATATATATATAAACATTGAAATAAGAGAATTTAGTTACACAGTAGTTACACAATTACACAAAAATTAACTAAGAGTCAACGACAATGTCTTATTTTCAACTTCCCATAAATCATTAGGCCTTCTCCGGTCACCCCCTGAGTTCAGCTCCTCAGAACTTTAATGGTGACTGATTTCAGAGCCCGCTAAATAGATTTCAACATGCTGTGTAAATAGTAGACACACGTTTCCGTTTGATGATACAAAGTCTGACTGGACCGCTCATAAGGAAATATACTGCCACATTCATCAAGAGAACAGCAGTTACGGTTCAATAGTTCAATAATTTCATTTTCCAGCTCATCTCAAGTTTTGGGAAGCATATTTTCTTGGCCATGTGTGTCCACCGGAATGGTGGGAGGACTGGTGTGTGTTGTTACCTCGATATTTCTGAGACTATAAACAGATATGTTGGTGACCTAACCATTAAGAGCCGAAAATGATTGTTTGGCTAAAAATGCACCCCTTAGCCCTGAACGTAGTCAATCAGCCTGAGCATTGAGTCCCAATCAACACACAGTGCTTCAACTCATGTAATCTCTGATAGATTTGCGTACACTTGAAAAGGAAAGAAGCCAGAAGGGGAGTCAGAGCATCAGTGTTAGCGTAGCATTTTTGGTTCATAAAGAAAGTATGGGACTGATATTTCTTAATATTTCTAAATTTCATAGAATATCCACAAAAAATGAAGATTCTCTTTGGGCTTCTATGGTCAGTTATACAAATTTTGAATCCAGAGGCAACCAAAGATCTGTCAGATCAGTTACAGGTATATTGAGTTGTTCTGTTGTAGAAATGTTGATTATTACAGCGCTGGATGAAATTCTTTAATGTTTGACAGTTGTAGGGCTGGGTACTGAACTCTGCACATTTAAGGGTCCATTGGTGCCGTTTAAATGTCAATCAAATGCATCTAACCTGAGAAACCACCAGGTCTGGCATTTCTAACTTGGGGTAACACCTGGCAAAGCAGATCCCACCTAAGGGAACACCTGGCCAGACAATTTTTACCTGAGGAAACACCTGGTCAAACATATCTAGCCTGAAGAAACACCTGGTCAAACATATCTAACCTGAAGAAACACCTGGTTAGACAATTTTTACCTGAGGAAACACCTGGAAAGGCACATCTTACCTAGGGGAACACATGGCAAAGCACATCTTACATGAAGAAACACCTGGAGAAACACATCTAACCTGAGGAAACACCTGGAGAAAACACATCTAATCTGAAGGAATACTTTGTCCAACACTTCTAACTTGAGGAAACACCTGGTCAGACAGTTTTTATCTGAGGAAAAACCTGGTCAGACTATTTTTATCTGAGGAAATACCTGGACAGGCACTTCTAACCTAGGGAAACACATGGCAAAGCACATCTTACATGAGGAATCACCTGGTCAAACACATCTAACCAGAGGAAACACCTGGTCAGACAATTTTTACCTGAGGAAACACCTGGTCAGACTATTTTTATCTGAGGAAACACCTGGACAGGCACTTCTAACCTAGGGAAACACATGGCAAAGCACATCTTACATGAGGAATCACCTGGTTAAACACATCTAACCGGAGGAGACACCTGGAGAAACACATCTAACCGGAGGAGACACCTGGAGAAACACATCTAACCGGAGCAAACACCTGGAGAAACACATCTAACCGGAGGAAACACCTGGAGAAACACATCTAACCAGAGGAAACACCCAATCCAACACATCTAGCCTGAGGAAACACCCGATCCAACACGCCTAACCTGAGGAAAACGCCTCCTCAGACATATCTAACCTGGGGAAAACATCTACTCAGACACGTCTTACCTGAGGAAAACATGTACTCAGACACGTCTGAACTGAGAAAACATCTACTCAGACATGTCTAACCTAAGGAAAACACCTACTCAGACACGTCTAACCTGAGGAAACACCCGATACAAATTGTATAATCTGGGGAAACATCCAACAAGTCTAACCTAGGGAAACTCCTTTTCAGACATGTCTGAACTGAGGAAACACCTACTCAGACATGTCTGAACTGAGAAAACTCCTTCTCAGACACGTCTGAACTGAGGAAACACCTACTTAGACACGTCTGAACTGAGGAAACACCTACTCAGACACGTCTGAACTGAGGAAACACCTACTCAGACACGTCTGAACTGAGGAAACTCCTTCTCAGACACGTCTGAACTGAGGAAAACACCTACTCAGACATGACTAACCTGAGGAATCCCCTGATCCAACATATCTAATCTGAGGACTCCTATTCAGACACGTCTAACCTGAGGAAAACACCTACTCAGACACGTCTAACCTGAGGAAACTCCTACTTAGACACGTCTAACCTGCGAAAACACCTATACAGACAAGTCTAACCTGAGCAGACACCCAGTCCAACATGTCTAACCTCGAGACACTCCTACTCAGACACGACTAACTTGAGGAAACTCCTACCCAGAGACGTCTAACCTGAGGAAACTCCTACTTGAACATGTCTAACCTGAGTAAACACCTGGTCCGACACTGGCTATACTAGTTACTTTAGTCGTAAACTTATTTTATACTGTGGCTGTAAACATCAGTAGGCCATTATTGTCATGGATATTGCATCACCTACCCAGCCCGAAATCACAAAGACGCCATTCACCAGCTTTCAGCTGTCAGTCATCAGCCTAGCAACCTGCTTCGCATCATCCCGGGCTAGTCACCACCAAAAACACAAAGCTTTGTTCTTCCAGGGGGAAGGGGAACCCCCACCATTAGTTCCTACTCCTGTCTGTGTATGGAGCAGATGACCTTGAGGTTCTTCCAGGCAGCTGAAGACGGACTCAGACCCCATAAACAAAGACTTGGACTGCGTTCTTTTTATAACTCAGGCCTTATCTGCGCCGTTCCAAGGCCACGCGGGATTTGAAATACTTCTCCATCCTAACTCAGCATCGCCATGACATAGGCTGACACGGCCATGAGCGTCCGGCCAGCACCTGCTGCTGAGAAAACCCTCCGAAACTCATCCTCTAACGCCCTCGCAGCTACCCGCCTGGCTGACCGGCCTCTAGCCTGATGGGGTGGTTAATGTAAACTTCAAAGGCATTTCTTCATTCTGTAGATAGAGCCTCCTTGGAGTTCACAGTATATACAGAGTATGAGTATAAATATCATTACTATCCAAAAATAATTTCTGATTTTCTACACCACTTAAACCTGCTATCTTTTATATTGTGGGAGAACTGCATGGTTAATAGACCAATAGAAATTCTCAAGTTACTCAGATATTCTGTAGACTTTATATCGTCTCTGTTTTAGGATTTTTGTAATGTGTTACAGGAACTAAATTCTAAATTTGTTTGTATTTAGAAAATGTAGTTAAGTTGGCCAGCCATTGATCTCTTTCAACAGTGTGAGTCAAAAGTCTCAGGGTACTCTTTTTATTTCAGAAGGAACAAATTATATACCTGAATAGCCCAGCAAGTAACGGGTGAGGGGGGGTCTATCTTTTAGGCTATGTCCTAAATGGCCACCATCTTGAAAGCCACCATATTGGATCAAGTTTCTCCAGTGGGAAGGTGGTTGTTTAGCAGATCAAAGAAGACTAGAGTTGTCTCAGAAATCGATTGATGCAATCAGATATGCAATATCTCTTCTGAAATAAAAGGCTATCCGCTGTGACTCATGCTGTACTTCTGCTAGGCAAATAAATGAAAATGAACAAATCACAGATTCTTGTTCAAATAAGTGTTCAAGAAAATTAACTAATCTCAGATTCTTATTTAAATAAACGTTCAAGAAAATTACCCAGTCTCAGATTCTTATTCACATAAATGTTCAAGAAAATTAACCAATCTCAGATTGTTATTCAAATAAACGTTCAAGAAAATAGCCAATCACAAATTCTTATTCAAATAAACGTTCAAGAAAATTAACCAGTCTCAGATTGTTATTCAAATAAATGTTCAAGAAAAATAACCGATCTCAGATTCTTATCAAATAAACATTCAAGAAAAATAACCGATCTCAGATTGTTATTCAAATAAACATTCAAGAAAATAAATGAATCACAGATTCTTTTTCAAATAAACTAGCAACAATACAAAGAACTGCTTTGAAAAACAGAAACTAAAGTGACTGGATATCACCTCAGAGCAGCTAGTGCTGACTGAGACTTCTAGAGGTTAAAAAATTCTCCTCATCCCATCAACAGCCAAGAAACAGGATCGAAAAACCAGTTGGCATTATGCCCAACAACATACTTTGTTCTTTTTTTAGATGAAGCTTTTCCTGTTTTCCAGCTTTAGAAAGCTGATCGAGCTGCTACCAGTAACTTGAAACCCAGTAAAGGCATTGTTGTCTTGGCACCAACAGCTTTTCATCATAATAGCAGGTAAACAAACGAATACTCTGTGTAAGGTCCTGGGTCTGAAGGCTTGAACGTTCAACAGTGGTTTCCAGCCTTGGCCTACTGGGACTGAGACGTTTGGTAGATGTTTGGCGCTGATAAATGTTCCTTCTGAACTCTTTAGCACAAAGTGTTGAGCCATCACCGATTGCTGCTTGTAAAGACTGAGCCTTTGTTGGAGAGTCATGATCCCTGACCTGTTACCTATTGTGGAATGTTTCAAAACATTCAGTCATTATCATCATCATCATCTAAATCACTTATCCTGCTGGGTCATGCCGGAACATATCCCAGCAATCACTGGGCAGGCACGCAATCATCAACACTCACACCTAGTTTAGTATCTCCAACTGGCCTGACTGCATATCTTTGGACTATGGGAGGAAACCAGCAGATACAATCTCCACACAAAAACGACTCCCAGCCGAGGAGTCGAACCCAGACCCCCAGGAACTACATTCTAAATTTGTTTCTATTTAGAAAATGCAATTAAGTTGGCCAGCCATCGATTTCTCTCAACAGTGTGAGTCAAAAGTCTCAGGATACTCTTTATATATGAGGAAAAAATTATATTCCTGAATAGCACAGCAAGTAACGGGTGAGGGGGTCTATCTTTTAGGCTATGTCCCAAACATGGCCCCCATCTTGAAAGCCACCATATTGGATCAAGGGCAAGTTTTTCCAATGGGAAGGTGGTCATGTAGCAGATCAAAGAAGACCAGAACTGTCTCAGAAATCGATTGATGCAATCAGATTTGTAATATCTCTTCAGAAAGTTGCAACAACCACCACATTAAACAACATGTTCAGTGTGCTGTCCCTGGTGCTGAACTTCTTCTTGATTCAATATGGCGGCTTTCAAGATGGTGGCCATGTTCGGGACATAGCCTAAAAGATAGACCCCCTCACCCGTTACTTGCTGGGATATTCGGGTACATCGTTTTCCCTTTCGTTTTAATTAAAAAAATTAATCAATCACAGATTCTTATTAAAATACACGTTCAAGGAAATTAACGAATTACAGATTCTTGTTCAAGTAAAGGTCAGAAAATGTAAAAAATAACAGATTCTTGTTTAAATTAACTTTCAAGAAAATGAACCAATCACATACTCTTGTTCAAATAAGCGTTCAAAAAAAATAAACAAATCACAGATTCTTGTTCAAATTAACATTCAAGAAAATTAACCAATAACAGATTCTTGTTCAAATAAATGTTCAAGAAAATTAACAAATAACTGAGTCTTGTTCAAATTAACCTTCAAGAAAATTAACCAATTACAGATTCTAGTTCAAATTAACGTTCAGGAAAATTAACCAATAACAGATTCTTGTTCAAATAAATGTTCAAGAAAATGAACAAATAACTGAATCTTGTTCAAATTAACCTTCAAGAAAATTAACCAATTACAGATTCTAGTTCAAATTAACGTTCAAGAAAATTAACCAATAACAGATTCTTGTTCAAATAAATGTTCAAGAAAATGAACAAATAACTGAATCTTGTTCAAATTAACCTTCAAGAAAATTAATGAATCACAGAATCTTGTTAAAATTAACGTTCAAAAAAATTAACCAATCACAGATTCTTGTTCTTTATTGAAGTTTTAAAAATTCCGGTTTACAAAACTTTTTCACAAATGTATGTTATGATATATGGTCACATCAATTGACCTTTGGAGTCTTTGGACAAGTTCAGAAGTAGGTATGTTTTTCTTTTATTCTCTATCATGAGCAGAATCAGTCAATCCCTCCCATTACACAAATTTAATATGTATATTATAGCCTGGTTGGCCAACAAGAATAGTTTATTGGCCAGCCAATAAATTTATATTTCTATATGAAAATTAAATTTTGAAGTAACAAAAAAAGATTTACAATTTTTAATCATAAAATTCCTTATTTTTTTATCCTCCACCCACCACACACAATGCACTTGGACCCCTTCACCACCCTCCCTCCAATATAAAGGTTTAGACACCCGGGGCTCTAGCGCTGAAACATCCGTCAAGTCTTGTCATCTATGTTTTTTCTAGTCTTTTGTTTGTCCCAATTGTTGTATTTATTCATTCAAAGCTGTACTATGTAGGTTCTTTGGGATTTGGAGACCTCTCTGGTGGAAATGAGTTATTGCAAATGTGTAATTCATGAATTTGTGCCAGTCACAGAGCTAATCAACTCCAATGAAGTCAATTGATAATTTTCATGAATTTTAATGCAGATGCTGGCAATTTGGAGACCTCTTTGGTGGAAATGTGTAACTGCATGCAGCATGGCTTGTGCTTTGGCCCCCTTCCCCAAGTGGATGAATCTGACGACTGAAAGAAAAACTTGTTGATTGTTGTGTCTTCTGAGGATGTGAGTGATTATTTAAGACCTGAACTGTTGAGCTGGACCTTCATGTGGGGATTTGGAGACCTCTTTGGTGGAAATGAGTAATTGCAGATGTGCATTGTGCACATGAATTTGTGTCAATCACAGAACTCTAGTCAATTGATAATTCTCATGCATTTTTATGCAGATGTTGGAAATTTGGAGACCTCTCTGGTGGAAATGTGTAACTGCATGCAGCATGGCTTGTGCTTTGACTTTGTAAATATGTATATTAATATATAAAGATGTTTGACGTGGTGTAAAAAAACTTTTGGCTAAGCTCCATATTTAAGTCTGTTTAAAGTTTTAAAATCAAACAATAATTGCATTGATTTCTAAAGTTGGTACACTATTATGTTGACATTTATTATTAATATAAACAGGGGTGACCTATAAGAA
This sequence comes from Megaleporinus macrocephalus, assembly GCA_021613375.1. Taxonomy (NCBI): domain Eukaryota; kingdom Metazoa; phylum Chordata; class Actinopteri; order Characiformes; family Anostomidae; genus Megaleporinus; species Megaleporinus macrocephalus. The sequence continues at coordinate 1,968,159 of CM038726.1, forward strand.
AGTCAAAGAAAGAAGAATGTATGATAATAATAATAAAAATCAACCAAATCTGCATAATTTTTTTGGTCGAAATGAAATTTTAAAGTACAAAAATTTCCAATTCAAAAAACTAGCGTGTAAATAGGTCAATCAAATTGAATGCAGTCAGCATGGGAGGAACTTTGCGATTGCATGATGCATCTAATCGCTTCCCTCCAGAAACATAATCGAAGCGCTGTGAGGTCAGAACATTTACGCTCCCAGGTTAGGAAATGCGGAGCTCGCGGCTGATTAATTGAAGTCAGAGCTCATAAATAGTGTGAGTGACTGTAATGAGTCTGCTAAGAGCTTCATTCTCAGCAGTAATTTCTGTGAGCGTGTCAGCGGAAGAACAGGAGGAACTTCAGAGGGCTTTACTCCTGAAAGCAGCTTTCCAGCTCTTCTTCACATCCAGCTTTCTCGCTGCCGACTTCCCCTCCGCACTGCCGTGGATGCAGTTTAGTTAATGTGGTGGTTGTCAAAAAACAAAACAAAAACAAAACACAGTTTCCTCCGAAAGTCGCAAAGAAACATTTGGGCTCTCAAGTTTGTGCCCTTCGGTTTAGCACCAGCGCTACGAGGTTAAAGCAGCTAATGAGTAGAGAAGTTTATAGCTCACCAATTAGCAGGGTGCTAACTGCATGTCTAAATTGAGCTATGTCTTGAATTGTGTGTGGAGATGTTTATCTTCATATATATATATATATATATATATATATATATATATATATATATATATGTGTGTGTGTGTATGTGTATGTGTGTGTGTGTGTGTGTGTGTGTGTGTGTGTATTTAGCCATATATAATGGATAAGCTAAGATTACAATTCTAAGATCACTATGTGCAATGCCAAGTGTTCGCTGAAGGGGTGTAACGCAACAAGCTCACATAGGCGTCAAAGTCAGGTGTCCACATCTGTTGGTGTTTATATTATATTGAATATTTCCATATAATACTGTCTCTGTACTATACCCTATATGTTGATGCTGTCCTATTTCTCTATATTATGCTGTATATACCCTGTATCTCTATACTATACTCTACATTTTTATACTATAGTGGATATCTTCATTATACTGCATACCTTTATACTACATTCAATATCGCTATACTGTACTCTATATCTTTATATTATACTGCATAACTCTGTACTATACTACTATACTGAATATCTCTATACTATGTTGCATATCTCTGTATTATAGTATATGTCTTTATACTATACTGCTTGACTCTTCTACACTGTATATCTTCATACTACATGCTATATATCTATACTATACTCTATCTTTGTATTATACTACATCTCTACTGTACTATATATCTCTATGCTATACTGTTTATCTCTGTATTATACTATATATCTTTAGATTATTCCGTATATCTATACCCTCCAGTATTTATCCATACTATACTATATATCGATACTATATTCAATATATCTATTTTTATACAGCTTTATACTATAATGCTTGACTCTTCTATGCTGTATTTCTTCATACTACACACTATATATCTATACTTTACTCTATCTCTATATTATACTATGTCTCTACAATACTTTATATCTATACTCTACAGTATTGATCTATAATATACTTTATATATCTATACTATATTCAATATCTCTATTATTTTATATAGCTTTATACTATACTGTTTGACTCTTCTACACTGTATATCTTCATACCACATGCTAAATATCTATACTATACTTTATCTCTGTATTTTGCGATATATCCTTAGATTTTACTGTTAAATTTACCCTATACTGTAAATCTTTGTGCTATAATGAATATCTCTATACAATAATGCATATCTTTATACTTATATTGTAATCCAAGGTGGAGACTTTTCCAAACTAATTGCGCCGGTGCTGTTATTGATATTCTTTAAAAAATAATGTTTTACAAATCTAAAAATAAGGTCTTGTATACGATTAAAGAGTACATGTGATAGTTTTGTCCAGTAAGAGCAAAAATGAAAATATTACTAAAATATATAACTGAATGTCAGGTTGCGGTCCCAGCTGATATATTGATATATGCAGTACACTGTATCAATATAAAATGCAACATATTATAGAGTACATACTGGCAGACATGATAATTAGCATTGTAATATCATGTGATTATAATATTTTGTCAGGATTATTGGTATTTTCACTCAAGGTCAGCAGCTTCATCACTGTTTATAAGGGATTGTTAATAGGATTAGAGTTTATAGAGAACGTAATAGAGACCAAGAGAAAGAGAGGGAGGCATATCTGGACAGAAGGTGGCATGGAGTTGCGCAAATTATGTTTGGATTGGTTTCAATGGTTATTGAAGTGGTGTGGAGGACAAAGAAAGCGAGCCCAGATCTGTTACAGAGCACTTTGACCACTGATCCCACTGAACAAATCTGAGTGCTCTGTTTAAAGTCGTCTGCCAGAGGTTACCCAATTCGGAACGACCCCAGTAGGCTGCTTTTAAAGCGTGTTTTTATATGTCTGCGGTTGTGGCAAAGTTAATATTTAATCCCTGTACACCGCAGACTAACGCGTCACGTGAACACCCACGCTTTGGTCGCAGTTCGTTCTGTGAATATAAGCAGAACGGATCTTCTGACGGGACTGCTGCAGGCACAACGTGAACACAAACATTCAGAAGCAGAGGTCAGACTTGGGTCCCAGAGAGACGTTGCAGGTCGAGGACGAAGCGCTGAGTCGTTCATTCATTCAACTTTACTTTCTCGAGATTTGCAGCCAGAATCACATGTTGGATGGAATATCTTTCAACAACAGCTGCAACAATGGCACGAAGATACGGTCTACACCACGGCGCTTGGCACGACTTCCCTAGCAGTCCCATTCCTATGATCCTCCTCATATTTACAGTAGTTCAGGAAGCCAGTGGCTGAAGAAACAAAGGGTGCTTTTATGTGTCTAGCGGGTTTCCAGCAGGTGCCTTGAAACTTTAACCAGATTTAGGTCAACATTTGTACCTTGGCTGGACAAGGTAGGCCAGACTGTTCAGATAAAGCTTCTGCCAGGACTTCTGTCCAGCTGGGCTATGAGCTGAAAAGCTATGAGAACTAGGAAGCTCCTCAGAAGTTCTTAATAACAATACATTATCTTTCACTTGCGTGAATCCCATACGAGCTGGCCTCTACATCGCAGCGTGACAAGTCTGGGAATGGGTTGGCCGTGGTCTGCTCTTTAAGCAAGCCTAGACTTCCCTTTAGTCTTCTTGTGTCAAACCCAGAGAGCTGCAGGGACCTGCCCAGGGGGCCCAGATTCAAGAGGAGGTTTATGACTGATATTACTGAATGTTCTTCGAGTCAGGTCTCCTGAGGGAGCGAATCTGGGAATTCTGTCTCTCAAGTATCCATCTGGAGGAGGAGTGGCTTACCAAAGTTTAGGTTGATGAGGACTGGCTCTGACGTCAGCTGCTGGAAGACTTCAGGGTTCCACTCCACATATTCCAGCTGTCTGAAAGGGAGTACACTGTGGGGAAGAACTGGTGTACAAATCGATACCTTGTCAAGGCTTGTCCCTGGTTTTTGGTACCGGAATAAGGGAAAACCCTGATGTTCTCAGTCTCCTCCTGGGGCTCCTTGAGGATTCCTTTGGCAGTGAAGTAGGCCAGGGATTGGTGCATGGTCCAGCCACACTATCATCCAGATGTTTCAAGTTAAACTGGTGTTGAGGTCATAGCACCAAATCCCTAGCAATGCATGGGTATGGGAGCCAGTTCCTTGCCATTGGAAGCAAGGACCCAGGTCCTTTGTGTCTTCTTCTTAAGTTGTCTGCAGTCTTTGACTTACTTGAAGTGAAGTCCTTCATTTGGAGCTCCACCAAATAGGTTGGGAAGTGTTTCGCTTTGTGGAGTACACAGACTCTTTCAAGAACTAGGTGAGGAACTTAAGGAGAGCCTGGAATTGGGTGATCAAAATTCCTAAGGGCTCTTGGTTGTTCTTTTAGAAGAGCAATATCGGAAGATGATCTGCTCAGGTTCAGTGGGTCCAGCACTCACTTGATGTGCTCCACTGACCGGAATAAAGAGGGCTGGCTGTCAAGCCTTCTTGCCAACATATGGGATACCCTGTTGGGGCTGTCCTCAGGGATCTAGCTGGCAAGGTTGACCTCTGTCATGAATGCGCTTGGTGAGCACCTTCAGGTAGCGCTTGGCATGATCAGGCCTCACCAGGAAATACCAACAGCTGTCTGACTCCTCCCAGTCCCAGGTGGGCTGGCTTTTATATTGCATGCTTCATGCTTGACAAGCAAGCATGATCTAATATAGGCTACCAGCTGTGCATAGTTTCTCCCTCCCAACTTGCAACTTGCTCACATCGGATGAGTCATTGGTGCTACGACCTTGCTACCTACTGCTGTCTGAAGCCCAGCATCACATACCCTTCCCGCTTAGCATCAAACCTGGAGTGCCGCAGGGACCTGACCGGAGGACACAGAGGCAAGTATCGGTGGTAATTAAGCTTCCTCTTTCTTTTGCCAACTAATAAACACTAAAAGACCCAAGCAGATGCGATGGGATGCAGCACCTGGCTGCTTACCGCGGTGCCTTCAGGAGACAAACACGAGACGTTTTAGCTTCCGTGCATTTGCACCTTCATCATTAATTTATCGCTTTTGTTGGACGCGCACACGTTCGAGCTTCCTGGCGTCTCGATGACAGATGTTGGTGTTCATTTGGCGGCTTGGCAACCGTGTCCCATAGTTGCGGAACGACTAAACAATACAAATTGCCTCGCAAAAAAGGCAGGTGGGGTATCTTTCTCTCGCTCCCGTCCTCCCTCCTTCACCCGCTCGCCTCCACGCTGAGCTGTGAGCATCTACAGTAGGCTTAACGAGACTGTATGACCTAATCGAAGCTCGGGTCAGCCCGTACGCTCACTCCTCGCTCCCCATCTTCTGCTGTTCTCCGGCGATAAATCAAATTAAAAGATCTTTCCATCTAAATTCACCTCCTTACATGGGAAAATCATGCGCTGCCTCCCTCTTCCCTGCCTGTTTGTAACCTTGAAGCGTGCAAAAAAAATAAAAAGAAAGAAGAAACAGCTCCAACGTTTCAGCCTTGGCATTTATGCTTGTGGAAACTCTCTCTTCTTTTTTTTTTCCCGCCTCTCTCTCCCCCTCTTGTGCTCTCTCCCTCGCTCGCTCGCTCGCTCCCTCCCTCCCTCTCCATCTCTCTCTTTCTCTTTTTTTCTCTGACTCTTTGCTTCTCACTGCCACCCTGGGAGCAAGAAAAAAAGTCTCAGCTGACAGAGACACCCTTGTCTATTCATAAGTCAAGGCACTGATTTGAAAAGTCAGTGTTTATCTGCCTCTCTCTCTCTCTCTCTCTCTCTCTCTCTCTCTGTCTCTCTGCCAAGTGAACTATTTAGGCATTCCTTTGAACTGGACTGGAAACCTCTTCTCTTCAAACAGAACTCAATTTGCACCATAAACCTAGGAGCTTGTTCGGAATGTGTGGAAGAGTCTCAAAGCAACAACCAGCACGGACCCCGCTTAAGCAAGTCCGTTTCACATTACGTAACTGTGGGCTGCTGGATGAGGTCAGTGTGCCAAGATTCAGCCATGTAGTTAGCGTTATGCTAACTGGTCTACTTGGAAAAGAGTCTAGGAAGGACCAAAAATTGCACCTGAATAAGGTCTCATGAGGTCTTGTAGCAATTGCAGAACCCTTTTTAGTGCATTGAGTAGAAGGTTCTGCCAAAAGGGGTTCCCCTCAGAGACTCCTGAGCCAATCCAAGTTTATTGCTGTGACTTAATGGATGGTCCAGTGAATGCTCTGCAACATCAAAAAAAAGAACAATTACATCAAGTATAGGACCATGTATGCTCTAACATTGTTCTTTGACTTGTCAAACAAGGGGCAGTGCCATAGAACACCGGGGTTGGTTCCCTAGAGAACCATGCTTGGAAATAAAAGGATTCTGAAGTCTAATAGCAATTGAAGGGTTCTTCGTGGAAGTGTAATGCTATATATCCCTATATATCTAAGGCTTACTATGAATCTTATGTTATTCATAATACTCTATAAATGTGTTTATGGGGTGTTATAATGCATGCATAATAATTTTAAAGTCCATAATCAGTAGTTATAGTGACAAGCGTAACACTCAAGACTGGATTACTGACTGGGCCAGTGGGGCCAGTGCCCAGAGGCCCAAAACATTTTGTGATGCCTATCAACATTTATGATACAATATATTTTTATTTCCAAGGGCCCTCTATTTTAAGGATCGTCTGATTTTAAGGGACTTTGACCCCAGGGCCTCTTGGGGTGCCTGGGGTGCCATGCTTTTGGGCCCCTTATGAAAATGGAGCATGGCTAGGGCCCCCAAAAGCATGGTTAGGCCCAAAAAGCATGGCTGGGTCCTAACCATGCCTATCCCTGGGCAACTCTTTGCTAGACTCTACTTGACTGTTCACTGATAGAAACTGTTAGCCCCGAAGACAGCTGCCTAGTTTAGCAACATAGCTAACATTAGCAGCTGGTCCTAGCAGTTTACTCCTGTTTTCATATAATTCCTGCTTTAACGGATTGATTATATTTATGTCACTTCATTTAAAACCTTTAATGACCAACCTTAACAAACTATAACTAATGTATACAGTTTTCTTGTGAACAGACGCTATAATGAGTTTTGAAACATGACCAAATGACTTCATAGAATTTTTCTTTATTAAGAGTCAAGAGTTTTATTGTCATATGCACAGCAGAAACAGACAGTTATACTGTGTACAATGAAATTCTTACTTTACTTTATATATATATATATATATATATATATATATATATATATATATATATATATATATATATATATATATATATAAAGTATAATGGTATATTATAAATTCAAGTAAATAAAATGAAAGTAATTTTTTATAATAAAAAATAAAAAATAACAGTGACGTGCTTTTATGGGCAAGTATGAAGAAAAGCAAAAGCAATTATACAACCATACGCTTGGCAACATGAGGTATTATGTGTGTCATATAACACCTTTATTAATGTATGTATAACATCTTATAAATACATAATTCATAGGAAGTATCTCTACAAAGTTATATACTCTTGTTTGATACAGTGTTATTCATGTTATGCAACCTAACACCTCATTAATGCATGTATAATACAGGATTTTTCTATAAACAGATGATATAACTTTATGACATTGTATGCTCTTGCTTGATAGTGTTTATGTTATAACTACTTATAACCAAAAGTAATGAAATCATAATGCATTATGAATACAGTATTGATAGAACGTGGTGGCCAGTTTTCTAATGAAACCTGACTATATGAAGTCATATAAAATGTTATGCATGTAGTTATAACTACTTAAAAGCAGGGCATCGTGAAGTATAATATATATCATAAACCATATATGAAACAATGAATTTATTATGAATACTGGATGCATATGAAGAGTTGCTAAAAGTTCTTCCTCTATTAATTTCTTTTCTAAAGAACCCTGAGAACCATTCCGAGGATTGAGGGGTTTTTGGGGCGGGATTTGTAACCACAGTGGGACCCATTGTGGTTTTAAATTAAGTCGTTTAGAAAGGAAAAAGACATACAGCAGTTATTACAGAGAAGAATCGATCAGCTATGCATCCACTCAAACTTAGTCACCATCACAGTTCTGAATATAAACCATTGCTTTTACTTAAGAGCTCCTAGAAGTTAAACTGAGGTAGCAAACTTCTGGAGAAAAAGAAGAAAGGAGCTGGTGAAGTAGGTTTCTGGATTTGCATAGTCGCTCTCTCCAGCTTTGCTGCTTGTTGGCTGAGGGACAGGAAATGAGACATAGCCTGGCAACAGGAGAAAACAGGGGTATTTTCCTCGAATTAGAACCACCGCAAATAGCCTATCGTTACTTCTGTTGCATAATTCTAGCCTCTTTTTTCTGTGTATGTACTTTTCATTTGTTGAAAAAGCCGAATCAGAAAAGTAGATCAGAACAAGGGTCTGATTCTGATTTTATATATATATATATATATATTACAAATTTTAGAAGCATCTCTATGCAAAATTTCTTGAACATTAAATAATTAAATTACTTATTTTTTTTATTTTGAAGAATAAATGGTCTCTGCAATTATGGAAGCAATTTTACAGCCTGGTTTTGTGTTTTGGGTTAAACCATTTTTGTTAAAGTTGGCATAATGAGTCAGAATTTTCATTTGGAATTTGTAGGTAAGTGTCAATAATTAGAATATTGGATTTTTTTGCTTATTTGGAAATTAAATTCTACTTTTAAGCACTTTACATATTTTTTCTAGTAATTACAGAAAATATAAAAAAAATTTCAATATTGAAAGTGTCCAGATTTAGTAGAATAGAAAGCGACTAAACTTTTCACAGTTCACTTTTTTAGATATAGTTAATTGAGAAACTGTTTAATCTTTTTCATAAGGTGCTATTTTAGGATCTACATTGTAAAAAGTTCTTTGTTGAACTAATTTATTCAACCCCAAATGTAGTTTGCATGAATAATTTGTTCAATTGCTAATCTTTTAAGATGAAAGAAACTACTTATAGTAGTTAGTATGTGTAGTATAGTAATAATGTTTGTTACTATATTAAATATTTGTTTTAGGTTGTACTAACAAAATGCCCATTTTACTGTGTAGCTTTCTACTGTACTATATTATACAAACGTACAATTAGCATATATTAAATTTAGCTTCTAAATTATAAATAATATTGATTATTATTTTTTAATTTAAGAATTAGCTGTTTTCAAAAAAGTTTAAAACAAACATTGTGTATGACTTCCAATTTTAGGTTCATTGTACATCACGATAGTAAGTTCACAGAACTGTTTCTTAATTCTGTTAATGTTTTATTTATTGTTCAATGAATTTAATTGTTGCCATTGTTGCAGCTTTCCTAAGCAGTGAATGAATGTTTTACCACAGTTTTGTCTTCAAATTCTTTTGTTCAGATACAATAAAAGCTACATAGCCCCCCAAACTGAATGTATAACTTAATTCCTTTTACACATAAATTCAAAATTCAATGGTGTGATGATCTTCAACCTGCCAATTGTTATTGCTATTTATTGTCTAAAAATATTGAATCGAACCTTGCTCTAAAAAACGGAAATACTGTAAGTTAAAAGCATTAGAATTAAAATTTTAACAGCAAAAAATCAAGAAATATATATTTTTAGTTTAAAACATATACTGACAATCTTGCTCAAAGGTGAAACCATCATGTACAATTCGTGTTTATTACTATTAAACTCAGAATTCATTAGATCATTTATCATTTATATTTTTTCTGGAAACAGGTTCAAATTCAAATTCAAAATAAAAAAAGGTTTGTTTTCTCTTACTTCTGCACAAAACCATTGACATCAGAAGTGATTGTAGTTGTATAACATGTATAACTCCGACTGTAAGACCAAGCCAACAAACGATGGACGTTTTTTATCATTCCCATCTATTTTTATGTTTAAGGTTGACTGTGGCCCAACCTTGCCAGGGGAGCCGATACTTTCCAGGGCGTGTAGTTTTCCCCTGTCTCGGCGAGTGTAACGAGAGGCTCGCATGTAAGTCGCTGAAACATGTTCGTCTTCTCGGGACTGTATCTGTGCAGAGCTAATGTGGTTTTCCTGCATGACAAAATCTTTGATTTAGCTCAGTACAGACGGTAACAGATGTGACCAATAGCAACATTTATAATTCAGAAAGTCCGTTGTTATTGCCAAGGTGAAACGCAAGTGAGGCATTGCTGCTGGCTTTGCGTTGCTGATTTATTCACACAACAAGATGAGTTGTACTTTTGAACTGAACGTTGAGCTGTGGACCTGAACTGGTCCAAACAAAAAAATAACAAAACAAAAAAAAAATCAAAGTAAATCTTTCTCTTAGTGTCCGGATCCTGAAATGATATGGACTGATTTGATGTCTGCTTTCCGACCACACGCTCGGAATTTCTCGAAAACATTTTTTGCTTCCATATAACTAGGAATTACTCACTCCTACTGACCACCAGGACCACCAGCTCAGCTTCTCATTCACCAGTTCTCCTGTTTCCACCTTAAATGGAGATGCAGGTACGTTCTGGCTCCTGCTGCACTGTTTAAGGTGGAACAGAATAACTGGTGAATGAGATGCTTCACCCTTGTGCGCTCGGTAGGAGTGAGTATTGTAGAGTGAACAGTTGGTCTGGGGGTGATGTGACTGGTCGCTGGCGAGAGGTTTAAAACTACAGCTACAAAAAACTGGAACAGGAAGTCCTGACCACAGACGAAGGGTCAGACAGTTCTGCTGCATTAAACCAGTAAAACTGACCACTCTGAAACAATAAACCAGTAGAACTGACTATTCTGAAATAGTAAACCAGTAAAACTGACCATTCTGAAACAGTAAACCAGTAAAACTGACAATTCTGAAAAAGTAAACCAGTAAAACTGACCAATCTATAACAGTAAACCAGTAAAACTAACCACTCTAAAAGAGTAAACCAGTAGAAATGACCATTCTGAAACAGTAAACCAGTAAAACTGACCACTCTGAAACAGTAAACCAGTAAAACGGACCACTCTGAAGCAATAAACCAGTAAAACAGACCACATAGCACTCTGTTATATCTGTGTACATATATATATATATATATATATATATATATATATCAATTTAAAATGGAACCAGACTCTATTTCCAATCCAGTTTGAGATGTTTTTCTGATCCTTTCATCATGAAAATGACATAAAATATAAAAAGCAATGGATTCTTTCTAATTATGTCACAAAATGAAAATGTTCACTACTGTGTAAAAGTCAGAGACTCCTCAGCTGATAGTAAAAAACCTATATCTCAATATATGTATGTTTACCAGTAAGAAGAGCAGATCTGATTAGAACAGATGTAAATAATCATACATAAAATACAAAGTAACATGAATATGTTATTGTGAGAAGAAGTAGATCAGATCTTGAGCTCCAGTTTGAAGAACAAAGTTAGGTTCCAGATTTCTCCTGGACGCCCCAGACATTGTATGAATGTGTTCAGTTCCTTTCAACAGCAATCTTGATTTAGCTTAATGAAGTACTGAGCAGTCAAAGCAGGTATTAGAGGGGAACTGATAATAATACTGGGTTGTTCAGGAGAAGCTTGGAAAGGGTTAAATAAACACACTGACGTATGGAAAAGCACTACTTACTTGGGATCTATAAAGTATTGATCGATCTATATATCTGTCTATCTATCTGATTATCTATCTATCTACTGTATTAATACTGTTTGAAAAAGTGTTTTGCTGAGTAAATAAGTTTCCGGTCTGAAAAAAATAGCTTTTTAAATATAACTATGTCCCCAAATGACTAAATCATTTGCAGAGTACTTTGTAAAGTGTGTAAATGTGTAATTATGGTGTAGCTACAGTGTCATTAGCGTCATCATAATTTAACTGATGTCTCAACAGTGTCATTATAGTGTCATTGGCATCATTACAGTGTAGGTACAGCATATTTAGTATCATTATAGTGTGGTTACAGTGTCATTAATATCATAACATTGTGGTTACAGCATCATTACACTCTGGTTACAGCGTCATTAGTGTCATTACACTGGTTACAGTGTCATTAGTGTCATTACACTGTTGTTAAAGCGTCATTAGTGTCATTACAGTGTGGTTACAGTGTCATTAGTGTCATTACACTGTTGTTACAGCCTCATTAGTGTCATTACACTGTGGTTACAGTGTCATTAGTGTTGTTACACTGTGGTTACAGTATCATTAATGTCATTACACTGCTTTTAGTGTCATTATTGTCATTGAACTGTGGTTACAGCATCATTAGTGTCATTACACTGTGGTTACAGCGTTCATTAGTGTCATTATACTGTGGTTACAGTGTCAGTAGTGTTATTACACTGTGGTTACAGCGTCATTAGTGTCATAACACTGTGGTTACAGTGTCATTAGTGTCATTACACTGTGGTTACAGTGTCATTAGTGTCATTACACTGTGGTTACAGTATCATTGCAGTGTGGTTAGAGTAAAGCTTATTTGTATAGCACTTACAACGATGTCACAAAACAGCTTTACAGAAGTGTGACAACATTATCATTAAAGTGTTACTGCTGTGTGCTTACAGTATCATTGGTGTCATCACAGTGTGCTGTGGTGTCATTAGGGTGGGGTTATTTTATTAATAAAGTTTAGTTCATGTGTGTCATTAGTGTCACTTCAGTGTCTTAAACGTATCATTAGGGTCATTACAGTGTGGTTACTGTTTCATTAGTGCCAGTACACTTTGGTTACAATGTGGGTATTTTGTCATTACTGTCTAGTTATTGTGTCATTAATGTCATTACAGTGTCATAACTGTCATTAGTGTCATTGCTGTGTGGTTACAGTGTCATTAGTGTCATTGATGTGTGTTTCCAGTGTCATTGCAGTGTGTTTACAGTGTCATTGCTGTGTGTTCACAGTGTCATTAATGTCATTGCTGTGTGTTTACAGTGTCTTTAGTGTCATTGCCGAGTGGTTACAGTGTCATTAGTGTCATTGCTGTGTGGTTACAGTGTCATTGCTGTGTGGTTACAGTGTCATTACTGTCATTGCAGTGTGGTCACAATATCATTACTGTCATTACAGTGTGGTTACAGTCCCATTATTGTAATTGCAGCGTCCTTGCTGTGTGGTTACAATATCATTACAGTCATTACAGTGTGGTTACAGTGTCATTAGGGTCATTGTAGTGTTAAAACAATGTCATTAGTGTCATTGCAGTGTGTTTGCAGTGTCATTGCTGTGTGTTCACAGTGTCATTAATGTCATTGCTGTGTGTTTACAGTGTCTTTAGTGTCATTGCCGTGTGGTTACAGTGTAATTAGTGTCATTGCTGTGTGGTTACAGTGTCATTGCTGTGTGGTTACAGTGTCATTACTGTCATTGCAGTGTGGTCACAATATCATTACAGTCATTGCAGTGTGGTTACAGTGTCATTAGTGTCATTGTAGTGTTAAAACAATGTCATTAGTGTCATTGCAGTGTGGTCACAGTATCATTGCTGTGTGCTTGCAATAGCATTTGTGTCATTACAGTGGCATAACTGTCATTAGTGTAAATATAGTGTGGTTAGAGTGTCATTAGTGTCATTACAGTGTCATAACTGTCATTAGTGTAAATGTAGTGTGGTTATAGTGTCATTAGTGTCATTACAGTGGCATAACTGTCATTAGTGTAAATGTAGTGTGGTTAGAGTGTCATTAGTGTCATTACAGTGTCATAACTGTCATTAGTGTAAATGTAGTGTGGTTAGAGTGTCATTAGTGTCATTAGTGTCATTACAGTGGCATAACTGTCATTAGTGTAAATGTAGTGTGGTTAGAGTGTCATTAGTGTCATTACAGTGTCATAACTGTCAGTAGCGTCAATGTAGTGTGTTTATAGCATCATTAATTTCATTACAGTGTGGTTACAGTGTCATTAGTGTCACTGCAGTGTCGTTACAGCGCCGTTACCATATCGTTACAGTATGAGTGTTGTTGCCAACGTTTTCACAACAGGCCAAGAATGAACTGCGTAGCTTTGTCAAGCGTTGCACTTTACACCACAGCTACAGCGCCGGCTACCCGCAGCACTGTGAACGTAAGTGCGTTCCATGTTTCTGTCGTCACCTGACAGTTCCTCTCTCAGTAACTCCATTTTTCACAGCAGGACAGTGATGAGTGGAGCATCTCCTGAGAAACGTACATGTGCTCTCGGCCCACACGTCTGGAGAGGAGTCCAGCAGAGATTAGAAGATGAAGAATGAGACTCTCGCTCCAGCAACTAATGTTGGTTTGTTTTTGCGCCGTCGGTGGATTCCGATGCAGGCTGACGATTAGAACGTGCCTCTCTTCAGCGCCTCGGCGGCTCAAACCTGCGCGAGAAAGTTTGGTTCTGTTGGTTTCCCACTTGATTCTCCTCTGCAGGGAACGCGCTGTGGCAGATTTTAGAGCACAAGTTTAACAAATTGGACACAAAGTACAAAACGTGCCAGAACTTTTGCACTGGACATGTTTTATGTGCAGGCGTTTTGTTTGCGTTCAATTATTTTCAACACAGCAAATCAACAAAAAAGTTCTGCTGAGATTCCTGGAGGAACTCGACGAGTCAGAATTCTTAAGAACCAGGCGTCCACCTCTAAAAGCTCCCTCACAGAAAGTTATTACAGTAGATGTTATAAATACACTGTCTGATTCTGAGACACTGTTTATGATAGTTTAGAGAAGATCTCAGTCTTAAACTCCATTCATGGTGGAGGGATACATGCAGGACACTGTGAGGTTCAAATAGTCCCCAAAGAAAACCTAGTATTTTCAGATCTTCCACATTTTACCATCAACATCCAGATAAACTCAGAAGACACGTGTAGCTTCACTGGTGAACTACATTCTTCTCCAGTTGTCCTGCTAGTCAGGAACTACCTTCTTCAGATGTCCTCCTACTGAGGAACTACTTTCTCCTCCACACATCCTTCTACTCAAGAATAAGCTTCACCTCTAGACCTCCTTCTACTTCAGAACTACCTTCTATTCCAGACATCTTTCTAATCAAGAACTGCTTACTTCTCCAGACGTCCTTCTACTCAGGAACTACCTTCTTCAGAGACCCTTCTCCCTGAGAAAACTACCTTCAGTATATACTCACAAACTACCTCCTTCTCCAGATGGTCTTCTACTCATGAACTACCTTCTCCTCCAGACGTCTTTCTACTCAAGAACTACCTTCACCTCCAGATGTCTTTTTACTCAACAACTACCTCCTCCTCTAGACACCCTACTACCTGAGAACTACCTTCTCTATATACTCAAAAACTTCCTCCTCCTCCACATGTTTATCTACTTAAGAACTAGTTTCTCCTCCAGACGTCCTTCTACTCACAAACTATTTCCTTTTTCAGACATCCTGGTTCTCGAGACCTACCTCCTCCTCCACATGTCCTGCTGGTCAGGAGCTGCCTTCTTCTGCAGAATTGTTTCTAATCAAGAACTATTTTCTTCAGCTGTCCTTCTACTCAGGAACAACTTTCTGCTCCAGGCGTCCTTCTACTCAAGAACAATCTTCACCTCTAGACCTCCTACTACTTGAGAACTACCTTCTACTCCAAATGTCTTTCTACTTGAGACCTACCAACTTCTCCAGGTGTCCTTCTGTTCAAGAACTACCTTCTCCTCCAGACGTCTTTCTAATCAAGAACTACTTACTTCTCCAGAAGTCCTTCTACTCAAGAATTACCTTCTCCTCCAGACGTTTTTCTACACGAGAACTACCTTCTCCTCCAGACGCACTTCTACTTAAGAACTATCTTCTACTCCAGATGTCCTTCTACTTAAGAACTATTTTCTTCTCCAGACGTCCTTCTACTCAAGAACTGCCTTCTCCTCCAAACATCCTATAGATAAAAGTATTAAAATAGTTGTTTATGACTGTTTGAATTCTGTATTTATAGATTAGCTAGCATGTATAGACTGGACTATCTTTAGAAATCTGTACAGTATACTCACTGTCCAATGAAATCAATGGACCCAGAAATGTATATATAAAAAATACACAGACAAAAAAAGGTCACCACCTGAATTTAACTAAGCAGATAGGTAAGAACCTTCCATTGGATAATTACTGCATGGCTGAAACAAGTTACTTAAGCCTAACTGATGCAGTGAGTAGCTTCTTGTTTGTTAAACCATGTGGAAAGACACATCCTGCGATCATGGAAAGATGTTAATCTGTTTCAGAAGGGAAAAATTATTCACATGGATGAAGCAGAGAAAACATCTAAGGAGATTGTTGAACCTACTGAAAATTGGGTTAAGAGCCGGCCACCGGTGGTGGAGAAACATCATCTTCCAGGAATGAAGGTGGTTGGAAACAAATCCTGAACGGCAATCGCTTAAACGTTTGGGTGAAATCAAATTGTAGAACAATAACAGTAGATCTCAGCGAGGTGGTTAATAGTGAAAGTGAGAGCATGTCCACAAGTACACTGTGAATAGAACTCAAGGGATCAGGAATAAACAGCTGGGTAGCCTTAAGAAAACCACTTGTCATTGAGGCTAACCGGCAAACAGTCAATCAGTAAAACATCTTGGGAAATAAAAATGAATAAATGCAACTCTGGACATCTCTGGATATATATATATATAAAACATTTTAGTACACTACCAGTCAAACGTTTTAGATCACTACCAGTCGAATGCTTTAGATACACTACCAGTCGAACGTTTTAGATACACTACCAGACGAACGTTTTAGATACACTACCAGTCGAACGTTTTAGTACACTACCAGCCAAACGTTTTAGTACACTACCAGACAAACGTTTTAGTACACTACCAGACAAACGTTTTAGATACACTACCAGTCAAACGTTTTAGATACACTACCAGTCAAACGTTTTAGATACACTACCAGTCAAACGTTTTAGATACACTACCAGACAAACGTTTTAGATACACTACCAGTCGAACGTTTTAGATACACTACCAGTCGGACGTTTTAGATACACTACCAGTCAAACGCTTTAGATACACTACCAGTCAAACTTTGGCAGGTAAAATGTTTTAGCATTTCTTTTGGTCCATTCATCATGAAATGTTCACTTGATACAAAAGCAGCTGTTGTGTTGGAATAAGATAAAAATAAAAAAAATAACTTTATTTGTTGAAAAATATTCAACGTTAATAAAAAGATTTACAAATTGGAGCAAAAGTCAACTTCCCATGAAATGGATGGGTTAGAACCCCCCCTTCCCCCCCACCCAGAAATTAAGTACATCCTGCTGACAGTGATGACTCCACACTTGGGTCGGCGTTTGGTTGGGGAGACGCCCCCCCGAAGGCCATTCTTCCTGGGATTGGAAGTAGCTCCGTTCAAGACCTGACAACTGCTAACCCATCTAGAATGGATTTCCCACGTGGAGGAGCTAGAGGGGAAGTGAGGGAAGGCCCTATTTCTTCGACCTGGAACTGGACCTGGGTTCCATTGGGCCCAGCTGTCAGGACGGTCCCAGCCACGTCTGGACCTGGTGCGCTGTCAGTGTGGTCAGAGGAACGTCGGTGGGGGGGCGGGGGGGCTATTTTGTTGGTGGTTTCTGCACACATGTCAGAGGAAGGCAGTAAATCGCGCCGTGTCTGCGGTTATTTGAGTCGCCGGAACGAAGAGAATGGCTCGCGTATGAAACATGGACCCCCGCTTTTTCCCAGATCCGTCTGCAGCTTTGCTTATTTGACGATACCCTATAGGCCAGGCCTTTCAGCGGCTTCCACTTGCCAATTAGAGGAGCCAGTGGATGACTTATTTACAAATGTCATGCGAGAGGATGCTGGAGAGAGAGAGAGAGAGAGAGAGAGAGGGAGAGAGAGAGAGGGAGGGAGTGAGAGGTGAGTCAATTCCAACCACGCCACCCTCAAAAAAAAAAAAAAAACGTTATTTACCGCAGGCGTCGTCCGGGGACGCGTAACGCTGCACAAACAGCAGGGACGTTTATTGGACACGCAATAACTATAACTCTACCCAAACACACACATGCAGGCGCGGCCTAACGCACATGCACAAGGGCTTTTAATTGCGCCGCAGAGAGGCCGCCGCCGTTGCGTCTAATCAGCCGGCGCATGGGCGCGATACCAGCTCCAGGAATGGGATCCTGGGGCGTTGCTGGCGGCCTTCGGAGATTCACAATTAGACTGACCCCATACAAAAACAGGCCGTAGACCCCCAGTTATTAGTGTTTTGGTAGCTCTGCTTTTATTACAGTGTTATAACTGCACCTTAAGCCTCGTCTAGTCAATTCACAGTTCAGTTATTACTATGTTGTAAACATACATATGAACTACATAGTTTTTACCCAGAACCCAAAACAACTAATAGGATCGTGTTGTCTAATAACTAACTAGTTTAGTATACTACCTAACAGCTGCTTATTACTACTGTATTAATTAGTAATTACATTTGAAAAAACACACTGTTATTTGTTTATCAGTTATTACCTAATAAGGGCATATCAATCTAATAAGCTAACTTACAACTGCTTATAACTACTGTATTAATTAGTAATTACACTATTTTGAACCCCAGAACACTTTCATTAGTTTATCAGTCATAAACCCTGATAAGGGGTTATCAATCTAATAACTAACTAATGTAATAAGCTAACTAACAACTGCTTATAACTACTGTATTATTTAGTAATTACACTTGAATAAAATCTACACTTGTTTAAACCCCAGAACACTGTTATTTGTGTATTATCAGTTATTACCTCTAATAAGGGGGTTTAATCTAATAACTAATTTAGTAAGCTAACTAACTGCTTATTACCACTTTATTAATTAGTAATTACACTTAAATAAAATCTACACTTATTTAAGCACCAGAACACTGTTATTTGTGTATTATCAGTTATAACTCCTAATAAGGGGTTTATTAATCTAAAAACTAACTAGTTTAGTAAGCTAACTAACAACTGCTTATTACTAAAGTATTAATTATTTATTACACTTGAAAAAAGTACACTTTTTTTAAACCCTGGAACATATTTGTGTATTATCAGTTATAACCCCTAATAAGGGGGTTATTAATCTATTAACTAATTTAGTAAGCTAACTAAGAACTGCTTATTACTACTGTATTAATCAGTAATTTTGTAACATTGATTTACATTTTTATTCATGTAAGGTAACAATGAAAAACCAGTTTTTTTTATTATGTTAGGTGCCTCTTGCTAAGCCTGATGAGGTTATTAGAGCCAGTGACTGCTTATTACTACTTTATTAAGCAGTAGCTACAAATGCATCCTCCTGTTAATTAGTTAACTTTTTTCTTTGTTTGATATCTCTGGTCTTATTACAGTGTTATAACTAGAAGCTGTTAATTCACATGTCAGTATTAATACGTTATAAAGCCGTTATTACACAATGAATAATGGGCTTCTGTGGTCAATCTAATTACCAACCAATTTACAAAATCAACTATCGACTGCTTATAACTACTGCATTAGTCAGTAATTACATTAATTTATATATATATATATATATATATATATATATATATATAGATAGATAGATAGATAGATAGATAGATAGATAGATAGATAGATAGGTGGCTCTTGCTAAGCCTGATGAGGTTATTAGAATTACTATTTTACTACTATAATGTTATATTAAAATGTTAATGTTGATAAATTTGGGATGCACTAGGCTTCCTGTTTCAGCTCATATAGGCCCATTGAACAAGAATGTAGTTTAGTACAATGTAAATATATTAAAGAAGCATATCTGTTACTACTGAACATTAACATGTGTTTCATGGAAGATATGATGACTAGTTGTCTATAAGTATTGTAATTAAGTCAAACTTCAAAGACATGTTTATCAATAATCTTTACTGGAATGTAAATTTACATGAATGAAAACAAGCTGAAATGAAATAGGAGTAACGAGACTATGTTTAAAATGTAAGGAGTAAAATTACTGATAGTGGAGTGTACATGTAAGGAGTAGAAAGTACTGATAATGGAGTGTAAATGTAAGGAGTAGAAAGTACTGATAATGGAGTGTACATGTAAGGAGTAGAAAGTACTGATGATGGAGTGTAAATGTAAGGAGTAGAAAGTACTGATAATGGAGTGTAAATGTAAGGAGTAGAAAGTATTGATAATGGAGTGTAAATGTAAGGAGTAGAAAGTATTGATAATGGAGTGTAAATGTAAGGAGTAGAAAGTACTGATGATGGAGTGTAAATGTAAGGAGTTACTCCAGTAAAGTATAAATAACCAAACATTCTACTTAAGTAATGTAACCAAGTATTTGTACTTCATTACTAGACACCTCTGTTTATTATATATATGGTGCTATATATATATACTGCCAATTAATTATAGGGTTATAAATGTTTTATAAAGTAATAATAAGTCAATTAAACATTTCGGTTATAATGATTATTAAGTGCAAGACCGTGACTATTATGGTTGCTAGTAATAAGCAGCCATGCTAGGAGCTTTTGATAGTGGTCATTATTTTCCTGTTACATTTCCACATGGAATCGTTCAACCAACCCCGTGAATGAGGTTTCTGAGTTTAGATGAGATGTTTGGGTTTACAGTGAAACTCTTAAAAAGGCATGAAATGGATCTTTGGCTTGTCAAACGAGCCCAGTCATGAACATTGGCAGTTCTACCTATCTGTGCAATGCTGTTTTCCTTGAAATCAACTCTGTTTGGACTTCAGTACGTGGTTGCAGAACTAACTGAGAACACATGCTTGCCGGTCTTTGCGGAATTTCGCTTTCACAAAAGCTTCTGAGGGCGAATATCATCTCATTATATAATGTTGAGGTTTATTTCCACCAGGTGCTCGTCACGCTCTCGAACGATGACGGGCGGAAACTCACAAACCTGCAACACGGCAACAGCTGATGGAGGCTGGCGGTTTACAGCTTGGCCGAGCATCTGAAGGAACCATTCTCAACACTGATTTCTTGAGGTTTCCAGAAAGCCAGTGGAACGCCAATTGGAGATGCTCTAGAATCCCAGGCTCATAACAGTGTCAGGCTACAAGCTGTATTTGGGTGATTCTTCAATTAGGGGAACTTTTTCATCCCTAGGTTATAAATTGGTGTTAAAATTACTTTATTACAAAACAAACTTTTTAGGTATTAAAAAAAATTACACACCAAAATAATTATTATCTCCATTTTTTAGAATTATTTAAACATCAACATTTTGCTACTTTGGCAGACTTTACAGCTTCTGGGCCCCAATAAAATGCTAAAAAGTGATTTATGAAAAAGATCACAATATGAGTTTCATAAAAACTTAAAAAGAAACTAAATGTACTGTTAAGTTTCATATTTGTACTGATGCATATTTGAGCAATATATTATCATCCCCAACGTTAGCATCATTACCTCAACAGTGTATGACTTCTGCAGGGAATTATTTGAAGGTAGCACTTTTATTTATGTTGTAACCATGGAAACAAAAACTCACAAGAGAGCACATGTCAGCCATGAGTGAGGAGTGACATGTTAATGTGTGTAAATGGGAGTAACTGAATGGTGTATTGCTCCTGATCATAGAGTACATTTATTCAGAGTCATTAACGTTTACATCAGTACAGCAGTACTTTACAACTAAACATTACATTTACACATGATTTATTTATTAATAACCAAACATTACATTTACACATTATTTATTTTATTTATTTACAACTAAACATTACATTTACACATTATTCATTTATTTATTTATTTATAACTAAACATTACATTTACACATTATTTATTTATTTATTTATTTATTTATAACTAAACATTACATTTACACATTATTTATTTATTTATTTATTTATTTATTTATTTACAACTAAACATTACATTTACACATTATTTATTTATTTATTTATTTATTTATTTACAACTAAACATTACATTTACACATTTATTTATTTATTTATAACTAAATATTACATTTACACCTTTAATTTATTTACAACTAAACATTACATTTACACATTATCTATTTATTTACAACTAAACATTACATTTACACATTATTTATTTATTTACAACTAAACATTACATTTACACATTATCTATTTATTTACAACTAAACATTACATTTACACATTATCTATTTATTTACAACTAAACATTACATTTACACATTATTTATTTACAACTAAACATTACATTAACACATTATTTATTTATTTAGAACTAAAAATTACATTTACACATTATCTATTTATTTATAACTAAACATTACATTTACACATTATCTATTTATTTATAACTAAACATTACATTTACACATTATTTATTTATTTATGTGTATTTAAAGTGCAGCTTGTACTAGCTGTTAACTAGCTTTAGCTAATCCATGGCCTAGCTGGCCTTTTTTCTTAAAAAAGTGAAAATTGTCATAACCGCAACACGTCATTACCAACACATAACCTGTTGAGATGGTAATGACATTTGTTGATGGTAATGACAGGTTTTCAATATCACCCTTAGTATATTTTAAATTATTTATAAATTAAATACAATTAAGTTTAGCTGTGTGATTTTATAATGATAGTGAAATGCATTACTTGTTTGGGCTGTTTAAGGCTTTAGAACACAAAGAAATTTGTAATGTTGAGAAATCAATGAAGAAAAAACGAATGTAAAACTTGAAGGGCCCATAGTTTGGGGTAAAAAAGTTTAAAACAGTTTGATTTTGGATGTAAATGGCATTACAGTCTCACAACAAGTCAGCCATATTTCTGACACATGCTGCTAGAACTTTTGCTAATGACTGCTATTAACTTCTAATTAAATAAGATTATGCCTAGTTTTACTATTTGCCAATAGCTACACCCAGTTAAGTACTTCAGTAACTAAACAATATTCTGTGTAATAAATTAAAGTCTTTAGCACAACAGTTTGTTAGTATGCTGTTAACTAGCTTATAAAATCTATAGCTGCTAATGAACTTGTTAAACAATAATTAAACTAAGTAAACAATAGCTAGAGTTGATTGATCCCTAGGTTTTATAATTGTGGTCAATGAGGAATTAAAAGATCCCAGTAGCTTATTAAAATGTTATTAATCAATTAATCAGGCTAATAACTACTAAATAAACTAGCTGGTTATTACTAACTGATTACTGCTAACTGCTAATTAAACCACCTTATTGAACAATAACTAGAGTCGATAGATCTTTATGCTTTGTGATGGCAGGAAACAATTACTATTACTCCTTACATTTACACTCCATAATCAGTACTTTCTACTCCTTACATTTACACTCCATTATCAGTACTTTCTACTCTTTACATTTACACTCCATTATCAGTACTTTCCACTCTTTACATTTACACTCCATTATCAGTACTTTCTACTCCTTACATTTACACTCCATAATCAGTACTTTCTACTCCTTACATTTACACTCCATTTTCAGTACTTTCTACTCCTTACATGTACACTCCACTATCAGTACTTTCTACTCCTTACATTTACGCTCCATCATCAGTACTTTCTACTCCTTACATTTACACTTCATTATCAGTACTTTCTACTCCTTACATTTACACTCCATTATCAGTACTTTCTACTCCTTACATTAAACTCCTCTATCAGTACTTTCTACTCCTTACATTTACACTCCATTATCAGTACTTTCCACTCTTTACATTTACACACCATTATCAGTACTTTCTACTCCTTACATTTACACTCCATAATCAGTACTTTCTACTCCTTACATTTACACTCCATTTTCAGTACTTTCCACTCTTTACATTTACACTCCATTATCAGTACTTTCTACTCCTTACATTTACACTCCATTATCAGTACTTTCTACTCCTTACATTTACACTCCATTATCAGTACTTTCTACTCCTTACATTTACACTCCATTATCAGTACTTTTTACTCCTTACATTTACACTCCATTATCAGTACTTTCTACTCCTTACATTTAAACTCCATTATCATTACTTTCTACTCCTTACATTTACACTCCATCATCAGTACTTTCTACTCCTTACATTTACACTCCATTATCAGTACTTTCTACTCCTTACATTTACACTCCATTATCTGTACTTTCTACTCCTTACATTTACACTCCATTATCTGTACTTTTACTCCTTACATTTTAAACATAGTCTCGTTACTCCTATTTTATTTCAGCTTGTTTTCATTCACGTACATTTACATTCCAGTAAAGATTATTGATAACATGTCTTTGAAGTTTGACTTCATTACAATACTTATAGACAACTAGTCATCATATCTTCTGCTCCATGAAACACATGTTAATGTTCAGTAGTAACAGATATGCTTCTTTAATATATTTACATTGTACTAAACTACATTCATGTTCAATGGGTGTATATGAGCTGAAACAGGAAGCCTAGCGCATCCCAAATTTATCAACATTAACATTTTAATATAACATTATAGTCATTATGGCTTTTAGAAGAATGGGGATTTTGGGGAGGTGGGCTAGTGCACTATAGACCCCTGTGGTGCAGCCTAAGCTTTTGTCCTTAATAGTATTTATTTCTTACATTACTTTTACTTTTATACTTTAAGTAGTTCTGAAAGCAGTACTTTTACACTTTTACTTGAGTAAAAAGCTTGAGTTGATACTTCAACTTCTACAGAAGTACTTCTAAACCCTAGTGTCTATACTTCTACCTGTGTAATGAATGTGAATACTTTTGACACCTTTGGTAGTAAAGGAAGCATTTTCCAGAGAAAATGAAACCATTAGATTGTACATAATTTGAATAGTGTCACTTAGTAGCTTATTACTACTTAATAACTACAATTAATTGGTTATTGTTTATTATGCATTGTAATCTTTTGGATATTAGGTGTGCATTATAACAGCCTTATTAAGACTTGTCAATCCAATAACTGTGCATTAAATTAGCTGTTTATTACTACTTTATTAATGGACAGCTAGATGCAATAAAGTGTTTTAGTACTTTTCCTGGGAAATATGTAATTACATAATGCTTTGTGTTTGACATTTGAACATAGCAGTACATATCAATAAAACAGACTAATTATATTGTTTAACAATTAATTAACTCATTGAAGCAATAGGTGAAGCATTTTCTAGTGGATTGCAAAGAACCAAGAAAGTGAATAGTGTCACCTGGTTGCTTAGTAACACTTACTGAGCTATAACTACAGTAATATAAATGCATTAATTTGTGGTTGTTTTTTTTTTGCGTATTTGCTCATTTTAATTGTATTATTAAGCCATGTTAAGCCAATAGCTGCTAATTAACAAGATAGTTATTACTTTGATTATACTGGCTCAATAAAAAATTTCTCACAACAGTTTTATGGGGAAATGATCCCTTCTTAACACTTAAAACGCTTTTGTTTATTATGAATCAGAACCTTTTGCACGGTCAGTCATTAACACTGTTACCAAACCAAATAATGAACTCAATAACTGTTAGTTAGCTGGAGGTTTATTTGCTGTTTAGTGAATTCATTGACACTTGGGTGGGTAACTAGTGATGTTAGTTAAGGAACTGATTATTGTGCGTCCTAATCATTGACCTGATGTTTAAAAACTAGGGTAAATAAATCATGTTTTAAATATTTTCATTGGTTTGTTTTGTCATTTCAGGGTTTTTTTTTTCGTTTGTTTTTCTTTTTGACAGTTTGATGAAACGTTCACTGTAAATCCTGGCTGAACTCTGGATCGCCAGCCGAAAGGATGGAAGACTCATGAAATCGGCAGATGGAGTCAAGGTCCAAGTCAAACAGGAGGCACGGCTGCCAAGACTTGAGAAGCAGCAACTGTTGCTCTGACCTGAAAAATGGGCCCCTCCCACAATTTATTACATTTCACTGTATCATCCAAAACCAAGCCATCTCATATCTCCACAAGCGAATACCACAGAGTGTCTGGATTCCAAAGATAAACGTTCTGTTAGTGTTCCGGTAAACAATATTTGAAACTTGTTTGTATTTACCGGTGACTGACATATATCTTGTTTGAAGTGTTAACAAAGGTTTTTGATCCTAAGAACCTTGTTGTACCTGTTTGAGATACCATTTCATCCAACATTCCAGTTCAGTTCTACAAAGTTATAGACCTACGCTCTGATAGCAGGCACTTACCCCAATTACCCTCAATCCAGTAATCTTAACAGGTTAGTAAAAGACCTATATATATATATATATATATATATATATATATATATATATATATATATATATATATATACTAATGGCAACTTGAAATTTCCACAACAATATCTGTATTCTCCATTGCTTAAAAGCCTGAATTGTTATTTGACTGAATTGTTATTTGATTAATAAGTTATTGAACCTTCCATGTATGTCTACACCATGAATTGGTAGCATATACCAAAGAAAGAACATACAACTCGAACACAATTGTTTTAAACGTTTTTCAATCTTTCATTATGTTTTTCAGTACATTTCAAATACATGTATACAGTAGTGTGTATATTTAGTGTTGTGCTGAGCTCTAAGCTTTTTTTTCTTGTTCAGTATACACCGCTACCAAAATAGGCTCACATTTCGAATCACTCTGACTTGCTTCCTTCTGGAACCTCTTTAATAAGCTTATAATGGGGTGTGGATGATCTACACCGACTCTGGCTGAAAAACAATATTCAGAATGTGATCTGCTACTGTGTATCTCTTTCAGCAATGAAAATGTGCTGTAAAGACGGTTCTTCAAGAGTTCTTCGGTAAAGGAAATGGTTCTATGTAGAAATAGAAACTTTTCTTTGTATTGTGAATACGTTCTTCAGATTCCTGGGATTGTGGAATTGTAGTAAACATCAATAAATTATTGTGTACACATGTACAGATGCATGAGTGAAAATAATTTTAATTGGAAAATTAAGGTTTGATCATAAAGGAGATCTGTCAGAACTTGTACTACATATTTTGAACATGGTTTTATAAGGCTTGTTTCTTGAAAGCTGGTAGGCTGAAGCCATGAGAACTGAATTTTCCTAAGTACCTGGATGTACATTTTCTAGGAACTGAATTTGAAAGGCAGATTGTTTTTTTATGACATTTTCCAGTTCAGTTCCCAGTTCAGTAGAAATTAAAAGTCTGAAATACAAGGTCAGACAGATCTAGTCTGACATCAAACACTTTATGTTAAAACTTTTATATATGACATGTTAATTTGTTTACTTTATAACAGCCACTGTTATATGAGGGCTACATATGTACATGCTTGGTTTCTAAGGCATGAATAATCAGATAAAACTAGTTTTAAAAGTTTAACTGTGGCTGCATTCTTGCTTTAGTCATCTGTCTTGGATTCCAAATTTCAGCACTGAATGCTTATATTGGTGCAATGGGTCCAACAAATAAAATGTAAAATTGTAAAATTGTACTTTTTTTCTGTTAATTTAGGAAAGCAAACAGGTTGTGTTGTTTATTAGTTTAGCTCACAAAATACTTCAAAAGGTAATAAACATTTTTATTAGTTTTTTTCAACCTAAAATATTTGTTAAAATTCTGATTTAGAATTTTGGTAGCAATTGAACTAGTTTTGTTAAAATTTGAATTTAGAGTTTGAGTGAATGATTCCTTCAATCAAAGTAAATTTGATCATTTGAGAAAATTAGTTTAATTCGAACCAACAAAGCAATTTTTGCAGCATATCAAATTTAATTTGTTTATTTTAATTTTAAGAAACCAAACAGCTTCATTTTAGTTCTACTCACATAATAAAACGTGTTATAAAGGTAAACCTAAAAAGATGGCTTCAAGTAGATAGAATTTGAATTTAAAATTTAGAATTTAAATTAATGATTCTTTCAATCAACATGAATTTATTTTCATTTCATTCAATTGCTTCTTAACACACAAGCATTGATTTTAAGTTAAAACAACAAAGCACATCGTGCAAACTTTAAGAAAGCAAACAGGTTGCACCATTTTTAGTTTTACTCACTAACAAAATGTTTCAAGGGTAAACTTAAAAAGATGTCTTTAAGTAAGCAACTGAAGTAGTTTGATTCAACTGAAACTTTGTTAGAATTTCAATTAAGAGTTTGAGTCAATGATTCTTTTAACCAAAGTCATTTTGAGAATTTGAGAAAATTAATTTAGCTGCTTCATGACACAATACGTATTGATTTTAAGTTGAAGCAACAAAGCACCTTTCGCAGTGTATAAGATTTTACTTCATTATTCAAAAGAAAGCAAACATGTTGGATCATTTTAGTTCTATATACTTACACAGTAAACTTAAATTTACTTCAAGTTAATCAAGTTTGATTCAAAATTTCAAATTAGAATTGCTTCATTTTAGTTCTACTCACATAATGAAAAGTGTTTCAAAGGTAAACCAAAAAAGATGACAAGTGGTAACAAGCAATTGATCTAGTTTGAGTCAACCTAAACTATTGGATAGAATTCAAATTTAAAATTTTGAATTTAAGTTAATGATTCTTTCAATCAACGTAAATTTATTTTAGTAAAATGAGTTCAAATGCTTCTTAATACGCAATAATTGATTTTAAGTTGAAACAAAACAAAGCAGATCTTGAAGTGTATACAATTTTAATTCATTATACAAGCTTTAAGAAAGCAAAACGGTTGGATCATATTTAGTTCTATTGACTTGCACAGTAAACCTAAGCTTACTTCAGGTTAATCAAGTTAGATTCAAACTTTTAAAAATTTCAAATTATAATTTCCAATTTTGAATTTTAATGAGTAATATTGAGTTGAGATAAAAGCTAGTTCAATCGCTTGTTAACACGTGAAGTGTTGTTTTTAGGTTGAAGTGAAAGTAACTCTAAAAAATTTTGATTAAAATTTCTTAAGAATCTTTAAAAATTCTGCTAACTTACACCACATTTTCCTAACTGTGGGTTGGCCCAGAGAGAAGTGGAGTTGGTTTGGACTCTAAAGATTTTTAATAATCATCTGCAGTTCTAATAATCAATTAATAATCATAATCACTTACAACTAATCAGAGTTTTGATCCATTGAATCAGATCATATGCTCGTGTTTACTTGTTTACATTATCGAATTGAGAATGTCGGTCTGTGTTTGTAGTTCTTAGCGCCGCCCCACATCAAAGCGCGACATAAAAAAAACCCTATCGGTGTCGCGCGCGCAGGTTGCGCAAAGTGCGCAAATTGCGCAGCGTTTTTACGCGTGATCCGGTGACATACGCACTCATACACACACACACACACAGCGCGCGCACACACACACAGCGCGCGCACACGCACACGCTCTGAGCAGCGACGAAGGAGCAGCAGCGGCAGCAGCAGAAGAAGAAGAAGCGGAGGAAGAAAAAAGAAGAAGAAGAGACGTTTGCGCGCGAGCAGCTCGAAAGGAGGCTCGAGCGGAGAGAGGGAAGCCTCGTTTTCCCTCTAGAGGGCTCGAGCACTATATTTCAGCCCTCCGCGCGGACTCGAGCTCGCGTGTGTATGTGTGGAATAGACTCTGAGCTCGCGCTGCGCTCTAAACTTTCCCTGCTACGTCACCGTCCCAGACAGAGTAAACAACGCGCCGCCGCCGCGAGACTCTAACTTGGGAACTTTCTTGCCTTTGAACACGTCGTCGCCGCTTTATCTCCCGCTGGATCGTCAAACGCAACTCGCACGCGCGTGAGTCCTGTTGTTTTTAACTCACTCCCCCCCCCCCCCCCCCCCCCCCCCCCCCCCCACCCCACCCCTCACCTCTCGTGCTGCCCCCGCCATGGCCTCCTCGTTCGCCCAGCATTAACGGGAACTTACAGCGGACTCGCTATCTCGTGCTGTTGTTGTTGTTGTTGTTGTTGTTGTTGTGGTTTATGCGCTCGTTCACGCGCTCCTGTCTTCGTTGATGCACTTGTTGCCGCTCGCGCGCCATGGAGGATCCTCGGCCGCCGACGCTCGCGGGACTCGTGGGTCTCGCGGATAGCAGACCGGAACGCGCGAGCACCATCATGACAGTGACGGGCTCGAGGAGTTCGAGCGCGATCCAGATTCATCACTACCATCACCTTCATCACCGTCATCATCATCATCATCACAGCGGCAGCAGCAACAACAGGGGGGTCGCGCACGTTCCGCTTGGACACCCTCGCGCCACTCCAGGCAAGCAGCAGCGCGAGGAGGACGAGGACGACGAGGACGAAGAGGATCCGGAGGGGGGCACGTGGTCGCGCGTGGAAGGCGCCACGGGATTCATCGGAGGTGAGCTCCATAAGGCGCGCGAGCTCAGAACGTCCCGTGACGCAAGCAGCGGCAACAGCAGTAGCGGCGGTGGCGGCGGCGGCGGCGGAGGCAGTAGCAGCAGCGCGTGCAGTGCTAGTGGGAGCAACGCCAGCGCGAGCGCCAGCGCCAGCACCAGCAGCAGCAGCAACAGCATTAGTGGCAGCATCTCAGAGACCGCGCGCGAGCTGTGCAGGGCAGTTTCAGTGTCGCTCGGCCTGGTTTCCGCCGAGTGTCACGAGCTGGGTGACGCTGGTGCCAGCCGCGCGCACCTGCAGCCCTTGACGTTGCAGCCTCACATCCCCCTCGCGAGCGCCACGGACTACCTGTTCGAGGCGTCCCCGCTCGCGCAGAGCTGCTGCGCGCGAGAAGACGGCACCGCAGCGCGGAGCGGCGACCACCACCACCACCACCGGCACGCGCCGATCGACATGTTCAAAGTGGGCGAGGAGGACGCGGAGGCGCACGTGCGCGCCGAGAGCGCGGTCGCCGCGGCCACCCTGAGCGACCCGGCGGCGGCGCGCGAGCAGCACCTGTTCAGCATCACCAGCCTGGAGTCCAAGAGCGGCGCAGGTGGCGCGGCCGCACATCCGCCGGGCGCCGCCAGCGCGTGCCAGTTCGAACCCCAGCTGCACCTGGAGTCGCTGTGTCACCGCGAGGACCCGTTTGTCGGGGGGGAGCCGTACGGAACTACGCCCTCTTACGGCGTGAAGGTAAAGTGCGAGGCGCTCGAGCCCTGGGGCAGGAACACGTACCCCCAAAACTACCCCTCGGCCATCTACCCCGCCTACGGACCGGCGCCGAACCAGCACGCGCAGTATGGGGGGCACACGGGCCCGCGCGTGGACACGTACGAGCGCGAGCCCTGGTTCCGTGCGCCCTACACGCACACGCCCACCATGAAGAACCAGGTGGGGGAGTGGCTGGACGTCAGCACGCTCGCGGACAGCAGGTAAGAAAGGTGTGTGTGAAGGTGTGTTTGTGTGTGTGTGTGTGTGTGTGTGTGTGTGTGTGTGTGTGCGTTCCCGGGCGCGCGCGCGTCTCTCCACACGCACGTGCGTCTACACGTGTGTTTCAGCCTGCCTTAACTGGTTTCCAACTTGAAGTACAGTTAATGCG
>CM038726.1:2004045-2249045 GCA_021613375.1 Megaleporinus macrocephalus
CTGCCTCAGTTCCAGAGTCATCTATATTCACTACACTTACATTCTCACTGCCTGAGTTCCAGAGTCATCTATATTCACTACACTTACATTCTCACTGCCTCAGTTCCAGAGTCATCTACATTCACTACACTTACATTCTCACTGCCTCAGTTCCAGAGTCGTTTACATTCACTACACTTACATTCTCACTGCCTGAGTTCCAGAGTCATCTACATTCACTACACTTACATTCTCACTGCCTGAGTTCCAGAGTCATCTACATTCACTACAGTTACATTCTCACTGCCTGAGTTCCAGAGTCATCTATATTTACTCCACTTACATTCTGACTGCCTCAGTTCCAGAGTCATTTACATTCACTACACTTACATTCTTACTCTCTCAGTTCCAGAGTCATCTACATTCACTACACTTACATTCTCACTTTCTTAGTTACAGAGTCATCTACATTCACTCCACTTACATTCTCACTGTCTCAGTTCCAGAGTCATCTATATTCACTCCACTTACATCCTCATCGTCTCAGTTCCAGTCATCTATATTCACTACACTTACATTCTCACTGCCTCAGTTCCAGAGTCATTTACATTCACTACACTTACATTCTCACTTTCTTAGTTACAGAGTCATCTACATTCACCCCACTTACATTCTCACTGTCTCAGTTCCAGAGTCATCTATATTCACTCCACTTACATTCTCATCGTCTCAGTTCCAGTCATCTATATTCACTACACTTACATTCTCACTGCCTCAGTTCCAGAGTCATTTACATTCACTACACTTACATTCTCACTGTCTTAGTTACTGAAGTCATCTACATTCACTCCACTTACATTCTCACTGCCTGAGTTCCAGAGTCCTTTGAATTCACTACACTTACATTCTCACTGCCTGAGTTCCAGAGTCATCTACATTCATTACATGTACATTCTCACTAGAAATTATAAGATTTCTAGTAGAATGTTATCATTTATAGTAGATTCTGTATAATTTAACACAGTTACTGAATACTTTATAGTAGAATGTTATCATTTATAGCAGATTGTGAATAATTTAACACAGTTACTGAATAATTTGTAGTAGAATCTTATAGATTATAGTAGATTCTGAATCAGTTAAAGCAGTTACTAAATAATTAACAGTGGAATCTAATCATTTATAGTAGATTCGTAATAATTGAAAGCAGTTACTGAGTAATTCATAGTAGAATCTAATCATTTATAGTAGATTTCGAATAATTAAAAGCAGTTACTGTAAAATTTCTAGTAGAATCTTATAATTTATAGTAGATTTTGACTCATTTAAAGCAGTTACTAAATAATTTATAGTAGAATCTAATAATTTGTCTTAGATTCTAAATATTTTAAAATAGATACTGAATAATTAGTAGTAGAATCTTATAATTTAAAGTATAATCTGAATAATTTAAACCAGTTATGGTATAATCTATAGTAGAATATTATAATTTATTGTGGATTCTGAGTAATTTGGAACAGTTACTGAATAATTTATAGTAGAATCTTATAATTCATAGTAGATTCTGAATCATGTAAAGTAGTTATGATGTAATTTAAAGTAGAATCTAATACTTTATAGTAGATTTTGAATAACCTAAAGCAGTTACTGAATAATTTCTAGTAGAATCTAATAATTTATAGTAGAATCTGAACAATTTAAAGCAGTTACTGTATAATTTATAGTAGAATCTTATAATTTATAGTAGATTCTGAGTCATTTAAAGCAGTTACTGAATAATTCATAGTAGAATCTAATCATTTATTGTAGATTCTGAATCATTTAAATCAGTTACTAAATAATTTGTAGTTAAATCTTATAATTTATAGTAGATTCTGAATCATTTATATCAGGTACTGTATAATTTGAAGTAGAATTTTATAATTTATAGTAGATTCTGAATAATTTAACGCAGTTACTGAATAATTTGTAGTACAATCTTAGAATTTATAGTAGTTTCTAAATAATTTAAAGCTGTTACGGTATAATCTCTAGTAGAGTCTTAGAATTTTTAGTAGATTCTGAATCATTTAAAGCTGTTACAGTATAATATATAGTAGAATGTTATAATTTATTGTAGATTCTAAAAAAATTTAAAGCAGTTCCTGAATAATTTGTAGTAGAATCTTAGAATTTATAGTAGATTTGGAATCATTTAAAGCAGGTATTTTATAATTCATAGTAAAATCTTATAATTTATAGTAGATTCTGAATAATTTAAAGCAGTTACAATATAATATATAGTAGATTCTGAATCATTGGAAGCAGTTCTGGTATAATCTATAGTAGAATCTTATAATTTATAGTAGATTCTGAATAATTTAAAGATGTTACAATATAATATATAGTACAATCTTATAATGTATGGTAGATTCTGATACATTTGAAGCAATTCCGTTTTACTCTATAGTAGAATCTTATAATTTATAGTAGATTCTGATACATTTAAAGCTGTTACTGAATAATTTATAGTAGAATTTATATTTATAGTAGAGAGAACGTTGAATGAACACCTAATAAACAGCAGTCACAGCTGAAGGCCTGTTCAATCGTGAGCGTGAGCTGTTTTGTGTGCGTGAGCTGTTTGTGTTTGGGACCTTTAGTGCAAATGGAGTGTCTCTCGTCAGCGTTTAGCCTTCAGAGCCTTTGGATGCAGGTCAAAGGAGAACAAGCTCTGAAACGGCACACAGGAAAAGCCCGAGCTAAACACTGATTGCCTAAAAACCAGCTCGGCCAGAGTCAAAGGTTCACTTCAGCCGAAGAACCCTGAGAGAGCGAGCGAAGGCCTGTGGGAACGGGCCAGCGCGGCCCTCAGCCGGCCACTATCAGCGGCGCTGGGGCCGCTATCGTTCGCGGGTGAAGTACTCCTAAAAGCAGAATCTGAGGAATGCGGTCTCGGCCTTGACCCGCTGCCCGTGCAGAGACAGTGTAGCCTCTAGAGCGGGACAGATGGGGCGCAGTTGTTGTGCATTTAATACGGGAGATTGAATTTGTACATTCATTAAGCTGCTCGCCAGTCCAGGTTTGTTTACGTCTGCTGGCTGTCAAACCCGTTTCTGATCGCATCGCCTGTTTCGTTCCTTTCTGCTGGAGAACATTGTGTTTGCATTTTTCTGACGTACCACAAGCTGCAGGTATTGCTGGCATTCGGGCCAAAAAAACGATAATCCCAAGGAAGAAGACGCGAACGATCAAGAATGAACGATCAAGAACATTAACCAAAAAAAAGTTTATAGCATTTTCATTTATTTATTTATTTATTTATTTATTTTTTACAGTCCCTAATGGACTTCGGCAGCCATTTACTTCATCATCTGGAATTTGAAGCACTCAGACAAATCACAGAATAGTTTAAATGCCACCAGCAGACGCTCTGACATTTATCGGTAAAAGTCAACCCATTAGCGGTCAGAACTAAACCACAGTGACCAAATGAAACCGGCGGAAGCTCGCATTAAGTACGTGAAGCACTTGGTTCTAAAAAGCCGGCGAACCGAATCGAAACGTAGCTTCTGAATGCGTTGTTTATCGCTAAAGAAACACGAGAACGGTCAAGCAGATGGTCACTACGTTGCCAGACTATTTATATGACAGGTTGGAACAGTCTAAAGGTCAGTTAACCCGAGGGTCCAACCTTTCAAATGGATTGAAACGTCAAAGATAAACGTCTCCGGCGATGATTGGGCAGAGGGCGCGCTGGAGCGCTAAAGCATCTGGTTGGAACCCCACTGTAGAACCTAAAGCTAGTTGGGTTTGTATAGCATGGATGTTCAAACTGAAGAGTTAAATAACAGTACGCCGTTCCACCGAGTTGGAATGGCTGCCGTACTGGGCTCACTGGTTTTTGCGCCAGGGTTGGGACCAAGCGTTGAAGGGAGCGAAGTCGTTCTGCCCTGTACACCCGGCGGCTGATTAAAGGTTCTAAATCAAATTGGACGGGTGTGTTTTTTGTCTCCGAGTAATTTATTTCCAGTACTATATTATCTTGGATTTGACTGGAAGACATGGGCTTGTCTTCTTGGCAGCCTTGGCGTCTCTCTGGCACGGTGCGCCATCCTACCAGGCCAAAAGCAGATTTTTATGGTTAAGACTATTTGCCAACAACAAATACAGCGCATTACCATCAAGCTTAACCACAGCGGTTGGTTTCTACGCAGATGCAGATGAACTCTTATTCTAGATTCAGTTCTTTTGTTTTTTGGTTTAATTGCTTTAACAGTATTTTAGGATAATATCGTATCCACGTGGGAAGCGTTTCACTTCTGTTCAAGAGCTCGTTCTCAAATGGCAGCACTGAACGACTAACAACACTATATAAACAGTTTTAAGTTAAGAGTTACAACTATCTACATAGCATAGAAACCCTGCGCCGCCCTGCGCTACTGAATGGCCGGGGTGGCAGGCCAACAGGTCACCAACTTGGACTACTACTGCACCAAAAAGCCCCACAGGCCAACACAGAACAGCCCCAAGTAGTCCCAAAATGGCAACTTTCCAGGAAAGGCCAAAAACTGTCTTTACATTTAATGTAAGTTAATGAAACCGTAATTTTTTGTAAGCCTTTTTGGAGCATTTCTATTGGTCCGCTAATCATAACATTTTCAGACAATGCAAACGAAAAATGCTGGGTTTGGATGACATAGGAGCTTACAGCTTTAGGGTGCAACTATTTACATATTGTGCATCGGCAGCTAATCCAGTCATGCAGGTCACTACGCTGCCCCAGTGTAATACTCAAATTGCCTCAGCGTCCCGAAAGGAGTCTGAGCAGAGTCTCTGGGTTGCACGGAGGCATGCCCAAGCGAGTCCCTACACTGCCCTGGTTTAATTCTCAATCGTGGTCTTGATGTCAAACAAATAGTCTGAGTAGAGTCTCTGGGGTGCAGGGGTACAGTAAGAGTTTTGAATGTCCATTTAACTGGTAGTGTATCTAAAAGGTTTGTCTGGTAGTGTATCTAAAACGTTTGGCTGGTAGTGTATCTAAAACGTTTGGCTGGTAGTGTATCTAAAACGTTTGACTGGTAGTGTATCTAAAACGTTTGGCTGGTGGTGTATCTAAAACGTTTGACTGGTAGTGTATCTAAAACCTTTGGCTGGTAGTGTATCTAAAACCTTTGACTGGTAGTGTACTAAAACGTTTGGCTGGTAGTGTATCTAAAACGTTTGACTGGTAGTGTATCTAAAACGTTTGACTGGTAGTGCACTAAAATGTTTGACTGGTAGTGTATCTAAAACGTTTGACTGGTAGTGTATCTAAAACGTTTGACTGGTAGTGTATCTAAAACGTTTGGCTGGTAGTGTATCTAAAACGTTTAACTGGTAGTGTATCTAAAACGTTTGACTGGTCGTGTATCTAAAACGTTTGACTGGTAGTGTACTAAAACGTTTGACTGGTAGTGTATCTAAAACGTTTGATTGGTAGTGTATCTAAAACGTTTGACTGGTAGTGTACTAAAACGTTTAACTGGTAGTGTATCTAAAACGTTTAGATGGTAGTGTATCTAAAACGTTTGACTGGAAGTGTATCTAAAACGTTTGTCTGGTAGTGTACTAAAACGTTTGGCTGGTAGTGTACTAAAACGTTTGGCTGGTAGTGTACTAAAACGTTTGACTGGTAGTGTATCTAAAACGTTTGACTGGAAGTGTATCTAAAACGTTTGTCTGGTAGTGTACTAAAACGTTTGGCTGGTAGTGTACTAAAACGTTTGGCTGGTAGTGTATCTAAAACGTTTGTCTGGTAGTGTATTTAAAACCTTTGACTGGTAGTGTATCTAAAACGTTGGGCTGGTAGTGTATCTAAAACGTTTGTCTGGTAGTGTATTTAAAACCTTTGACTGGTAGTGTACTAAAAAGTTTCACACGGTCCTGATCACATGTAGGTTCTTGTGGCTCATGAGTTTTGTATGATGTCATACCTGCGTGTGTATATGCGGTCGTTGCTGAAACTCTCCTCCTAATGCAACACACCTGATTAAGTTGATGAACCTTCAGCAGATTCTTAATGGAGGAATCAGACGGAGGAATCAGATGGATCTAATTAGAGCCGCAATGAAACTCTGCAGGGAAGCCAGCGGGAGATCAACTCGCTGGCAGTCAGATGCGCCACACTTCTACTCTAAACTGGAAGGATTAAAGGCACTGGGTGGGATTAATCACCTTCGTTTGTGTCGTTGATCACAATTAGTCACATTTGCCTAATTTGCTAACGTTTGACTGTAAGAACAGATTGTTTCAGTTTTCAAAGCTGCTTTGTCAAAACAATGTTCCAGAGTGTATACATTATATATATCATACATATCAATGTATATATATATATATATATATATAGTCAATGCAGGTAAATATCAGTTATATCATGTATACAGTCAGTGGGTATATATAGCATGTCTATGTCAATGGGTGTATATATCATATATACAGTCAAGGGGTGTTGACATCATACATATGTATTATGCATACTATCAGTGTAAGTGTATATCACTTGTATCATATATACTATTAATGAATGCGTATATCATATATACAGTCAATGAGTATAGACGTCATATATAGTAAATAAATATATCCTAGATATGTCCAATAAAGAACATGTATCTTCATTTTTGTCGATTTTCTTTTTTTTCTACACGATTTAAACACGACAGCTGCTGATTCCATAGTTTGAGATTTTCATGATGAAAGGATCAATTGAAACGCTCTAAAATCACATGGAAATATTTCTGGTTCCATTGACTTACATAGAAAGTTAAGTCTGTTTTTGGCCTCTCCTGTAAAGTTACTTGTTTTTAAGGACAGCGATGCTTTGCATCATACATAGTATATACGTATGTATGTATATATATATATATATATATATATATATATATATATATATATATATATATATATATATATGTGGTCAATGAGTGCATATATTATATATGTACATATAGAGTCAGTTATGGTATGTATGATATATAGGGTCAATGAATGTATATATAGCTTGTATTAGTCTACTGTTACTGATCTTTGACTTTACACTAAAATCTATTAGCTTTGAGTGACTATAGACCTTAATCATATTTCTTTAATTAATTTTTTTTTTAATTAAAGAAACAATCTAAACTCTACCCAAACTTTACTAGACGTTTCAGTAGTGACCGTTCCCAATCCATCTTAGCTTACTTTGAGCAGAACTCACAATCGCTAGCTGGCACATGACTCAGCTTTGAAGAGTTGAACATACATACAGTAAAATTACATGTTACATGAAAACACTGTAAATATTTACTGAACTGCTGAAACTCTGTGTTTCCATGGTGACAGTCCTACACTGATTTCCAGGCTTTGGGACTCATTTACTTGGCGGCCATGTGATAGGGATGGCGCCCACTCGCTTACTACTTTCAATTGTAGGGGCGTGGCTATAATAAGGCTCCGCCCACATACTAATGGTGCTACCAAACTGTTTGGTAGAGATGGTTAGGGTTTGGGCAGTGGGGCAAAGTGGGGCCAAACGTTTTAATTAGTCTCCATTCAGTGGTTTGTTTTACAGCCCCCAAAAAAATTTCATTTTCATTTTTAAGTTTTCGTTTTTTTAGTTACATTTCTTTAGTTTTATTTAGTTTAATTAATTTGCAATGTGTAGCCCACCCTGTCATGGACGGTCTAGCTTTTGGTATGTCCCACGTATTGGCTTTATGTTGTAGGACATCCACGTACACAGCGTTCAGAGTTTGCTCTATTGTTTTTCTCCTCAGCACTTGGCAAACACTTCAGAGCCAGGCGTTTCGGCGGCCACACCCTGATACCAATCAATACAGCAACAATAACATCTGAGTTTCTGAGATTAGACAGTCAGTAGTTTAAATGTTAAGCTGTGACTGTACTGTGGGCTTTTTATTCCTTTAGGCTTAGAACATAATGTACTATATACACAGTCCCTATTATTTAAATCATTCAGTTTTAGAGTTTAGGGTTAGAGAGTTTAAGGTTAAGATTAAGGTTAGGTTTAGTGTAAGAGTAAAGGTGGGGTTTAGGGTTAACGTTAGGGTAAGGTTAAGGCTAAGGTTAAGGGTTATGGTAAGGTTGAGGTTAGGGTTAAGGTTAGGCTTAGGGTTAATGTTAGGGTTGAGGTTGGGATTAGGGTGAAAGTTAGTTTCAGTGTTAATGTTAGGGTATGGTTCAGGCTAAGGTTTAGGGTTATTGTAAGGTTGAGTTAAGGGTTAGGATTAGGGTAAATTTAGGTTTAGGGTTAATGTTAAGGTTAGGCTAAGGATTAGGGTTAATGTTAGGGTTAAGGCTAAGGTTTAGAGTTAATGTTAAGGTTGAGGTTAGTA
This sequence comes from Megaleporinus macrocephalus, assembly GCA_021613375.1. Taxonomy (NCBI): domain Eukaryota; kingdom Metazoa; phylum Chordata; class Actinopteri; order Characiformes; family Anostomidae; genus Megaleporinus; species Megaleporinus macrocephalus. Next base: position 2,012,382 of record CM038726.1, read on the forward strand.
TTAAGGTTATGCTTTAGCATTAGGGTTATTATAAGTTTGAGGTTAGGGTTAGGATTGGGATTAAGGTTAGTCTTAGGGTTAATATTAGGGTTGAGTTTGGGGATTAGGGTAAAAGCTAGATTTAGGGTTAATGTTAGGGTATGGTTAAGGCTAAGGTTTAGGGTTAATGTTAGGGTTAATGTTAAGGCTGAGGTTTAGGGTTAATGTAAAGATTGAGGTTAGAATTAAGGTTATGGTTTAGCATTAGGGTTATTATAAGGTTGAGGTTAGGGTTAGGGTTAAAGTTAGGTTTAGGGATAATGTTAGGGTTAAGGCTAAGGTTTAGGGTTATTGTTAGGGTAAAGGTTAAGGCTAAGGTTTAGGGTTATTGAAAGGTTGAGGTTAGGGTTAGGATCAGAGTAAATTTAGGGTTAGGGTTAGTCGTCAGACCAGGTATTTGTTTGTGAAACTGACTAACCAAAACTATCCAGACAGCAGTGTCCTGTGTGCGGCGTCCTGTGTCCACTGATGAAGAACTAGAGGAACACAAACTGTGCAGCAGCAGATGAGCTACTGTCTCTGACTTTACATCTACAAGGTGGACCGGCAAGTAGTAGGAGTGTCTAATAGAGTGGACAGTGAGTGGACACAGTGTTTATACACTCCAGCAGCAGCACTGCTGTGTCTGATCCACTCACACCAGCACCACCATATCAGTGTCACTGCAGTATCTGCTCTGCGGTGGTCCTGTGGGGATCTTGATCATTAAAGAACATAGTAATAAAGTATACAGAGAATCAGATGAACTACAGTCTGTAAGTGGAGCTCCTGTATGGTCAGTGGAGCTGATACAGCGGACAGTGAGTGGAGAAGATGGGGCTGATATATATATATATATATATATATATATATATATATATATATATATATATATATATGTGTGTGTGTGTGTGTGTGTGTGTGTGTGTGTGTGTGTGTGTGTGTATATTGAGCATTAAGCTGTGTTACTGTTTTTGGAGACTCAGTGTTTGGTTCTGACAGCGGCGATGTGCGTGTGCGGTACACAGAGAGGGTTTTGGCGCTCTTGCAACCTTTGATCTTCTTTGTGTTTGCGTTGCGTTTTCAGCACATTCGAACAATAATACTGTGACTATACAGGAAGCAGCAGTTGTGCTCAGAGAGAGCTAACGTCTTACAATCTGACTACGAGATTCTCTGCTGTGTTAGCGCTTGTGTGTGTGTGTGTGTGTGTGTGTGTGTGTGTGTGTTTGCACCAGGTTTATACCACATTGTGGGGAACAAAACAACCAAAAGTCGTTCACTTTTTGATTTAAATTAATCATTTTTAAGGATTAGGGTTAGAAAGTTAAGGTTAAGGTTAAAGTTAGGTTTAGGTTTTGTGTTAGAACAGGGTTAGAGTTAATGTAAGGTTTAGGGTTAAGGTTGATCTTGGGTTAAGGTTAATGTTGGTTGGGATTAGGGTTAAAGTTATGTTGAGGTTAGAATTAAATTTAATTTTGGGGTAAGATCTAGAGGTAATGTTAGAGTTAAGGTTAAGGCTACGATTTAGGGTTAATGTTAAGGTAAGTATAAGGCTATGGTTAAGGGTAAGGATTAGGGTTAAGGCAAAGGTTTAGAGTTAAGATTAAGAATAAGGCTAAAATTTCAGGTTAATGTTAGAATTAAGGTTAAGGCAAATGTTTAGGGAGAATGTTAGGGTAAAGGTTAAGATTAAAGTGATGGCAAAGATATAGGGTTATTATTAGGGAAAATCTTAAGGGTTAGGGTTAGGGTTAGTATAAGTCAAGTCAAGTCAAGTCAAGTGGGTTTTTATTGTCATTTCAACTACATACAGAGTACACAGTGAAACGAAACAACGTTCCTCCAGGACCATGGTGCAACATAGACAGTGCATACAGACACAAGTGCAACACAAACAAACAAGTACGGACAGACAACACAACACAGTACAGACAGAGAATAATAAATAATTGCTGGTTGTGTGCAAATTGTGCAATGTGTAATAAATAGAGTCCAGTGAGGTAGTAAAGTTGTTAGTGCAATGCTTTGTGCAAAAAATGCTTCCCTTTTTTTATCTGGGGTAAATGGTTGGAGAAAGATATCAGTTCAGACGTTGAGTTGTGTTGAGAAGTCTGATGGCTTGGGGAAGAAGCTGTTGCAGAGTCTGGTCGTGTTGGACCGGACGCTGCGGTACCTTCTTCCTGATGGCAGGAGGGAGAACAGTCTGTGTGAAGGGTGGGTGGGGTCATCCACAATGCTGGTTGCTTTGCGGATGCAGCGGGTGGTGTAAATGTCCAAGACGGAGGGGAGAGAGACTCCGATGATCCTCTCAGCTGTCCTCACAATGCGTTGGAGGGACTTGCGGTCAGAGGCTGTGCAGGTCCCAAACCAAGCAGTGATGCAGCTGCTTAGGATGCTCTCTATGGTTCCCCTATAGAAGAGGGTGAGGATGGGTGGAGGGAGACGGGCCTTTCTCAGCTTCCGGAGGAAGTAGAGACGCTGCTGGGCTTTCTTGGCTGTAGAGCTGGTGTTCAGGGACCAGGTGAGGTTCTCCGCTAGGTGGACACCAAGGAACTTGGTGCTCTTAACGATCTCCACAGAGGAGCCGTTGATGTTAAGCGGAGAGTGGTCCGGTCTTGACTAAAATAAGACTAAAATTTCAGGTTAATGTTAGAGTTAAGGTTAAGGCAAATGTTTAGGGTGAATGTTAGGGTAAAGGTTAAGATTAAAGTTATGGCAAAGATATAGGGTTATTATTAGGGAAAATCTTAAGGCTAAAGTTAGGGTTAAGGTTAAGGCTAATGTTTAGAGATACGGTAAGAATTAAGGTTTAGGCTTAAGGATAGGGTTAAGGCTAAGATTATGGCTAAAATTTAGAGTTGAGATTAATACTAAACTATGGTTAATGTTAGGGTTAAGGATATGATTTAGGTTACGGCAAAGATTCAGGGTTAATGATAAAGTTAATGTTAAGGCTAATGTTTAGGGTTAATGTTAAGGTTAAGATTAAGGTTTAGGGTTAATATTTCGGATCAATGTTATGGTAAAGTTTTAGATTAAGGTTTAGGCTTAAGGTTAACACTAAGGTATTGGGTTACAGGTAGGGTTATGGTTAAAATTAAGGTTTAGGGTTAATGTTAGGGTTAAGGTTAAGATTAGATTTAGGGTTAAGGTTAAAGCTAAGTGTAATGTTAAGGTTAGGGCTAAAGTTTAGGGTTGAGGTTACTACTTAGATTTAGCGTTAACCTTAGGGTTAAGGATAAGATTAAGGTTATGGCAAAGATTTAGGGTTAATGATAAGGTTAGGGTAAAGGTTAAGATTAAGGTTTAGGGTTAATATTTAGGATTAAATTTAGGGTAAAGGTTTAAGGTTAACAATAACGTATTGGGTTACAGGTTCTGGTAAGGTTAAAATAAAGGTTTAGAGTTAATGTTAAGTTTAGATTTAGGGTTAAGGTTTAAGTAGTACACAGAATTCACAGAAACAATAATCAAACACACACACAGGAGGTTTAATAACCATATTCACCTACAGCTCTATAAACCACAACTCTGATCACTCTCACAAACACCTGCTTGTGGTGAGATAGCATGAGCGAGAGAGAGAGAGAGAGAGAGATTTTTCAGATTCTACAGTGAGGTCAGATTAAGATTGCTTAACACACCCTCTGACAAAACAGTCAGAGCAGAAACACTTTTAAAAGCCCACTTGTTTATCAGAAAGCATCCTGCCTGGATTTGTTTCCTTATTACATGTTTGGACCTGAGTGTGAGAATGTTTGCAGATTTCAGGACCTTACCAGAAGAGGAGAACCTATTTCATAAAAGTCCCATACGCTTATAGTTTAAAAGTCAATAAGTGTATGTTCACCAGTAAGAACAGCAGATCTGGTTAGAACAGATGTAATAATCAGACATACAATACAAAGTAACATGAATATGTTATTGTGAGAGAAGTAGATCAGATCTTGATCCAGTTTGAAGAACAAAGTGTAGTTCCAGATTTCTCCTGGACGCCCCAGACATTGTATGAATGTATTCAGTTCTTTCAGCAGCAATCTTGATTTAGCTTAATGAAGTACTGAGCAGTCAAAGCAGGTATTAGATAAGAACTGTAAACAATACTGGGTTGTTTACACAAGGAGAAGCTTGGAAAGGGTTAAATAAACACACTGACATATGTAAATGCACTACTTACTCTATTAATACTGACTAATATTTAATAATAAAGTGTAAAAGCACTACTTACTATATTAATACTGTTTAATATCTAATAATAAAGTGTAAAAGCACTACTTACTGTACTAATACTGATTAATATTTAATAATAAAGTGTAAAAGCACTACTTACTCTATTAATACTGTTTAATATTTAATAATAAAGTGTAAAAGCACTACTTTATTAATACTGTTTAATATTTAAATATAAAGTATAAAAGTACTACTTACTCTATTAATACAGTTTAATATTTAATAATAACATGTCAAAGCACAACTTACTCTATTAATAATGTTTAATATTTAAAAATAAAGTGTAAAAGCACTACTTACTCTATTAATACTGTTTAATATTTAATAATAGTGTCAAAGCACTACTTACTCTATTAATACTTTTTAAATATTTAATAATAAAGTGTAAAAGTGCTACTTATTCTATTAATACTGTTTATTATTTAATAATAATGTGTAAAAGCACTACTTACTCTATTAATACTGTTTAATATTTAATAATACTGAGTAAATAAAAGCTTCCGGGCTGGAAAAATAGCTTTTTAAATATTATAATGTCCCTATCCCCTTAAAACAATGTTTGCACAACTGGTCAAAGGTTTTAAAATAGTTCTAAAACGTTTAACTGGTAGTGTATCTAAAACATTTGGCTGGTAGTGATGTGAAACGTTTGACAGGTAGTGTAATAAAACGTTTGACAGGTAGTGTAATAAAACGTTTGACTGGCAGTGATCTGAAACGTTTGGCTGGTAGTGTACTGAAACGTTTGACTGGTAGTGAACTGAAACATTTGGCTGGTAGTGTACTAAAATGTTTGACTGGTAGTGTATCTAAAACGTTTGACTGGTAGTGTACCAAAACGTTTGGCTGGTAGTGTACTAAAACGTTTGACTGGTAGTGTTCTAAAACGTTTGACTGGTAGTGTTCTAAAAAGTTTGACTGGTAGTGTGCTAAAACGTTTGGCTGATAGTGTATTAAAACATTTGGCTGGTAGTGTATTAAAACATTTGGCTGGTAGTGTACTAAAACGTTTGACTGGTAGTGTACAAAAACATTTGACTGGTTGTGTAACTAAAACGTTTGACTGGTAGTGTACTAAAACGTTTGGCTGGTAGTGTATCTAAAACGTTTGTCTGGTATTGTTCTAAAATGTTTGGCTGGTAGTGTATCTAAAACGTTTGTCTGGTATTGTTCTAAAATGTTTGGCTGGTAGTGTACTAAAACGTTTGTCTGGTATTGTTCTAAAATGTTTGGCTGGTAGTGTACTAAAAGGTTTGGCTTATAGTGTACTAAAACATTTGGCTGGTAGTGTAACTAAAATATTTGACTGGTGGTGTACTAAAACGTTTGACAGGTAGTGATCTGAAACATTTGACTGGTAGTGTATTAAAACGTTTGACTGGTAGTGTACTAAAACGTTTGGCTGGTAGTGTTCTAAAATGTTTGACTGGTAGTGTACTAAAACGTTTGTCTGGCAGTGTATCTAAAACGTTTGACTGGTAGTGTACTAAAACGTTTGGCTGGTAGTGTACTAAAACGTTTGACTGGTAGTGTACTAAAACATTTGACTGGTAGGGTACAAAAACTTTTGACTGGTAGTGTTCTAAAACGTTTGACTGGTAGTGATCTAAAACGTTTGACTGGTAGTGATCTAAAACGTTTGACTGGTAGTGATCTAAAACGTTTGACTTTTAGTGATCGAAAACGCTTGACTGGTATTGTACTAAAACGTTTGGCCGGTAGTGATGTGAAAGGTTTGACTGGTAGTGTATCTAAAACGTTTGGCTGGTAGTGTATCTAAAACGTTTGACTGGTAGTGTATCTAAAACGTTTGACTGGTAGTGTACTAAAACGTTTGACTGGTAGTGATCTGAAACGTTTGGCTGGTAGTGTATCTAAAACATTTGGCTGGTAGTGATGTGAAACGTTTGACTGGTAGTGTTCTAAAATGTTTGACTGGTAGTGATCTAAAACGTTTGACTGGTAGTGATCTAAAACGTTTGACTTTTAGTGATCGAAAACGCTTGACTGGTATTGTACTAAAACGTTTGGCCGGTAGTGATGTGAAATGTTTGACTGGTAGTGTACTAAAACGTTTGACTGGTAGTGATCTGAAAAGTTTGGCTGGTAGTGTATCTAAAACATTTGGCTGGTAGTGATGTGAAACGTTTGACTGGTAGTGTACTAAGACGTTTGAATGGTAGTGATCTGAAACGTTTGGCTGGTAGTGTACTAAAACGTTTGACTGGTAGTGTTCTAAAACGTTTGACTGGTAGTGTATTAAAATGTTAGGTTGGTAGTGTACTAAAACGTTTGGCTGGTAGTGTATCTAAAACATTTGGCTGGTAGTGTACTAAAACGTTTGACTGGTAGTGTATCTAAAACGTTTGACTGGTTGTGTAACTAAAACGTTTGACTGGTAGTGTATCTAAAACGTTTGACTGGTTGTGTAACTAAAACGTTTGTCTGGTAGTGTACTAAAACATTTGACTGGTTGTGTAACTAAAACGTTTGACTGGTAGTGTACTAAAACGTTTGACTGGTAGTGTATCTAAAACGTTTGTCTGGTAGTGTAACTAAAACGTTTGTCTGGTATTGTTCTAAAATGTTTGGCTGGTAGTGTACTAAAACGTTTGTCTGGTATTGTTCTAAAATGTTTGACTGGTAGTGTACTAAAACGTTTGTCTGGCAGTGTATCTAAAACGTTTGACTGGTAGTGTACTAAACCATTTGACTGGTAGGGTACAAAAACTTTTGACTGGTAGTGTTCTAAAACGTTTGACTTTTAGTGATCGAAAGCGCTTGACTGGTATTGTACTAAAACGTTTGGCCGGTAGTGTATCTAAAACCTTTGGCTGGTAGTGTATCTAAAACGTTTAACTGGTAGTGATATAAAACGTTTGACTGGTAGTGATATAAAACGTTTGACTGGTGTTGTACTAAAACGTATGGCTGGTAGAGATCTAAAATGTTTGGCTGTTAGTGTACTAAAACATTTGACTGGTAGGGTACAAAAACTTTTGACTGGTAGTGTTCTAAAATGTTTGACTGGTAGTGATCTAAAACATTTGACTGGTAGTGATCTAAAACGTTTGACTTTTAGTGATCGAAAACGCTTGACTGGTAGTGTACTAAAACGTTTGACTGGTAGTGTACAAAAACATTTGACTGGTTGTGTAACTAAAAGGTTTGGCTTATAGTGTACTAAAACATTTGGCTGGTAGTGTAACTAAAATATTTGACTGGTGGTGTACTAAAACGTTTGACAGGTAGTGATCTGAAACATTTGACTGGTAGTGTATTAAAACGTTTGACTGGTAGTGTACTAAAACGTTTGACTGGTAGTGTATCTAAAATGTTTGACTGGTAGTGTACTAAAACGTTTGTCTGGCAGTGTATCTAAAACGTTTGACTGGTAGTGTACTAAAACGTTTGGCTGGTAGTGTACTAAAACGTTTGACTGGTAGTGTACTAAAACATTTGACTGGTAGGGTACAAAAACTTTTGACTGGTAGTGTTCTAAAATGTTTGACTGGTAGTGATCTAAAACGTTTGACTGGTAGTGATCTAAAACGTTTGACTTTTAGTGATCGAAAACGCTTGACTGGTATTGTACTAAAACGTTTGGCCGGTAGTGATGTGAAAGGTTTGACTGGTAGTGTATCTAAAACGTTTGGCTGGTAGTGTATCTAAAACGTTTGACTGGTAGTGTATCTAAAACGTTTGACTGGTAGTGTACTAAAACGTTTGACTGGTAGTGATCTGAAACGTTTGGCTGGTAGTGTATCTAAAACATTTGGCTGGTAGTGTATCTAAAACGTTTGACTTTTAGTGATCGAAAACGCTTGACTGGTATTGTACTAAAACGTTTGGCCGGTAGTGATGTGAAATGTTTGACTGGTAGTGATGTGAAACGTTTGACTGGTAGTGTTCTAAAATGTTTGACTGGTAGTGATCTAAAACGTTTGACTGGTAGTGATCTAAAACGTTTGACTTTTAGTGATCGAAAACGCTTGACTGGTATTGTACTAAAACGTTTGGCCGGTAGTGATGTGAAAGGTTTGACTGGTAGTGTATCTAAAACGTTTGGCTGGTAGTGTATCTAAAACGTTTGACTGGTAGTGTATCTAAAACGTTTGACTGGTAGTGTACTAAAACGTTTGACTGGTAGTGATCTGAAACGTTTGGCTGGTAGTGTATCTAAAACATTTGGCTGGTAGTGTATCTAAAACGTTTGACTTTTAGTGATCGAAAACGCTTGACTGGTATTGTACTAAAACGTTTGGCCGGTAGTGATGTGAAATGTTTGACTGGTAGTGATGTGAAACGTTTGACTGGTAGTGTTCTAAAATGTTTGACTGGTAGTGATCTAAAACGTTTGACTGGTAGTGATCTAAAACGTTTGACTTTTAGTGATCGAAAACGCTTGACTGGTATTGTACTAAAACGTTTGGCCGGTAGTGATGTGAAATGTTTGACTGGTAGTGTACTAAAACGTTTGACTGGTAGTGAACTGAAAAGTTTGGCTGGTAGTGTATCTAAAACATTTGGCTGGTAGTGATGTGAAACGTTTGACTGGTAGTGTACTAAGACGTTTGAATGGTAGTGATCTGAAACGTTTGGCTGGTAGTGTACTAAAACGTTTGACTGGTAGTGTTCTAAAACGTTTGACTGGTAGTGTATTAAAATGTTAGGTTGGTAGTGTACTAAAACGTTTGGCTGGTAGTGTATCTAAAACATTTGGCTGGTAGTGTACTAAAACGTTTGACTGGTAGTGTACTAAAACATTTGACTGGTTGTGTAACTAAAACGTTTGACTGGTAGTGTACTAAAACGTTTGGCTGGTAGTGTATCTAAAACGTTTGTCTGGTAGTGTATCTAAAACGTTGTCTGGTATTGTTCTAAAATGTTTGGCTGGTAGTGTACTAAAACGTTTGTCTGGTATTGTTCTAAAATGTTTGACTGGTAGTGTACTAAAACGTTTGTCTGGCAGTGTATCTAAAACGTTTGACTGGTAGTGTACTAAACCATTTGACTGGTAGGGTACAAAAACTTTTGACTGGTAGTGTTCTAAAACGTTTGACTTTTAGTGATCGAAAGCGCTTGACTGGTATTGTACTAAAACGTTTGGCCGGTAGTGATCTAAAACCTTTGGCTGGTAGTGTATCTAAAACGTTTAACTGGTAGTGATATAAAACGTTTGACTGGTAGTGATATAAAGCGCTTGACTGGTGTTGTACTAAAACGTATGGCTGGTAGAGATCTAAAATGTTTGGCTGTTAGTGTACTAAAACATTTGACTGGTAGGGTACAAAAACTTTTGACTGGTAGTGTTCTAAAATGTTTGACTGGTAGTGATCTAAAACATTTGACTGGTAGTGATCTAAAACGTTTGACTTTTAGTGATCGAAAACGCTTGACTGGTAGTGTACTAAAACGTTTGACTGGTAGTGTACAAAAACATTTGACTGGTTGTGTAACTAAAACGTTTGACTGGTAGTGTATCTAAAACGTTTGACTGGTAGTGTACTAAAACGTTTGGCTGGTAGTGTATCTAAAACGTTTGTCTGGTATTGTTCTAAAATGTTTGGCTGGTAGTGTATCTAAAACGTTTGTCTGGTATTGTTCTAAAATGTTTGGCTGGTAGTGTACTAAAACGTTTGTCTGGTATTGTTCTAAAATGTTTGGCTGGTAGTGTACTAAAAGGTTTGGCTTATAGTGTACTAAAACATTTGGCTGGTAGTGTAACTAAAATATTTGACTGGTGGTGTACTAAAACGTTTGACAGGTAGTGATCTGAAACATTTGACTGGTAGTGTATTAAAACGTTTGACTGGTAGTGTACTAAAACGTTTGGCTGGTAGTGTTCTAAAATGTTTGACTGGTAGTGTACTAAAACGTTTGTCTGGCAGTGTATCTAAAACGTTTGACTGGTAGTGTACTAAAACGTTTGGCTGGTAGTGTACTAAAACGTTTGACTGGTAGTGTATCTAAAACGTTTGACTGGTAGTGTACTAAAACGTTTGTCTGGCAGTGTATCTAAAACGTTTGACTGGTAGTGTACTAAAACGTTTGGCTGGTAGTGTACTAAAACATTTGACTGGTAGGGTACAAAAACTTTTGACTGGTAGTGTTCTAAAATGTTTGACTGGTAGTGATCTAAAACGTTTGACTGGTAGTGATCTAAAACGTTTGACTTTTAGTGATCGAAAACGCTTGACTGGTATTGTACTAAAACGTTTGGCCGGTAGTGATGTGAAAGGTTTGACTGGTAGTGTATCTAAAACGTTTGGCTGGTAGTGTATCTAAAACGTTTGACTGGTAGTGTATCTAAAACGTTTGACTGGTAGTGTACTAAAACGTTTGACTGGTAGTGATCTGAAACGTTTGGCTGGTAGTGTATCTAAAACATTTGGCTGGTAGTGTATCTAAAACGTTTGACTTTTAGTGATCGAAAACGCTTGACTGGTATTGTACTAAAACGTTTGGCCGGTAGTGATGTGAAATGTTTGACTGGTAGTGATGTGAAACGTTTGACTGGTAGTGTTCTAAAATGTTTGACTGGTAGTGATCTAAAACGTTTGACTGGTAGTGATCTAAAACGTTTGACTTTTAGTGATCGAAAACGCTTGACTGGTATTGTACTAAAACGTTTGGCCGGTAGTGATGTGAAATGTTTGACTGGTAGTGTACTAAAACGTTTGACTGGTAGTGATCTGAAAAGTTTGGCTGGTAGTGTATCTAAAACATTTGGCTGGTAGTGATGTGAAACGTTTGACTGGTAGTGTACTAAGACGTTTGAATGGTAGTGATCTGAAACGTTTGGCTGGTAGTGTACTAAAACGTTTGACTGGTAGTGTTCTAAAACGTTTGACTGGTAGTGTATTAAAATGTTAGGTTGGTAGTGTACTAAAACGTTTGGCTGGTAGTGTATCTAAAACATTTGGCTGGTAGTGTACTAAAACGTTTGACTGGTAGTGTACTAAAACATTTGACTGGTTGTGTAACTAAAACGTTTGACTGGTAGTGTACTAAAACGTTTGGCTGGTAGTGTATCTAAAACGTTTGTCTGGTAGTGTATCTAAAACGTTGTCTGGTATTGTTCTAAAATGTTTGGCTGGTAGTGTACTAAAACGTTTGTCTGGTATTGTTCTAAAATGTTTGACTGGTAGTGTACTAAAACGTTTGTCTGGCAGTGTATCTAAAACGTTTGACTGGTAGTGTACTAAACCATTTGACTGGTAGGGTACAAAAACTTTTGACTGGTAGTGTTCTAAAACGTTTGACTTTTAGTGATCGAAAGCGCTTGACTGGTATTGTACTAAAACGTTTGGCCGGTAGTGTATCTAAAACCTTTGGCTGGTAGTGTATCTAAAACGTTTAACTGGTAGTGATATAAAACGTTTGACTGGTAGTGATATAAAACGTTTGACTGGTGTTGTACTAAAACGTATGGCTGGTAGAGATCTAAAATGTTTGGCTGTTAGTGTACTAAAACATTTGACTGGTAGGGTACAAAAACTTTTGACTGGTAGTGTTCTAAAATGTTTGACTGGTAGTGTATCTAAAACGTTTGTCTGGTAGTGTATCTAAAACGTTTGACTGGTAGTGATCTAAAACGTTTGACTTTTAGTGATCGAAAACGCTTGACTGGTATTGTACTAAAACGTTTGGCCGGTAGTGATGTGAAAGGTTTGACTGGTAGTGTATCTAAAACGTTTGGCTGGTAGTGTATCTAAAACGTTTGACTGGTAGTGTATCTAAAACGTTTGACTGGTAGTGTACTAAAACGTTTGACTGGTAGTGATCTGAAACGTTTGGCTGGTAGTGTATCTAAAACATTTGGCTGGTAGTGATGTGAAACGTTTGACTGGTAGTGTTCTAAAATGTTTCACTGGTAGTGATCTAAAACGTTTGACTGGTAGTGATCTAAAACGTTTGACTTTTAGTGATCGAAAACGCTTGACTGGTATTGTACTAAAACGTTTGGCCGGTAGTGATGTGAAATGTTTGACTGGTAGTGTACTAAAACGTTTGACTGGTAGTGATCTGAAAAGTTTGGCTGGTAGTGTATCTAAAACATTTGGCTGGTAGTGATGTGAAACGTTTGACTGGTAGTGTACTAAGACGTTTGGCCGGTAGTGATGTGAAAGGTTTGACTGGTAGTGTATCTAAAACGTTTGGCTGGTAGTGTATCTAAAACGTTTGACTGGTAGTGTATCTAAAACGTTTGACTGGTAGTGTACTAAGACGTTTGAATGGTAGTGATCTGAAACGTTTGGCTGGTAGTGTAATAAAACGTTTGACTGGTAGTGTTCTAAAACGTTTGACTGGTAGTGTATTAAAATGTTAGGTTGGTAGTGTACTAAAACGTTTGGCTGATAGTGTATTAAAACATTTGGCTGGTAGTGTATTAAAACATTTGGCTGGTAGTGTACTAAAACGTTTGACTGGTAGTGTACAAAAACATTTGACTGGTTGTGTAACTAAAACGTTTGACTGGTAGTGTACTAAAACGTTTGGCTGGTAGTGTATCTAAAACGTTTGTCTGGTATTGTTCTAAAATGTTTGGGTGGTAGTGTACTAAAACGTTTGTCTGGTATTGTTCTAAAATGTTTGACTGGTAGTGTACTAAAACGTTTGTCTGGCAGTGTATCTAAAACCTTTGACTGGTAGTGTACTAAACCATTTGACTGGTAGGGTACAAAAACTTTTGACTGGTAGTGTTCTAAAACGTTTGACTTTTAGTGATCGAAAGCGCTTGACTGGTATTGTACTAAAACGTTTGGCCGGTAGTGATCTAAAACTTTTGGCTGGTAGTGTATCTAAAACGTTTAACTGGTAGTGATATAAAACGTTTGACTGGTAGTGATATAAAACGTTTGACTGGTGTTGTACTAAAAGGTATGGCTGGTAGAGATCTAAAACGTTTGGCTGTTAGTGTACTAAAACGTTTGACTGGTAATGTTCTAAAACATTTGACTGGTTGTGTACTAAAACCTTTGGCTGGTAGTGTTCTAAAACATTTGACTGGTAGTGATCTAAAACGTTTGGCTGGTAGTGATCTAAAACGTTTTGCTGGTAGTGTATCTAAAACGTTTAACTGGTAGTGATCTAAAACATTTGGCTGGTAGTGTACTAAAACGTTTGGCTGGTAGTGATCTAAAACCTTTGTCTGGTACTGTACCAAAACATTTGGTTGGTAGTGTACTAAAACATTTGACTGGTAGTGTACTAAAACGTTCGACTGGTAGTGTATCTAAAACGTTTTGCTGGTAGTGTACTAAAACGTTTTGCTGGTAGTGTATCTAAAACGTTTGGCTCGTAGTGTACTAAAACGTTTGGCTGGTAGTGAATCTAAAACGTTTGGCTGGTAGTGTATCTAAAACGTTTGACTGGTAGTGTACTAAAACGTTTGGCTGGTAGTGTATTAAAACATTTGACTGGTAGTGTTCTAAAACGTTTGACTGGTAGTGTAGTAAAACGTTTGGCTGGTAGTGTATCTAAAACGTTTGACTGGTAGTGTATCTAAAACGTTTGGCTGGTAGTGTACTAAAACGTTTGGCTGGTAGTGTACTAAACTTTTTGATATTTATAAATTCAATTAAGTAACTGATAAAGGCTTCCCGCCTCTAAGGGGACACCTACAAACATTGGGCAGTATAATTGTGATTATACAGTAGGACTCTTGAGTGAGTCTCAGAAAAGGACAAATTCATGCTGTGAATACTGATCAATCAGCGTTTGATTGCCTGAGCAACGTGTCCACCATCTTCTGAAATCCACTCCATGAGGATCTGAGAATATACTGTTAGTAAAAGGAGATCGAATGTAAGTGAGTATTAGAGCTGGTATAGGTATTATGCACATTGGACATCCTCACACAGTGTAAAAACAAGCTTGTTTGTGTTTGTGTGCTCGTGCAGAACAAACCTCAACTGAGTCGCAGACCTTAGCTCTGATTGCAGGGTTCCTCTCCTCCCTCTCTCGGAATTCTCTCCTTACTTCTCTAAGGAATCCTGATTAATATCTCCTGCAGACTCAGCCATTTGTCTCAGCCTGAAAGAGAACAAAGAAAAGCAGATATATGGAAGCTAATATTTAATAAAACTCTCAAGTAAATACAAACTCTGAATTGAAAATTGAAGCTAGAAAGTAGTTACTTAATACTTAGTAATATTTAATAATGTTTATTAGGGTTCCTTCCTGAAGTCTACAGATGTAGAACAATTTGTAGTGATTACTGAATTCATGTGTAACGCTACATTTTTATCTAATCTGATCTCAGTAATATATTCTAATAGAGCTTAATCAAGTATATTAAAAAACTTGAAACAATACAAAATGTTTTACTAAATATTATACTAAATACAGTACTAAAATTTATTGGGCTGAAAGTAGTTACTCAATACTTAGTAATGTTTACTAAAGTTTATTAGGGTTCCTTCCTGAAGTCTACAAATGTAGCACATTTTATAGTGGTTACTGAAAAATAAGTCTAAAGTACTGAATTTTCACTAGTGATCACAGAAAAACAAATCTAAAGTCCTGAATAAATAATAGTAAAACTCTCAAGTACTGAAAATTTTAAAAAGTTTGCAGTGTGAAAGTGCTAAATAATTAGTAGTGATTACAGAGTGATATGTCTTAATAGTGATCAAAAAATAATCAGTAGTGTGATGAATAACCAGTAGTATGGTGGAATAATAAATCAATAAGTACCAACAATTCATACTGACTACTTACAAATACATCTAAAGTACTGAAAAATTACTAGCAATGACAAAATTAGTTTAAGGTACAAAATAATAATTTGTGATTACATAATAATAAGTCTAAAAGTACTGAATAATTGATAGTAAATATTGAATAATAAGTGAAAAGCTGTCACATATGTCTATAGTTACTAATATATAGCAGATTTTCAATTATATGTTTAAGGTACTCAATATATACTACTTACTGAATAATAATATAAGGTATAGTGATTACTGAGTAATACATGTAAAGTACTGAATAATTCAAAGTGATTAATAAATAATCAATGTAAAGGTTCTGAAAACTTCGCTATAATGACTGAGTAAGAAGTCTAATGTATGCACTAATTCATAGTGATTCATCAAAATTAAGTGATTTTGATTATTGAATAATTAATACTGATTACCGAATAGTAAACTTAAGTACTGAATAACTGATAGTGATGAATTAATAAAATGTCTAAGATACTGAATGATTAACAGTGAATACCAAATAAGTCTAAAAGTACAGAATATTTGTAGTTACTTTATAATTTATGATACACCCTGAATTATTTATAATTGGTGCTGAATGAATTGCTTACTAAATAATTTTCATTTGTGTACTTATATACTGAATAATTCACAGTGGCTACTGAACATTACATTAAATACATTGTACATAAGTACAATAATTAAATTGTTAGTGAAGGAATTTCTTGACTTTCTGAAAATCGAAGCTAGAAAGTAGTTATTAAAGACTCAGTAATGTTTACTAGTATTTATTAGGGTTCCTTCCTGAAGTCTACAGATGTAAAACAATTTATAGTGATTACTGAATAAATAAGTGTCAAGTACTGAATAAATAATAGTGACCACTGAACAATAGGTAGTGTGGTAAAAAATTAAAAGTGTGGTGGAATAATACATTATAATAATAAAATAAAATAAAATAAAAATAATAAAAGTTCTGAATAAGTCATGTGTCTTAATTCAGTCTTAAGTACTGAATAATATATTGCAATTAATGAATAATATGTCTAAAGTACTGAATTATTGTTAGGCATTACAGAAAATTGCTCAAACATGAATGGGGAGTTTAAAGTAGAGATCAAAGAAGAGTAATAATGAGTTATATTATAGTTGGTGATAACAGATTAACACACTTGAAGACGATGCTGTGGACCTTTAAATACAGCCTGGAGGTGAACGGCCTTATAAAGTCGTGTAGCGGAGCTGGAGAGTGTTTCTGTTGCTCAGGTGCAGCTGAGCTTTAGTCCTACTCAGCATAATGATGTGCACATGCACCCTTGCAGGAACCTGCTGTCTTATATTAGGTACTAACCTTTCCGAGCTGTCGTCACGTCACGGATGGCCCATTTGCATATGGTAACCGGGACCATTTCCTATAACAATTGGCTGCATTTTATTTCCTCCTCTGACTAAATTAGGCTGTAAGATTTTATAAACAGTGACCTCGCACCAATCTGTCACACGCTCAGAGAACAAGAGGATGTCAATGACTTCATCCAGAAAAAAAGTAGTTTAAAGAAACTGGAGCTGCATTTCAGTGCATTCATAAACACGTGGTTGGCGAGTACAGCGCTCATCTTCACTCTGTTTTATTTGGCGGCTTGGGATAAAAATAACTGTACATCTCTGTATAATACAACATGACCTTTCGTCTGTCTTTGTCCTCCGTGTCAGATACTGAAAAGTTAATAATAGATATTCGATTATTATATGAAAATATTGAGTAATTGATGATAGATATTGAATACTGAATTATTTGTAGTAGTTACTGAATTATATGTAGAGCATACTGAATAATGTAAAGTAGTTACTGAGTAATTAGTAGTACATGCTGAAAAATTCATATTAGATACCGAGTAATTTATAGAATTCAAAGTAAATAATGAAAAACTAGTAATACTGAATACTGAAAAATAGTATATTATGAAGAATCTTTAGCCAATACAGAATAACTAATAGTAGAAACTTAATAGTTTATAATAGATACTAAAAATGCAGTAGTTGCTAAAAAAAATCATAGTACATACTAAAATCCATTGTAGTTACTGAATGAATAGGTCCTAAATAATTCCAAGTAGATATAAAATCGTTTATAGTAGATACTTTATATATTATATTGGATACTTTATAATTCATAGAAGTTACTGACTAATACATAACAGATACAGAATAATTCATAGTAGTCACTGAATTCAAGGTAAATACTGAAAAAGTAGTAATATTGAATATTGCAAAAAAGTGTATAATGAATATTTTATAGCACATACAGACTAATTCATAGCAGATACCTAATAGTTTATAATACATTCTAAAAATTCATAGTAGTTACTGATTAACTCATAGTCAGTACCAGATAATTTATCGTAGATAAATCATTGCTATCAGTACTGATTACTGAAAAAATATTATAGTGTGAATATTTTATAGCAAAACAGAAGGAATGTTCATAATAGAAACTAAAAGTTTATAACAGATACAGAATCATTCATAGTAGTAACTGAATTCAAAATAAATTCTCAAAAAATATCATGAATATTTAATAGCAAATACAGAATAATTCATAGCAGATTCTTAATAGTTTATAATACATACATATATGTACACCATAGTACATACAGAATAATGTATAGTAGTAACTTAGTATTTTATAGTAGTTACTAAATAATTTATGGTACATATTCACTATTTTACAGTAGATACTGAAAACTTTAATAAAAAATTAATTCTGCATGTTAATTTTAATATAATTTTTTATATTAATATTGTTAGAATTTCATTTCACCTGTTATTTGCAGTAGAGCTATTTTCTGTATAATGATTTAGAATTTCATTCTGGATGTTAGTTTCTTTATAACGTTTCTTATTGTATAGGAAACAAATATATTGTGGATAAATCTTTTTTCATATGTGCCGAAAAATGTATTTGTTGTGTTATCTTAGTAAAAACAAGTGATTAGCCTGTCCTAAAAGTCTAAACTACTAATGATATGGAAGAAGTCATTGTCTGATTATTGAATAAATAATACTGATTACTGAATTATTATGACTGAGTAACACATTTAAAGTACTGAATAATTTAAAGTGGTTACAGGTTAATAAGTCTACTTCAGAATAATGAATTACAATTACTAAATCAAACTGTCTAAAGTACTATCCGTACCAAAAATGTATTTGTCTGATTAATGAATAAATAAAACGGATTACTAAATTATAATATACCGTAAGGTTTACTGATTACCGAGTAGCACGTTTAAAGTACTGAAAAATTTAATGTGGTTACAGGTTAATAAGCATATGGCTTTAGAATAATTCATTAGATTTACTAAATAAAAAAAGTCTAAAACACTAACGGTACCAAAAAAGTCATTGTCTGATTACTGAATAACTAACACTGATTACTGAGTAGTGGATAGTATGGATAGAGATTACTTAAGAACAGATTTAAGGTACTAAATAATTAAACTATTCATTATTAAATTATTATGGTACTGAATTGTTCATAATGATTCATTGTAGTTACTTCATAATGAGTGATGCATACCTTACTGATTACTTTCATGTATGTATGTATATACTGAATAATTCATGGTGGATACTGAACATGTGAAAAAAGTGATAAGATTGTCTTAAAATGTAACAAAATGAAAATTCTCTGTGATTTGCAGTTCAGTAAAACAGTTAACAGTTAATGGTTGCCAAGTTTACTTGCTATTAAACCCTAATTGTTCTTGCAGTATGTAATAAAATCAAGTCAAGTGAGGAAATGTTGGCCTTCAGGGTGCGAGTAGGCGGCGTAGGGCGTAGAGCGAAGGGTGAGTTTGATTCGGCGGGAATCTGAGCTCATCAAATAGCTGCAGTCGCTGTCATCCATCTGCCGCAGCATCTGTTGAATTAGTGGAGACGGGCGTGTGTTGTCGGGACGCAGTCGGCCAGGTGATGATCTGCTGAGAGATTTATGGGACCTTCTGACATCTGAATTAGGGAACACATTTCTATTTACATCAGCGCCGACGTGTCCAATGAGCTGTCATCAGACATTTCATCACCTTACGTAACAGAGGCCTGAGTTTTGCCGTCGATGTGCCCAAAGTCCGGGTGTTTTCGGTTGAACCTTTACAAGTCACAGCTGTCGCTAGCAGTAACAGTATCATACAGTGACTTATTACGAGCGAGTAAAACTTTGTAGCCGATTGTAAACTTTCCATGTACACTGTGTTTGTGTTTAAAGATCTTATCATTTGAATGTAGTGGAAAGTTGTTGTTGTTGACTTCCATCTAATTCAAATCTGAATGTAAGCTGAATGCAAGTCATTGCGGTACAGAGAAAAACAGTAGTAACACTTTAAGGGTTGACTCACTAACATGACATAACACATTAGTTGACATGAAGTAATGCATTAATAAGGGTTAACAAATATTCAGTAAACAGCTATTTAACAACTACAGTGTTGCTATGAAGTGTTGACATTTTGACATTAAGCAATACATTTATCAACAAAAACAACACATTAATAATATTACATTAGTAATAGTTGACTAATGTTGAGTAAACGTGTAACAATTGCATTAATTAATTACTTTTCATCTAAAATGTCCATATATTCATCATCAAGTAATGCATTAGTTAAAAAGAACAACTGAAGGCTACAATAATAATAGTTAACTTGGGTTTAGTAAACATGTAACAACGGCATTCATGAACACTATTTTCATATAGTGTTGACATAATTAACATCAAGTAATGCATAGTGCTATATTAACAATATTTTAAGGTTTAGTAAACATGTAACAACTGCATTAATTAACATTGTTTTCATATAAAGTGTTGATGTCATTAACATCAAGTAATGCATTTGTTAACAATAACTGAGGTGCTATATTAACAATATTTTATAGTTAATAATCATTTAATAACTGCATTAATTAACACCATTTTCACATGAAGTGTTAACATAACATTAAGTAATGCATTTGTAAACAACAATAACTGAAGTTTTATATTAATATTTTAAGGTTTGGTAAACATGCATTAATTAACATTGCTTTCCTATGAAGTGTTGACATCGCTAACATCAAGTAATGCAATTGTTAACAATAACTGATGTGCTATATTAACAATATTTTATAGTTAATAAGCATTTAATAACTGCATTATTAACACTACTTTCATATGAAGTGTTGACATAATTAACATCAAGTAATGCATTTGCTAAAAAGGACAACAAATAAGCTACCACTTTAATAATAGTTAAATAATGCTTAGTAAACATGTAACAACTGTGTTAATTAACCTAGTTTTCATATAAAGTGTTGACATTATTAACATCAAGTAATGCATTTGTTAACAACAATAACTGAAGTGTTATATTATTAATATTTAGGGTTTAATAAACATGTAACAACTGCATTAATTAACATTGTTTTCATATGAAGTGTTGACATAATTAACATCAAGTAATGCATTAGTTAACAACAATGACTGAGGTTCTATATTAATAATATTTAATTGTTAATAAGTATTTAGTAACTGCATTAATTAACAGTATTTTCATAAAAAGTATTGACATAATTAACATCAAGTCATGCATTTGTCACCATCAATGAGGTGCTATATTAACAATATTTTTATTGTTAGTAAATATGTAACAGCTGCATTAATTAACACTATTTTTATATGAAGCGTTAACATAATTAACATCAAGTAATGCATTAGCTAACAAGAACAACAATGGCGATGCTACTTTAATAAAAGTTAACTAAAGTTTAGTAAACATGTTACAATTGCATTGACACTAATTTAATGTGTTGACAAATAATATAAAGTAATGCATTTGTTCACAACCATAACTAAAGTGTTATATTAATTAATATTAAATTAAGTGCTAGAGAAAGAAATTACAACTGTCAATTTCATTTAACAGTTAATGGATGAATAGAAATGCTCCAAAATAGCATGGAAAAAAATCTGGTTCCATTGACATTACAAGACATGTTCATTGATATATTGTAAAGTGTTTATGACATAAAACGATGAAAATTAATAAACAATTAACAATATATACATACGTGTTCACTGATACATTGTTAGGTGATTACGACTTTAAAAAAATAACCATTAATAAAAGATTTTAAAGTCTATTTTAGGAGTAGTCTTATTCTAAAGTGGTAACATGTTCATTGTACATCTGATATATTAAACTCACAGAGGCTTATAAATGTTTAATAACATAGATAGTAGTAGGTGTTGGTAATTCGTTATTGAAACATGATTGATTTTACTATTAATGTATATTATGTAAGGCAACACAATGAAACCTCAACTAGCGATGAAGCAATGGAACCAAGGGACACATGGATGTGTATGAATAAATCAACATCTCACTACAGCCAATTAAACTCGTAATTAGCTCGGCTTTTACAACCAGTATGTGTGACCGCAGCACATGAGCAACAGATAAAAACATTAACTAATGCAGTTGTTGCAAGAGTTGTGACTAAACATCAGTTAACGACTATTAGTTGAGTGCCTGATTTGCTGTGCACGTTAATAAATAACAACTATAACTTAATGCAAATTATTATGTCAGCACTTCATATGAAAACAGTGTTAATTATAGTAGCTGTTGCATTTTTACTAAAGCAACTACTAGTTTAACTATTATTAATTTAGTGCCTCAGTTATTGTTCACATTAACCTTGTTTGTTGTTAGTTAGGTCAACACAGGTAATGAAAGCAGTTGTATGTGTTTATTAAACATAACCATTATTAACTTATTACTTTATGTTTGTCAAAACCTAATCTAGTGTTACAAAAAACTGTCAAAGGAAATCTAAATTTTTGGTCTAACTATATAATTTCAATGCAAATGTTCTCAATATTGTGTACCAATTTCAATAGAAATTCAATAGAATAGAGTCTTATTGCTAGGAATAAGACTCTTGTACATTGACATACGTTGAAAGTGAAGTAGGTTTTTTTCTTCTGCCGTGGAAGAACTATTTTTTAGAAACATGTTTTTCTTCGAAGAGCCATCGAACACAGTTCTCGTGTAATTCCCCTGTTTTCTATTTCTCATTGTTATAACAGTCAGCAAGAACTTATTAGCAAGAAAATTTATTGTCTTTGGACGTTTGATCCACCCTACTGCAGCTTTAGGGCAGATACTGTCAGTGGACATTTGGACTAAAGCTGACAGCTTGTGAAAGCACATCTGATGATGAACAGATAAGGAAATGCTATCAATTACTCAACAGCTTTATTAAGTTTGGTACAACTAACTGAATAGATATGTTTATTATTTGGAGCCCATGTACACAAATATTACTAAAACAAACATTTGACTGTATTTAAATGTAAAAATGAGAATGTATAGTTTTATAAGAGCTATAAAACCCCCAACCTATTTATCAGAACAAGATCTCAGCATGTACACAGCATGTCCTGTTAGAGAAGCAGCTCATGTGGCTCCTCATGAAGCTGCTGGTCCAGAATGTTCAAAGTATGTACACCTGCATCAAAGCAAATGAGCTCATTTCTAAAAGACCCTCTAAACATTCTTTAAACACAACCAGCTGTTTCATTCTGCTCCAGGAATAATTTCATACCTCTTATTTTATAGTTTTAAAATAACGCAAACAATAACAACCTGGGTATGTGTCTCCACTTTTGACTCTAGGTGTTGTAAAACAGTTCATCTTCAGAATGTGTTCCTCTCTAAGGCAGTATTGTATAATATTAATCTTATGATGTACACAACAATCTAAAACAAGTCATGTACAACTTCTGAAGATGGTGCTGGTGATGGTTCCTCAACAAGTGAGAAAGTGGCATGACCTCAAAAGTGACAGTCCTATGTAATTCATATTCAGAATGATTAATATTGGTGAACAAATCTTGAGGCAGATAACTTGATAAACACTGTAAGTAGATAATAGAAATAGTATTTACATAGCTCTTTGAGAAAACCTTGCATGGTAACTTTACAGTAGGGCAAAAAACCTTCTTAACTTTCAATGGACATCAAGGTAACCAGACTTTTTCACAAGTCATTTTGGTGCATCTCTGTTGGTCTGTTCATGGTGAAATTTCAACGTAATGTAAAGGGCGACTGAAGCTTTAAAGAAAAAATACTAAAATTTGAAATTCTGAAAATTTTTGGGCACAATTTCTGCAAATTTGGCAAATTTAACATTCTGTGGGAAAAACAAAAACATGTTACATTCAGTAAATAATTGTGGAGTTGGTTTTAGAGTGTGAAATAGCAGTCCATTTTCCATTTTTTACAACTTTCCAGCTTCGCTTCTTAGTCACTTCAACCTCTGAAGTTTCTATAGAATAGCATATTCCCTACATATCATGTATATTTATCTACAGCCAAATCGGTTTTAAGTTCTTTTAATTAATCTGTTGGTTCCTTTCTGGAGGCAACAGTCGTACATCCTGACTTTTCACTGACCTCCGACTGTTATGGTGGATCCCTTCTGCGTATCAGGATGGATCTTGAATATGAGGCAGCTGTTATCCTTGCGTAGACACTGTTGTGCTAATATAGTGTGTATATGTATTTGAATTCATACACTCTCCTTCTCCAACTTGGTTTATTTCAGTTTCACACATAGAAAAACTTAGCCAAGCATGAAGTTCACCTGCACTGATGTGACTGTGATGAGCAGAGCAAGACAAGACCAAGCAGAGCAGGCCAACAATAGCATCAAAGCTTCACTGCAAGAAGGGTCTGGGTTCGATGCCCGGTGTGGAGTTTGTTTGGTCTGCCAGGTTTCCTTCCGCAGTTCAAACACATGCAGTCACATGAGTTGGAGATGCTATAGCGTCACTAGGTGTGTCCGTGTCTGATGGGCTGGCAGCCAGTCCAGGGTGGTTCCTGCCTTTAGCCCAAGGAGTGCTGGGCAAGGCTCCAGCACCCTACATGACCCAGAGAGATTGGCAGCTTAGGCTGGAGGTATACCTGCTGTTTGGCTTTGCATGCATGGAGACGACTGGCTTGATCGTGAACCTAACAGTTCACATAGTTGTCAGTGTGTCGCACAAGTTACTGAAGGCTTCCACTAGAGGCAGACCCTAAATTCCTTTCTCTTCATTTTTCCAGGTTTCTACATCAATTTTTGAAATAGTATTGATCTCTGGTGGGTTGTTCTGAGAAGCTTAATATCATTGTCCGAATAGAAATTCAAACTTTATTCAAAGTGATTTTGAAATATTTCTATTGGTCTATTCATCCAGCTGTCGTGTTCACGTAGCATAGAAACTTACTTTTCTGGTGTTTTCATCATGATAGATAAAGAGAACTGTCTTCAGCCATTCGGTGGGGTCCTCCTCACCAAAAGCCCCACAGCCAGCATCTCTAACGTTCATCTCTTTAGTCCCTGAATGAAAATCTAAACTTTAGTAAACAGTGAACAGACAGTGTTTCAAACTGGGCTTTCTTAAACTGAGCCACCATGTTTGCACAGCTAGCCTGCTAACTAGGTTGACTAACATTAGTATTCCATAATTAGTTACTATCCTAGCTTGAGGGGTCAAGCAAACTCCCAAAACGTAACCAAAGGTAACATGTCTAGCAATCCAGAGCTGCAGCTTAGTTAAATACGTTAAACAAACATGGCAGAAATTATTGAACTCTCTGTATAATGAGAACCATACCTGCAACACTGCCTTCAAATTTCGTCGAAGTAAAGCATCTAATGCCGCCTTCCAAATGGGAATGCCTGCCTTTGTCTGGTTCCTAGGCAGCGCTGGCGCAACCTTCCAAGTGGACGGCACCAATGAATTCCAAACATTTGGACGGTAAAGCTTAGCAGGTACTGGCGGTATGACTGTTATGGAAGCAGCACTTCCATGTTTATTCATGTGGATTCGATTACCATTGGCAATTTAGCCTGACTGGTTTGCCTGGTGCCAAATGAATTGACCCAGAATGCATTTATGCCAACCAAAGGTTCTCAAACTTCAACAGGGTTCAGGATTACCTTTGTCGAATGTCATTTATGAGCCGCTTATCCGGTTGGAATCCTGAGGGTTTGTACTGAGCTCTGTTAAAGCCATGCACATTACAGTGAGTCAGATTCTTATAAGCTACTAAGCTCGTACTGGAAAATGTGGTGGGCTCCGCAAAGCAGGCGAACGCTGTTGGTCATACTGGAAACATTTGGCGTTGCTGCTGGCAAGTGGCAAACGGGGGAAAAAACAGTGGTCTGAAGTTTTTTTTAATGCTGGGCCAATGTAAAGTGCTTTCTAGTAGCAATTATTTTTTTATTATATCTCAGTTAAGGACCCCTGATGTTTCACACGCTATTCGGTTTCCTCAGCATCTTTGCTGCCAGCTGGACTCGTTAACAACTGGACGTGTAACTGGCAGGTTTCCTTTAACCCCTCCAGCTGCTGAGATGTCAGATTGTATTTTCTTAGATATATTTCTCCGGCATATGACGATGTCATTTGGGCTCCGGGGCATTCCAAATAATCCCACTTGTTGTACTTTGACCACAGATCCTGGTCTGAATTTGTGAAATGTTTTCCAAAAGCTTCATGTTTCATTTTGTTTTAAATTTGAAAAAATACAATTACTTGTCGTTCTACGGTTACAGACTGTGGTCCATCTGTTTCTCTGTATACTCTGTTCTTTAATGGGACCACCGCAGAGCAGGTTCTATTTGGGAGGTGGGTCATTCTCAGCACTGCAGTAACACTGACGTGGTGATAGTGTGTTAGTAGTGTGTGTTGTGCTGGGGTGAGTGGATCAGACACAGAAGTGCTGCTGGACTAAGAATCGTCCACCAACCAAAACTATCCAGACAGCAGCGTCCTGTGGGCAGCGTCCTGTGTCCACTGATGAGGGACTAGAGGAACAAAAACTGTGCAGCAGCAGATGAGCTCCTGTCTCTGACTTTACATCTACAAGGTGGACCAGCAAGTAGTAGGAGTGTCTAATAGAGTGGACAGTGAGTGGACACAGTGTTTAAACACTCCAGCAGCAGCACTGCTGTGTCTGATCCACTCACACCAGCACAACACATCACCAGTGTCACTGCAGTGCTAAGAATGACCCACATCCCTAATAGTATCTGCTCTGTGGTGGTCCTGTTGGGGTCCTTATCATTAAAGAACAGAGTAATAAAGTATACAGAGAATCAGATGAACTACAGTCTGTAAGTGGAGCTCCTGTATGGTCAGTGGAGCTGATACAGTGGACAGTCAGTGGAGATATAAGGAGGTGGAAAGCACTGGTAATCCTACATAATTGTATATAGGGATGCCTTTCGGGTGAACAGGGCGCCAGTTCTGTCAGCCAGACCTTTCTCACAAGCATTCTCGTTTTTTATCCGAGAATTTTCCTTCTTGCGCCGTAAATCACCGTTTTTCCTCGTCCCCTTTGCCAGGGATTCACTCCTGCTTGTTTTTCACAGTAGCTGAGAGCTATGCCTGCGACTTCGGCCTTGTGCAACAATAATATTCATAATACAATTCATAACGATATTCATTTCGTCTGGGCAGTTAGCATTAGTAACATTAGTAGATTTTTTTTAGTATGTCTCCATTTCTAGGAATGTTTTGCTCCAGATTGGAATACTTTAAAAGAAATAGGGGTAAAAATAAGTTGGAGTAATATTTGTATCTATCCTAATGGCATATACACTGCCAGTCAAAAGTTTGAAGCATTCTGCTCCAGGAATAATTCCATACCTCTTATTTTATAGTTTTAAAATAACGCAAACAATAACAACCTGGGTATGTGTCTCCAAACATTTGACTCTAGGTGTTGTAAAACAGTTCAGAATGTGTTCCTCTCTAAGGCAGCATTATGTACACAACAATCTAAAACAGTCATGTACAACTTCTGAAGATGGCGCTGGTGATGGTGATGGTGATTGAGTGAGAAAGTGGCATGACCTCAAAAGCGACAGTCCTATGTAATTCATATTCAGAATGATTAATATTGGTGAACAAATCTTGAGGTAGATAACTTGATAAACACTGTAAGTAGATATTAGAAATAGTATTTACATAGCTCTTTGAGCAGAACCTTGCATGGTAACTTTACAGGAGGGCAAAAAACCTTCTTAACTTTCAATTGATGTCAAGGTAACCAGACTTTTTCACAAGTCATTTTGGAGCATCTCTGTTGGTCTGTTCATGGTGAAATTTCAACATTTCAACATCACAGTTTTGATCTCTTCACACTTATTCACTAATATTATTACTATTAATGCAGCAAATGCAGAACAACCTTGGTGGGTGTGTCCAAACTTTTGATACATGAGATGTCCCAAGAGTAATTAGGTCACAAAGACATCAGAAAATCAGACAGACAGCAAGAAAGTTAATACATCCTCAGTGGACTGTGCAGTGGATCTGATTGATGGCCATCCGATGAATGGAATGTAATCCTATTCACTAAATGAATTTGCAAATGAAACCATGTGAAAGGGTCTTCATATGATGCCATAAGCCGTGTAGAGTTACAGAAGTGGCCTGAGACAGAGAGAGAGAGAAAGAAAGAGAAAGAGAGAGAGAGAGAGAGAGAGATTTACCCCATATACCTGCCATTATTCTTGAACATTATAGTAGGCAATCAGCAACAACGTGTATGATGTTTGCTAATTTATTTGTTTTAGTTTGGTGCTACCTTAAAACTAGCTTAATGAGGCCCCCAGCCACTGACACTAACATAATGTTACCTTGAAACCTGAATGAAAGTGTGAATAATTTAATAATTTAGAAACATGTGCCAAAAGAATCTGACTTCCACATGTAACCAATATGTCCACGTACACAAACACACACACACTAGTGAACACACACACTAGGGAGCAGTGAAACAACCACATATACACACACGTTTGTCTTACATCCGTAGGATCTTTGTTTCACTATAACTAAATAATACTACACCTACACCTAAACCTAACCTTAACCTTAACCTTAGTACCTTATGTAATACTACACCTACAC
Source organism: Megaleporinus macrocephalus (assembly GCA_021613375.1). NCBI lineage: Eukaryota > Metazoa > Chordata > Actinopteri > Characiformes > Anostomidae > Megaleporinus > Megaleporinus macrocephalus. The sequence goes on from CM038726.1 coordinate 2,040,351, forward strand.
CTAAACCTAACCTTAACCTCAGTACTATATATAATACTACACCTACACCTAAACCTAACCCTAACCTTAATCTTAGTACCTTATATAATACTACACCTAAACCTAACCTTAACCTCAGTTCCTTATATAATACTACACCTAAACCTAACCCTAACCTTAACCTCAGCACCTTATATAATACTACAACTGAACCTAAACCTAAGCCTAACCTTAATCTTAGTACCTTATATAATACTACACCTACACCTAAACCTAACCCTAACCTTAACCTCAGTACCTTATATAATACTAAATCTTCAGCTAACCATGGATTTTTTAAAAAACATTTAACTTTTGGGGAAAATGACACAAGCAAAATGTCCACACTTTACCAAAAAAATCAGATTATCCTATACAAGTGTGGACATGTGGTCCTCACAAGTATACCTCTACAAGAACACACACATACATACACTAGTAAACACACACTAGGGTGCAGTGAGCATCTCTATCCACAGTACCCTGAAAGCAGTTGTGGGTTTTGTGTCATGTTTAAGGATACTTCAGTCATGTCCTAATGGTTGGGACTTAAACCAGCCACATTCTGGTAACAGGGCTGGTACCCCAACATCCAGCCCACAATTGCCCCACGACTGTAGGCCTTAGATCAGCCCCCAGATTGGTACTGCCGTTTTTTCAGGTTTTCAGGTTTGCTGAATCAGTCCGGCATAGAATCCAACAAACGTGGCCTATTTAATCCGCTTGACAATTTGGCCTGCTTTGAGGGGAGTGGTGCACGGTGCAAATTGGCAGGGCATCAACTTCAGTGGCTCGTTAGCTGCATTTGCCTTGTAGCTCCATTGCAAAACGTTAGATGTGGTAAAAAGGATACGCTTCTGTTTTTTTCTCCGAGGTAAAGGTCAAGCTGTGTCCCAGAGGAGTACAGCTCAGGGACACTTCTGTTGCTTAAGGTTGGGTTTATATGCCATTCCGCTGTATTGAAATCTCCTGCTTTATGAAACAAGTTCATGAGATGTACGAGCCAGATTTACTAACCTGTTTCAATTTGCAGGCGTTTTCAAGTCCAGCTTTGACTAACAAGATTATGGGTTCTGATCATTAGCCGACAACAAAACAAGCCTGTAGTTAGTCGCCTGGGCCAAGGACAGGGCCCTGCGCAGACACAAACACGGCTCCTCGATTAATTAAAAACGTCCTTGTTTCAAAACATCCATCCATAGCCATCCACTAGGTGTTTGGTAGTGAGTATGAAACTTGCTGTAAAAACAAAGAAGTAATGAGCCTTGGGAGGAGTAAATGGGTCAACAGGGACTGACCCCCGCCAGGGCCATGATTGCACCGTCCCATCTCGCAGGGATACATTATAACAAAGTATGTTGTCATTCAATCTAAAAAATGTGCTGCATGTGTTGGCAAACAATTAAAAGGAGGCAACTAACAATCCCCCCTCATTAATTTCATTTGAAGTCAGAACAGTCATTAAGTACATGTTCTTCATTTTTCAGATGTTTATGAATATTAGAAACAAGATACTTCCACTTGCTTAAAGGAAGTTTACAGAAAAGATCACAAACAGTAATATTTAGTTGGACCCACTTTATATTTGATTATGGTTTGCGTTTCCTGTATCATTGTTATAACAACCTTATACAGCATCACAGCATTTATTTGAGCCCAAATGATTTATAAGATTTGCCTTGAGATCTTGTACTGGTGGTGGAATCACTCAGAGCCACTCAGACCTCTCTGTGAAATCTTCTCCAGGACATCTCAAAGACTTTCAGTTGGGCTAAGGTCAGGACTCTGTGATGGTCAGTTCATGTATGAAAATGATTCCTCATGGAGCCCAATGGATCTGGAATATGGGAAAAACATATCCATAGATGGGAAACCTTGTCATTCGGTACATTCAGGTGGTCAGCTGACTTCATTGTATTACCACATAAGCCCATAAGATCATAACACTGCCCCCAGAGGCTTGTACAGTGGACAGTATGTATGAGGGAGCATCACTTCCCTTCTTACCCTGATCGTCCCATCACTCTGGAATAAGGGACCACATGACTTTATCCATCGTCGAGTCTTTATACTCCATAGAAACTGGAGCCGATTATTCTTACTAACAATTGTCCATTCAGCTTTTTAGTTCCATGTGGAAATGATATTACTTTCACTATTAAATGTAAGTTGAGTTCTACTGTTCATTTTTACGCTCACCAGGTGTTTAAGTGACCTCCAGACACAATCATTCAGAAGTGAGATTGTGCACTCCTGACTCCTTCACATTATTAATAATGAGTTCCAGTCATCCCATCATTTCCTAAGCTTGATGCTGGGCCATTATTAAGAATAGAGTCATTCAAAAATAATAGACCCAGCAAACAAAGAAGCTGCTGGTGACTGACCACCCTAGAGTCCAGACCTGGTTTTGCTTGAGAAGCACTAAACACTAAATCACTGTTACGACTGAACTCTGCAGGTGGAGTAGCTTGTACCGTGTGGCTGTTTTGACTGGAAATGAGAAATGTGAAGGTTGGTGCCGAATTAGCACATATGGGACGCTTGACCCTTACGCTGCATAAAACCAGTGATGTGTGTGCATGTGTAGGTGTATATACATGAGGCCGAGGACAGTTTGGACTCGGTTCGCAGACAAAACTACAGCTCAATGACAGACGCTGCGAGATCTCAAGGCTGCGGGAGCATCAAAAACACAAGGTCACAGAGCTCAGAAACAAACACAGCACATGTTCGGCCTCCCTCACCGCAAGCTGGCCACTATCAGTACTGGTGCTTTTGGTATTTTGACTGAGATGTTTTATTTCCCATTAAAAACCGAGGACAATAAAACAGTAGGCCCAAAAAAATTCCCTAGTCAAATCCAAATGTGTGCTTTTCCAGCAAAGCGCTCTCCAAATGTGAGGTGGTCTGGGAACAAATCATAAAAATGAACAGCCGTACGTTGTTTGACAGGCACACAAGTGGATATACTGTACTCTAAAGCGGATGGTTCTTGGCCCCGGAAGCTGACCGAGCCCTTATAAAATGACTGATATGTGCACAACTATAAACAGCAGCAGCTCCCAGTTACTGAAGCCTTTAGGCTGTAATTGTAATCATCTTTAACTGTGATACTGCTCGCATGAAGTGCACTGAAGAACTAAGAACCAGGTTCCTGAGTAAAACGAGGTGAAATGGTGGTGTAGTGGTCAGCACAGGAGTGTAGCGGTTAGTATGGTTGTGTAGTGGTCAGCACGGTGGTGTAGTGATCAGCATTCCCGGTCCGGGCCGTTCTGTGTGGAGTGGGCATGTTCTCCCCATGCTTGAGTCGGTTTCCTCGGAGTGCTGCCCGTAGGTGTGAGTGTGTGTTGGCTATGCGATGGACTGGGGAACTGTCCATGGTATACCTCACCTTCGCCCAATGACGGTGGGACCCCGTAACCCAGACTAGCAGGATAAAGTGAAAGGATAGATGGTTTTGACCTCCACGTTTAACCCATGCCTGCAGCTAAACACCCACATTAGGGGGCAATAAAACACCCACACTAGTGAACACTGAACACACTTGCTGGAGCGGCAGGCAGCTCTATGTACACCACCTGGGGAGCAGTTGGGGTTTAGGTGCATTGGTCAAGTATACTTCAGTTGTGTCCTGTTGGTCCAGGAGATTGACAGGAGTGACCTTCTGGTCACAAGACCAGATCCCTAACCTTCAGCCTATGACTGCTGTTATGCTATGATATGCAATATGTTGTTATAAAGCTAATTATAAACAATATTTTTTTAAAGTCCAAAATGTATTACACACATATATTTTCTGTTGTTCATGACGTACAATGTTGAAAGTGGCATTTTTGCATACCAGAAAATATTTATGCTGTATTATAAGTATTAACACGTTTTAAAACAATACTCAAATCAAGACAAACAACCACCTTTAGTGACTCTCCGTGTCTGATCACAAACCAGCCCTACCTTGAATTTGTGTGTTAGTGTCAGCATCTGTTTTTTTTGCGCCGTCCTTGGCGTTTGATTAAAGAGCTGGGAGGAGACGGCTCCTCCTTTACTGCTCTGAATGGAACTGTCAGAGAGACAAAAGAGAAGGACAGGATTAAATGACAAGAGCCGCTTCCTCTCCTCCCTCCTTCCTTGAAGGCTGTACAGCTTTTTAACCATGCTGAGCTGAACTAGTGATGGCCTTAACACCTAAATCACCATAAGTGGCTCAACATTTTAGATCCTCTAACTACAGAACCCAATAAAGCTTAATAGGACTCTAAATGTAGGTATTGTGTATAAACTGAGTTACAGTTTCTCATTAGGTTGAGTGTATAACTCTAAATGTAGGTATTGTATATAAACTGAGTTACAGTTTCTCATTAGGTTGAATGTATAACTCTAAATGTAGGTATTGTATATAAACTGAGTTACAGTTTCTCATTAGGTTAAATGTATAACTCTAAATGTAGGTATTGTATATAAACTGAGTTACAGTTTCTCATTAGGTTGAATGTATAACTCTAAATGTAGGTATTGTATATAAACTGAGTTACAGTTTCTCATTAGGTTGAATGTATAACTCTAAATGTAGTTATTGTATATAAACTGAGTTACAGTTTCTCATTAGGTTGAATGTATAACTCTAAATGTAGGTATTGTATATAAACTGAGTTACAGTTTCTCATTAGGTTGAATGTATAACTTTCTTTGTTGTGTTTGTGTTTGTGTGGCAGGTTCGAGGGTGGGAGGGAAGTGTTCCCCATGGATTTTTTCTTCCCTCCTCAGCGCACCTGCCTGATCTGCTCTGATGAAGCATCTGGGTGCCATTATGGAGCACTCACCTGCGGCAGCTGCAAGGTTTTCTTCAAGAGAGCTGCTGAAGGTAATACATGCTCACGCTGACACACACCTGAAGGTTTGTTTTTTATTCAGTGTTGGGACTATAATGCCGGACATTGTCATACACACACACACACACACACACATATATATATATATATATATATATGTATATATATCTTGTGAACGGGCCAGACAAGGAAGTGTTGGGATCTGGTGGAGATGTTCCTGGGAGACCCTCACTATGTGTAGAAAATTATCCCACTGAACAAAGCCAGTTTGAAGTTACCTAACTGATGCATCCAAATGAGGCTCCATCCTCGATCCCAACCAGCGTCTGATCCCAAACAGAACCTGGATTTGTTGCTAAAGACGATACGGTTCCAGAAAATTGTGGGAGCTGCTCAAACTTGTTGACAGATCAAATGGTCCTCTCTACTGGTGGTCTCTCTGGGTGGTCCGGAGCCTGTCCCATCACTTTTTCAATGTTTCGGGTGCAAAATAATATGGCACGTTCAGTTAATTGCACTTGATATCAAGCGTCTCTAATACCTGTGTAGTCATATATGAACAACAACGTAACTACAAGTGATGTATTTTTAATTGAGAGCATCTTGATAGTAATAACAGTATTTCTTCTTATTATTTCTTATTATTTAGTATTTCTTATTAGTAGTATTTCTTCTTATTATTTCTTCTTATTATTATTATGTTATTACACATTGGTAATAACATGAGTGTAATTTTCATAACCAGGACATGAAAGATGGAATCCATGTGTAAATACTGTCTTAATGTTATGAAACACTATGCTCATGTTATTACCACTGTGTTATTACATGTAAGCAAATCTGCTATCAGGTTACTCTTATGTAATTGGTGAGGTACAATTGGTGTATGTAATTGGTGAGGTACAATTGGTGTATGTAATTGATGAGGTACAATAGGTGTATGTAATTGATGAGGTACAATTGGTGTATGTAATTGATGAGGTGCAATTGGTGTATGTAATTGATGAGGTACAATTGGTGTATGTAATTGATGAGGTACAATTGGTGCATGTAATTGATGAGGTGCAATTGCCGTATGTAATAGATGAGGTTCAATTGCTGTGTTTTATTGGTGAGGTACAGTCTTCTTCTCTTTGTCTCCATCAGGGAAGCAGAAGTACCTTTGTGCCAGCAGGAACGACTGCACCATCGATAAGCTGCGGAGGAAGAATTGCCCCTCCTGCCGTCTGAAGAAGTGCTTCGAGGCAGGAATGACTCTCGGAGGTAAGGTTGCGATCGGCACCTCAGTGACATTGATCTAAGAGTGATGAGGCATCCCCGCCTTAATCCCGTCCGGAGTTTTCACCACATCTGTGACGAGGAGTAAGAGATATAACAGATTAACCCCGAGAGAGTGAGAGAGTGAGAGAGAGAGAGAGCATATGAGTAACAGACAGACTCAGACGTTACAGTGGCGTGACACGGAGACGGCATGTGCTGTAATGCTTTCCATGGAGTTCTCCTCCACGCTGTTGCTCTTGGAGCGCTTCTACAATTTTGTCTCGTGTTTTATTTTGTTCCCCCTGAGCTCCGTTTATGGCGTGTGGATGCTTTTATGGTCCAAAAACAGCTGTAATTCATCACCGCGCCATCATTTTCCAACGTCTGTTTATCCCGCCAACCTCTCCGCAACAGGCCGCCTTCTGTTACCGTGACATTAAGACTGATGTGTATGCAAATAAGCTCTGTTCTGATTGGCTGTCCTGTGTCATGCCAGCCCAGCTAAAACAGTGCTTATACCTTCTGCATGAGTGGTTGGAGCTGAAGTGGGGTAAGGTTTATGGGCGGAGCTGAACTTCTTGTAGTTAAGTGTTGTTGCTGGACTGGGCTAGGCTACCTCGCTGTATACTGCATAATGCTGAGTGGGCGGAGCTGAAGTACTGTAGTTTGAATGGACAGAGCGAAACTGCTGTAAACCGAATGGATTAAGCTCAACTGGGTGGAGCTAAACTGCTGTAGGCTGAATGGGTGGAGCTACACTGCTGTAGACTGAATGGGTGGAGCTACACTGCTGTAGACTGAATGGGTGGAGCTAAACTGCTGAAAACCGAATGGAGTGAGCTCAACTGGGTGTAGCTAAACTGCTGTAGACTAAATGGGTGGAGCCAAAATGCCTTACACTAAATGGGTGGAACTAAACAGCTGTAGACTAAATGGGTGGAGCTAAACTGCTATAAACTGAATAGATGGACCTAAGCTGCTGTAGACTGAATGTGTGGAGCTAAACAGCTGTAGGCTGAATGGGTGGAGCCATGGTGTTATAGGCTGAGTGGGTGGAGCTAAACTGTTGTAGACTGAATGTGTGAAGCTAAACAGCTGTAGGCTGAATGGGTGGAGCCAAAGTGTCATAGGCTGAGCGGGTGGAGCTAAACTGTTGTAGACTGAATGGGTGGAGCTAAACAGCTGTAGGCTGAATGAGTGGAGCTAAACTGCTGTAGGCTGGATGGGTGGAGCCAAAGTGCCACAGGCTGAGTGACTGACAACCCCAGACTCCAGAACCTCAACACCACAGAACGGACTGACCACCCCAAAGTCCAGAACCTCAACACCATTAAACCAACTTCTAGGACTGAACTTTGGAGGTGTTTCTCCAACCCTTTCCAACCTCAGAGCAGAAACCCAACCACACTGTCACCTATCTATATAAACACAAATCAGTTTTCTTTTAAATTCTGGCAAGAGTAGATCGCTGTGGAAGACAGAGCTTTGTGTTATTCATCTCCATAATTGCAACTTTTGTAAACGGACGCAATAAATAAATAAACGAGTGAATAAATAACAAAGCCACGCTGCAGCAATTGCTCCAGCACTGCGGCGTATGACACATAGCCAAGGGCGTTCCACTGATATTTGGACCCTGTCTCTGTGGGACCCCCATCTTTTAAAAACATTCAAAAAGAATTATTGTCTATTGAGATGTTATGCAACAGTAATTTCATCGTCATAACGCTCAACACTGAAAAATGTGTAGCGGGATTGAATCCCAAAAAGAAAAAATGAATAGATATATGGCTTTGAAGTCAATTATGATTTAAACTATTAGAAATATGCTAATTGAAAATATACTAATTAACCAATTAGGCTCGTTAATATAAATTAGACTAATTAACGAGTAATAGGCTGGAGTGTTATTGCCAGCTTGCTATACAATGTAAATGTATTTATGTATTTCCACAGCAACCCTATCAGCTATGTTTATATTTCATTATATGGAAGAGCTTCAAGTCTGCACCTAGTTTAGTGGCCAAAATAAATAAATAAATAAATAAATAAATAAATAAATAAAACAAAACAATGACAAAGATTCTGGCAAAAAAAAATGATTGTGGCAATTCCCAATAAAACATCGCCTCCTCTACTTCCGAGCTGTCAGACGGGAGGCGCAGACGCAGGATGTATGTATGTATTAAATAAATTTATAAAAGAAAAAAAAACAGCAGATATATTTACGAACAAAACAAAACCCAGAACAGTAACGACGCTCGAGACCAGGCGGCTGGCAGTGCAGAAGCTCAACACCACTGAATGGACTGACCGCCCCAGAATACAGAAGCTCAACACCACTGAATAGACTGACCGCCCCAGAGTCCAGAACCCCAACACCACTGAATGGACTGACCACCCCAGAATCCAGAAGCTCAACACCACTGAATGGACTGACTGCCCCAGAATCCAGAAGCTCAACACCACTGAATGGACTGACCGCCCCAGAATGCAGAACCTCAACACCACTGAATAGACTGACCACCGTAGAGTCCAGAAGCTCAACACCATTAAACCAGCTTCTAAACCAGCTAAACCAGCTTCTCGGACTGAACTTTGGAGGTGTTTCTTCAATTGTTTCAAACCTCAGTCTGTACTGAGTTAATGTTAATGCCCACATGGAAGCCACAGCTTCCAGTTCCAGTTGTCAGGCTTGTCGGTAAGACAAGGGTCTGACCACCAAGCCTGACAACCACAACCCAAATATGTGGCTTTGTAGCAGGAAATACTGTATAGAACTCCATGGTCTACATCGAGGGGATCCAGTTTGGCTTTGGCCAGTGGGTGTTAACGTTAACATTAGAGTCCAGTGGCACCAAACTTTATAACTCACTATATCAACAGCAAGGAAGGCAACAGTTGAGTATAGTGTTACAGTTCACCTGTATACAGGTAGGTGAAGGTAGTGTTACAGTTTACCTGTACACAGGTAGGTGAAGGTAGTGTTACAGTTCACCTGTACACAGGTAGGTGAAGGTAGTGTTACAGTTTACCTGTACACAGGTAGGTGAAGGTAGTGTTACAGTTCACCTGTACACAGGTAGGTGAAGGTAGTGTTACAGTTTACCTGTACACAGGTAGGTGAAGGTAGTGTTACAGTTTACCTGTACACAGGTAGGTGAAGGCAGTGTTACAATTTACCTGTATACATGTAGGTGAAGGTAGCAATACAGTTTACCTGTACACAGGTAGGTGAAGGTAGTGTTACAGTTTATCTGTACACAGGTAGGTGAAGGTAGTGTTACAGTTCACCTATATACAGGTAGGTAAGAGTAGTGTTACAGTTTACCTGTACACAGGTAGGTGAATGTAGTGTTACAGTTCACCTATATACAGGTAGGTAAGAGTAGTGTTACAGTTTACCTGTACACAGGTAGGTGAATGTAGTGTTACAGTTCACCTATATACAGATAGGTAAGAGTAGTGTTACAGTTTACCTGTACACAGGTAGGTGAATGTAGTGTTACAGTTCACCTATATACAGGTAGGTAAGAGTAGTGTTACAGTTTACCTGTACACAGGTAGGTGAATGTAGTGTTACAGTTCACCTATATACAGGTAGGTAAGAGTAGTGTTACAGTTTACCTGTAACACTATGTGTATGTGTTAGGAGTCTCTCGCTGGTATAGTCTATAGTATGGAGGGCAGCAGTGTAACCCACTACACTATACCAACTACAACCTTTGTGGATATTTTTAAATTTGAACGTTCTCCAAGACAACAGCTTGAAGTGCTGTACATCGGACAATTTTGGTGGGTCCATCACATTTTCCAGGTGGTTGTTATCTTTCTTCACATCTTCTGCCTTCATGCAAGCAGCTGCAAACAACTCCTGAAAAATGAACTTGCACTGGAAATAAGGCAACTCCATTTTTCAATTTGGAAAATTGCTGTAAAACACATTTTCACATATTCAATCGGAGACCTGCCTTTTGGCGCTCGGCCGCCAGCAAACGCTGCTCTTTGGTCTCCCAAGACAAAAAGTTTTGGAAGCCCTGATCGGTGATTAAGAGGGATCGGACTGCGTGCTTGTCGGGGTTAAACGTGTGAGATTATGGGCTGGTGCGCGGCTCATTCTGCTATTATAGTGAATGAAGGATGATAACTGTGTGTGTCGCCGGAGGAGAGAGACAGAGAAAATCACCCTCAATTTCCACTGAAATATGTCCATTTTTATCTCATTTTCTCGCTCGCTCTTTCTCTCTCTCTCTCTCGCTCTCTCTCCTTCTGACCACAGCTCTCGGAAGTTCTGCTTTGTACTACTGCTGCATGCATGTTCTCATTACCTGGCATAGGAAGGCTATTAGTGAATATATGTAATGAAATCACTGCTTTATAGACAATTTCCCGTATGATACTAAATTCAGTCGATCAGCTCAGAATGTGTGGCCTGTTTGTTCACTGTAGTACCACTTTGTACCTGAAGAGGTGATAGTGAGTCACTGTAGTACCACTTTGTACCTGAAGAGGTGATAGTGAGTCTCTGTAGTACCACTTTTTACCTGAAGAGGTGATAGTGAGGCACTGTAGTACCACTTTGTACCTGAAGAGGTGATAGTGAGTCTCTGTACTACCACTTTGTACCTGAAGAGGTGATAGTGAGTCACTGTAGTACCAATTTGTACCTGAAGAGGTGATAGTGAGTCTCTGTATTGTGGCCCTAAATCAGTCCAACATCTGAGGATGAGTTGTTCAGTATCAGACCACACAGGATGGGCAGTTGTTCAGTATCTGACCACACAGGATGGGCAGTTGTTCAGTATCTGACCACACAGGATGGGCAGTTGTTCAGTATCTGACCACACAGGATGGGCAGTTGTTCTGCATCAGACCACACAGGATGGGCAGTAGTTCTGCATCAGACCACACAGGATGGGCAGTTGTTCAGCATCAGACCACACAGGATGGGCAGTTGTTCAGTATCAGACCACACAGGATGGGCAGTTGATCTGCATCAGCCTCCACAGGATGGGCATTTGTTCAGTTTCAGACCACACAGGATGGGCAGTTGTTCAGTATCAGACCACACAGGATGGGCAGTTGTTCAGTATCAGGTGGGTTTTGGTGGCTTGCTGGCTGGTGGGTGGTCAGAGGGGGGTGAAACCTCAGAGTGCTTGTTATTAAATGAAGGCCAAGCGCAGAGCTGCTATCAGGAGCTGATGTTTGGTGCTGGATCACACACTGATGCTGATGTCACAGCTCGATGATGTCATGGTGCTGAGCAAGGGCCTGTTGTGAAGTTGTGAAGACTAGAACACGGCTACGCGTACCTCACCTGCAGACCGCCAGTGGTTGAAGCTCGGACGTCAACAACACTCTCTCCAACTCCCTTCTCTCTCTTTCACACTCTCTCTCTCTCTCTCTCTCTCTCTTTCTCTCTTTCTCTCTCTCTCTCTCTCTCTCTTTCTCTCGCTCTGTCATTATCTTTCCGTCTGTCTAACTCCCTCCTCTCTCTCATTGTCTCTCTCTCTCTTTCTCTCACTTCAAATTGACAGCATCTAATTTTAGTCTCTCATTCCAGTCTCACATTGGTCCTCAGCCTACAGGACTCTCTCTCTCTCTCTCTCTCTCTCCTTCTCTCCCTCTCTCCCTCTCTCTCTCTCTCTATTCTGGTCAGAGGTGTTTTATGGGTACGACTGTAAGGATATACTGCTGTTGCCAGAGCAGTTAGCAGTAAACATAAACCCGAGCAGGAGGAAGGCGGGTATAGATCAGATCAGAACTCTGTTCTGGGGATTATTGGTAATCAATAACGGACGTGCAGGGAAACAGCAGACATCTGAAAATAATAGAAATAACCAACAATGATTTGGTGAACCGACTCAGACAGGCTACATTACTATGTTTCTTTCTCTCTCTCTCTCTCTCTCTGCTTTATTCTTTCACTATCCCCCTGCCCCCGCCCCCCAACTCCCTCCTCCACCCCGCACCCCGCCCCATACTCCTTTGGCCAGATCAACAACTTCCTAATTTTAGATGTGTTTAATTCACATCCAGCCCATAAATACAGTGAGAACAGTCTGAGAGAGAGAGAGAAAAAGAGAGAGAGAGAGATACAGAGAGAGATACAGAGAGAGAGATACAGAGAGATACGGAGAGAGATACAGAGAGATAAAGAGAGAGAGATACTGAGAGAGATATAGAAAGAGATACAGAGAGAGATACAGAGAGAGATACAGAGAGAGATACAGAGAGATACAGAGAGAGATACAGAGAGATACAGAGAGAGAGATACAGAGAGAGAGATACAGAGAGATACAGAGAGAGAGAGATACAGAGAGAGAGAGAGATACAAAGAGATACAGAGAGAGATACAGAGAGAGATACAGAGAGAGAGAGAGAGAGAGAGAGAGATACAGAGAGATACAAAGAGATACAGAGAGAGATACAGAGAGAGATACAGAGAGAGATACAGAGAGAGATACAGAGAGAGATACAGAGAGAGATACAGAGAGAGAGATACAGAGAGATACAGAGAGATACAGAGAGAGATACAGAGAGATACAGAGAGAGATACAGAGAGAGAGAGAGAGAGAGATACAGAGAGAGATACAGAGAGAGATACAGAGAGAGAGATACAGAGAGATACAGAGAGATACAGAGAGAGAGATACAGAGAGAGATACAGAGAGAGAGAGACACAGAGAGAGATACAGAGAGTGAGATACAGAGAGAGATACAGAGAGAGATACAGAGAGATACAGAGAGAGAGAGAGATACAGAGAGAGATATAGAGAGAGATACAGAGAGAGATACAGAGAGAGATACAGAGAGAGAGATACAGAGAGAGATACAGAGAGAGAGAGAGAGATACAGAGAGATATAGAGAGAGATACAGAGAGAGATACAGAGAGAGACACAGAGAGAGAGATACAGAGAGAGAGATACAGAGAGAGATACAGAGAGAGAGATACAGACAGAGATACAGAGAGAGAGAGAGATATAGAGAGATACAGAGAGAGATACAGAGAGAGACAGAGAGAGAGATACAGAGAGAGAGATACAGAGAGAGAGAGATATAGAGATACAGAGAGAGAGATACAGAGAGAGAGAGATACAGAGAGATACAGAGAGAGAGAGAGATACAGACAGAGATACAGAGAGAGAGAGATATAGAGAGATACAGAGAGAGATACAGAGAGAGACACAGAGAGAGATACAGAGAGAGAGATACAGAGAGAGAGATACAGAGAGAGAGAGAGAGATATAGAGAGATACAGAGAGAGATACAGAGAGAGACACAGAGAGAGATACAGAGAGAGAGATACAGAGAGAGATACAGAGAGAGACACAGAGAGAGAGATACAGAGAGAGATACAGAGAGAGATATAGAGAGATACAGAGAGAGATACAGAGAGAGACACAGAGAGAGATACAGAGAGAGAGATACAGAGAGAGATACAGAGAGAGACACAGAGAGAGAGATACAGAGAGAGAGATACAGAGAGAGATACAGAGAGAGATACAGAGAGAGACACAGAGAGAGATACAGAGAGAGAGATACAGAGAGAGATACAGAGAGAGACACAGAGAGAGAGATACAGAGAGAGAGATACAGAGAGAGATACAGAGAGAGAGAGATACAGAGAGAGATACCTTATCGGTATCTCTCTCTCCGTATCTCTCCGCTGGGTTCTACAGCATTGGTCAGGTGGTGGTGGTCTGTCTGGGGGTCTACAGGTTGTGGAATAGGTTCAGTCTGTAATTATTCTCTATAAAAAGTATTAAAGCATCTCACAGTGAAATCCGAGTGGTCTCAGATTACAGACCCCGGTGTCGCTATAGAAACACGGTGATGTGGGTGGAGATCTGCTCTTTAATCATTAGTTTAGTTTCTATCTGGGTTTTAATACACGTCACCTCCACACTGCTCCCCTGAGCCATGCCCCAAAACCCTCACAGCCCCCACCTACACCTCCAGACAGCCCCCATCTACACCTCCACACAGCCCCCACCTACACCTACACACAGCCTCCACCTACACCTACACACAGCCCCCACCTACACCTCCACACTGCTCCCCTGAGCCCTCCCCAACACCCCAACCTACACCTCCACACTGCTCCCCTGAGCCCTAACCCAAGACCGCCACAGCCCCCACCTACACCTCCACACAGCACCCACCTACACCTCCACACAGCCCCCACTTACACCTCCACACAGCCCCCACCCACACCTCCACACAGTCCCCACCTACACCTCCACACTGCTCCCCTGAGCCCTAACCCAACACCGCCACAGCCCCCACCTACACCTACACACTGCTTCCACCTACACCTCCACACTGTATTACACTATATAACAGTGTTATTACAGGTTTACAGTTCTGAGTACTGAGCTCTCACTACTACACCATGTAACAGAGTTTGAGGTTCAGGGTATGTACAGTTCTGAGTACTGAACTCTCACTATTACCATATGTAACAGAGTTTGAGGTTCAGGGTATGTACAGTTCTGAGTACTGAACTCTCACTAGTACTGTATGTAACAGAGTTTGAGGTTCAGGGTATGTACAGTTCTGAGTACTGAACTCTCACTATTACTCCATGTAACAGAGTTTGAGGTTCAGGGTATGTACAGTTCTGAGTACTGAACTCTCACTATTACTCTATGTAACAGAGTTTGAGGTTCAGGGTATGTACAGTTCTGAGTACTGAACTCTCACTATTACTCTATGTAACAGAGTTTGAGGCTCAGGGTATATACAGTTCTGAGTACTGAACTCTCAGTATTACTCTATGTAACAGAGTTTGAGGTTCAGGGTATATACAGTTCTGAGTACTGAACTCTCAGTATTACTCTATTTAACAGAGTTTGAGGTTCAGGGTATGTACAGTTCTGAGTACTGAACTCTCAGTATTACTCTATGTAACAGAGTTTGAGGTTCAGGGTATGTACAGTTCTGAGTACTGAACTCTCAGTATTACTCTATGTAACAGAGTTTGAGGCTCAGGGTATATACAGTTCTGAGTACTGAACTCTCAGTATTACTCTATGTAACAGAGTTTGAGGTTCAGGGTATATACAGTTCTGAGTACTGAACTCTCAGTATTACTCTATGTAACAGAGTTTGAGGTTCAGGGTATATACAGTTCTGAGTACTGAACTCTCAGTATTACTCTATGTAACAGAGTTTGAGGTTCAGGGTATGTACAGTTCTGAGTACTGAACTCTCACTGTTACTCAATAGGACTACAGATGTGGTTGTGGTTGTAGGTCTGAGCGTCAGGAGAGTCTACAGAGACGTTAAGGAGGCTGCTCTTGTGGTTCTATGTAAAGGGGAAACCCAGACTTTCTCAATTGCACTCATAAACTGAAAGGGCAAGCTCCGCCCCCACCCTCAGGCTACACAGTGCCAGATTTAGCAACATGACTGCAGCGTGCCCTCGGCTGAACCCGAGTATCTGATCTGCTGGTATTTGGGAGAAGTGTGGTATTTAGTTAAGTCACTTTACTGAAAAAAATCATTATATTTGTCGCCGCGAAGGACAAAGTGCAGCCTTTTCCGTCTGCCTCTTTCTGCCTGACCGGCGGTCACTGAGACTGGACTTCAGAATCTGGGTCTGCTTTGAATCTTCTCTGTTTAGGAACTCCAGTAACCTCATCCTGGTCTGGTGGACGACTGGATGATCAGATAAATGTACAGATTGAAAGGAAGGTTGGACGTATGGTCAAATGCATGGAAAGTAGTTCGGGCAAATAGTTAAATAAAAAGATGAATGGACGGATGGATGGGCGCATGAATGGATAGGTAGATGAATGGATGTATGTATGTGTAAATGATTGAACATACTGATTGAATAGATGGATAGATGATTAGATAGATTGAGTGATTGAAAGATGGATGTTTTGGCCAATGGATAAATCATCAGATGATTAGATGAATGGATGAATGAATGAATGAATGAATGAATGAATGAATGTGAACAGGCAGTTGATTGGACTAATGAATGGATAGATGGACAAACAGATTGATGAACTGATGTTTGAATGGACAGCTGGGCAGATTGATGGATTGATAAATAGATGAATGAATGATGGATGGATGAAAGGATGAATGGATAGACGGATTTACAAATAGACAACTGGAAGATTTGGTAAATGTACAGTTTGATTGAAGGTTGAATGGATGGTTGGATATATGGAGAAATGGATGGATCGTTTCTTGGCCATATGGATCATTTAAAGGATGGATGTACAGGTGGATGAATGGATGGAAGGATGTGTGAATGGATTGATTGATTGAACAGATGGACGGATAGATGATTAGATGGATGAATGTATGGACGAATTGATGGAAATATAGATGTTTGGGCCAATGCATGAATCATCAGATAAGTAGAGGGATGGATGGATGGATGAATGGGTGGATAGATGGATAGATTGATGGACAGGTAGATGAACAGATAGATGGATGGATGGATGGATGGATGGATGAATGGATGGAGAAATTGGTGTAAAGATGGAAAATGATGATGAATAGAGGAATATATGGATAAAGGTGAACAGCAGTTGATTGGACTAATGAATGAAAGGATGGAACTTGAATGAATGGATGGACTAATGGACTAATTGTTGGACAGGTTATTAGATACATGTGTAGATGTGTGGATGAATGGTTGGAATGATGGGCAAATGGATGGAACGATGGATGGATGGATGCATTGAGTTCCAGGCAAACCAACAACCAGAGGGATGGACAGTTGGGCAGATTGATTAAAAGATGGATGTGTGAATGATAGATGGATGGACAGATGGACTGATTGTTAGACAGGTGATTAGAAACGTGTAGATGGGTAGATAAATGGATGGAATGATGGGCAAATGGATGGAACGATGGGTGGATGGATTGCGGTCCAGGCAAACCAACAACCAGAGGGATGGACAGTTGGGCAAACTGATTTGATAGATGGATGTGTAAATCATAGATGGATGGATGGACAGATGGATTGATTGTTGGACAGGTGATTAGAAACATGTGTAGATGTGTAGATGAGTGGATGGAACGATGGATGGATGGATTGAGTTCCAGGCAAACCAACAACCAGAGGGATGGACAGTTGGGCAGATTAATTGATAGATTGATGTGTGAATGATAGATGGATGGATGGATGAACAGATGGACTGATTGTTGGACAGGTGATTAGAAACATGTGTAGATGGGTAGATGAATGGTTGGAATGATGGGCAAATGAATGGAACGATGGATGTATGGATTGAAGTCCAGGCAAACCAACAACCAGAGGGATGGACAGTTGGGCAGATTGATTGATAGATGGATTGATTGTTGGACAGGTGATTAGATACATGTGTAGATGGGTAGATGAATGGTTGGAATGATGGGCAAATGGATGGATGGATAAAGGAACTGACATTAAGGGGAAATTTGGGTGCAACTGCAACAACGTACACTAACATTGTGTTCAACAGATAAAGTAATGTGTTAATTAAGGGACATCAATCTGAACAAAGTATCGAATAACTCAACAACTTGAAGTTGTGGGTCTAGAAAAGTTTAAGCTACAGAATAAATGTGAGATAGAGTCCAGATGAGATACGTTTGCTAATAACTCTAGTGTAATGAGGCACTGAATGAGCTGCTAATGGAGGGAACGTCTGTCTTTGTGAAGCAGTTTTAAGGTTCGTTTCTACAAAGAAACACACGGAAAAACTCGTTTTGCGTGACTAATCAGCGATAATGGGATATGAAGAGCACACCCTGCTTAATTTCTTCTCTTCAGCCCGGACGGAGAGCTCGGCGGCAGAGAGACATAATAATGTCGGAGCTGATAAAGTTTCTGATTGCTAAATGAAGAGGGCAACATGCAAATGAAGAGTGCGTTATCTGACAGCCGGCACATCAACCACAGTGCTACGCTCAACCTTCGGATATTTTAGGCTCTCGGTATTGAGTTGGTGAAGTTTGGGCGAGCAGCGCTGAAGTTCGGTCATTAGCAGTATTAATAGGTGCTATACACTCTAAAAATAAAACGTCAGGCCGAGAAAAACATTAAAACAACGTTGTGCCTTAGTCCATTTGAGTTGCTGTTAGAATTAAGGTACAAGTTTTTTAAGTTTAGTCCACAGCAAGAAGTGTTATTGAGTAACATTAACTTAATACCGGCAACATAAACATATCTTTTTAACTGTAAAAATTATATTGATCCAACACAAAATTTGAATTATGATGAATGAAATTTTTTAGCTCTAGCAAAAAAAAGGTTGAATTTATTTTTAAATAATACATTTAATAGCTAGCTAATTTTTTTGCATGATTTAATGTAAGTAGTTATAAATAGTTATGTGAGTCATAAAAATGTTTGTAACTGATACACTTGAGAAACTAATCCATATGGTCTTTATACAACATGTATTGAATATATATTGTAAGATAAGAAAAATCAAGTAATATGATTTTGCTGGCTTTATTATTTTTTTCATAACTAACCGGAACTTAAAATGTATGATATTTAAATAATTTGATCAGATAATAGGTAATGGTAATAGTTATAAATAGTTATGTTAATCATAAAACTGTTAGTAACTGATACACTTGAGAAACTAATCCAGATGGTCTTTATCCAAAATGTACTGAATATATATAAATATATATGTGTGTGTGTACTGTTAAAAAATCAAGGCTTTATTTATTTGTTTCAACTCACTATCATAACTAATCAGAACTTAAAATGTTTGAGGTTTAAATAATCGTAATTAAGTAATACGATCAGATAATAGGTAATAGATAGATAATGAGATAATACATAATAAGATCAAAATTCAATTTCTTGCAACTTAGGTGAATATTATTTGTTTCCATACTGGACAAGCTGGACAGTATGTTTTTAATGAGTAAGGTGAGCATTATATCACTGACAAACATTTTTACCACATTTTTCAGTTGTGATACGATTGACTCAAAGCCACAAATCATTTAGTTAGTTAGTTAGTTAGTTAGTTAGTTAGTTGGCTGACCTGCCAGATTAATTTGGTCATTTCCTGTTTTTATATCAGTTACAAACATTTGTATGACCCACACAGCTATTTATAACTATTTATATTAACTCTGCTCTTCTTGCGACTGTGTCAAAGGTCCTTAGGCACAAATGAATGAGCAAGTCATGTAGTTAGTTAGCTAAGTATCAAATTTGTGTTATTGAGAAACTGAAAAGCTAATTCATCATGCTTAAAATATTGTGTGTGTTGGATGAATGTAATTAAAAGTTTGAAGTCAACTTAAATATCTATGTTCATGTTGACAGTAAGATTCGCCCAATGCTTTGTTTGAATAACCACTAATACAAAACAATAACTAATTAACTAGCTAATTGGTTCAGTTTCTATCTATATATATATAATTAACTAACTAGCTGATTGGTTCAGATAGTTTATCTATCTATCTATCTATCTATCTAGATATATCTAACTAACTGGCTGATTGGTTCAGATAGTTTTTATATCTATGTCAACTTAAATACATCTTACATATATATATATATATATATATATATATATATATATATATATATATATATATATATATATATATATATAGAGAGAGAGAGAGAGAGAGAGAGAGAGAGAGAGAGAGAAAGAGATGTCTAATTAACTAACTCGCTGATTGGTTCAGATAGTTTATCTATCTATCTATCTATCTATCTATCTATCTATTTATCTATCTATCGAGATATATATATAAATATAGATCTAACTAACTAGCTAATTGGTTCAGATAGTTTACATCTATCTATCTATCTATATATCTATCTATCATGACTTTGACACAGCCACACAACAGGCAGAGTTAATGGTATCACAAAAGCCAAATATCATAAAATTGTTTGTAGGGGATATAAAAGCTTGTTTATAAAAAACAACCTGCTTTGTGTTTTGTAATTTGAGGTTTGTGGTGCCCAGCAACTTATCTAAGGGTTGAATTCAAACAAGTTATACAAGTAAGTCTCCAAACAATTAAATGAAGTTGGCAGATATTTTAATCTGTTTAAGTTCAAGTTAGACATGAAGGTGTTTAGAACAGTGTGTATGGTTTGTGTCAGCAGAACAAAAAAAGACTTTAAATAAAAAATATCAATCTATATATTAAAATTTTAGATAAAGGCCATCGGCATTACTTCTTCGCTGCTTATCTGTTGCCACATCGCGCCACAGAGGTTCGGCTACAATAAAACATAACAGTCTGTGGTTGAGCTTCACTCTGCTGAAGCAGAAATAGCCTCAGCACAGCCGCAGCATAGCGTAAACATGAAAACACATACAATGCCTGGCCTTTAAAAGAGGAATTCGGCGACGCAGCATGTTGGGAGTTGATCGCGGTGGTACGTTTCTTGTTGACAGTGTTGGCGGATTGGTTTGTGCCTGCTGTGCACGGAGTCGATACATTCTCCACAGCTAGCTGTTGATATTTTAGCCAGCCAGCTAATTCCAACTGGTTGTCAGCTTATCTTCTTACGACTCCCTGCATTTCTGAAGGCGCTCCATCAAAGGCGCTGAGTTCAATTGATATTTCGTGATGGCTTTGATGAGTTCTGGTGCCTATTATTAGTGTTGGTTTAATCTGAAACGAATCGAATTTGCTTCTCCTGACAGTAAAACTGGCTTCCTTTAATCGTGAGCTGTCAGTAAAGCTTAGCTGGGCTTGGCTGGACTCGACCTGACGTTAAACGCGAGAGTTAAAACACGCAATTAGTCGTTTCTCAGTTACCAAACGATGCTCTGATGGCACGGAGCGGCGGGCCGCACACAGTTTTCGGCTGTATATTGTGTCCCTGGGGTCGGATTACGTGGCACAGCTCCGGGCCAACATGCTCGGAACACCTGTGTTCTTGCATGTCAGGGTTCCAGGCGGAGTTGAACATGGCGATATGGTGGATGCTGCTTTGAAGTGACACCTAACTCGCTGCAGACCTACTACTGAGTGCTCGCTCTCTTCGCGGGGGGCTCGTCTGAGGGTCATTTGATGCCCGGTCTGTACTTGGCGATGGACAACTGCGGTAAATGGCTGATGCCAAGATGAAAAATAAAAGCGCTAATCCTTTTTGCGCATACCTTCGAGGTCAATTACCCTCAACTGTGATAACTAGGCAAATACTAATTGAGGCTTGCTGGGTCATTAAGGGATTTGGATCTGATTTGTTTGGAACAGGATGACGGAGCTGACTCCTTTTGGTTAGAAGGTTTAGTGGCTTCAGTGCCAGAGATTGGGACCTGGACTGTATGCAGGGTTTTAGGGGGAAAAAACAGCCAAAAACTAAGCTTTCTGGAGGCCTCGGGGGCAAACTACCAATTATAGGCTGCTAATACTATTAAAGCTGACAGCTACATGATTGGACTGTACTGGACTAGTCAACTGTAGCACTACCTTCACCTACCTGTGTACAGGTAAACTGTAACACTACCTTCATCTTTGTCTGTACAGGTAAACTGTAACACTACCTTCCTAAACAATATAGGGTGTCAGCACAGGCAGGGATGCCCCGTGTTTCCTCCTGTTTTTGTTCTTTTTGATTATTCGAATTAGAACAAGCGTTTAATGTGTGTTACACTGTGTTGGATATGTTTTGCATTATTGTCATGCGGGCAAACAGAAGTAGGTTCTTCCCTGAAATCAGGGTTTTTAAACCCCGTGTAATGGCAGGGCACAGTTTTTGGCAGAGAAGCCATGGGTTGCTGCCATTGGTCGGCAAATTGGTCAAGGCATACTTAGAAGGGGAAAAGTTCTATCTTGAGTTTCCTGGTTTTGCCTGCAGCTTGACTGAACCGTTAATCAGATCTCGCTGTCGCCATAAATCAAGAGCCGGTGCTATTTTCTTCCTAGTCGTTGTCCATGGTGTGCAGCATCATGACGTGGAAGTTCTTGCAGAAGTGAGGCACGTGGTGAACAAATGCACAAGCTGTTTAACTCAGCCAGCCAAATTTGACCAAATCTGGTTATCCGGTGTGAATGGAACCCACCTGGTCTGTGAACGGTGTTGATTGGCTGGTGGTTTGTTAAGCTGTATGGTGGGCTGTATATTGTGGTGTCAGGTTAGAGCATGAAGACATGGAAACCATAGTCATTCAGATAAAAGTTATTTTATTGAATACGGTGGCAGGGAAAGCCCACCACTCAGCACCATTCGGCCAGGATAGCAGACCACAGATCCCATGGTGGCAGTAGATACTGGCTTTGGACAGTCAAGGCAGTTTTGGAGGCTGTAGGCTTTGGGTAGATACGAAAATGAATGGGACTCTATGGGAAAAAAGAGGGATGGAATAAACTGACAAACAAATGAGTGTGGGTTGTGGTCGAGGGTCGGCCCTGAGTCAGTGTATGTGAAGCGGTGCGTGTGGGTCGATTGGAAGTTCAGTAGATTGGCATGCACGTTTCTATCCTATTCATTCTCTATTAATGCATTACATAGCATTAGTCAAGTCAAGTGGGTTTTATTGTCATTTCAACTACATACAGAGTACACAGTGAAACGAAACAACGTTCCTCCAGGACCATGGTGCACCATAGACAGTGCATACAGACACAAGTGAAACACGAACAAACAAGTGCGGACAGACAGCACAACACAACACAGTACAGACAGAACACAACACAGTACAGACAGAACACAACACAGTACAGACAGAACACAACACAGTACAGACAGAACACAACACAGTACAGACACAACACAACACAGTACAGACAACACAACACAGTACAGACAGAACACAACACAGTACAGACAACACAACACAGTACAGACAGAACACAACACAGTACAGACAGAACACAACACAGTACAGACAGAACACAACACAGTACAGATAGAACACAACACAGTACAGACAACACAACACAGTACAGACAACACAACACAGTACAGACAGAACACAACACAGTACAGACAACACAACACAGCACAGACAGAACACAACACAGTACAGACAACACAACACAGTACAGACAGAACACAACACAGTACAGACAACACAACACAGTACAGACACAACACAACACAGTACAGACAACACAACACAGTACAGACAGAACACAGTACAGACACAACACAGTACAGACACAACACAACACAGTACAGACAACACAACACAGTACAGACAGAACACAACACAGTACAGACAGAGAATAATAAATAATTGCTGGTAGTGTGCAAATTGTGCAATGTGTAATAAATAGAGTCCAGTGAGGTAGTAGAGTTATTAGTGCAATGCTTTGTGCAAAAAATGCTTCCCTTTTTTATCTGGGGTAAATGTTTGGAGAGAGAGAGAGTAGAGAGAGAAAGAGAGAGAGAGAAAGAGAGAGAGAGAGAGAGAGAGTAGAGAGAGAGAGAGAGAGAGAGAGAGTGTACATGTATCAGAAGATATCAGTTCAGATGTTGAGTTGTGTTGAGAAGTCTTGGGGGAAGAAGCTGTTGCAGAGTCTGGTCGTGTTGGACCGGACGCTGCGGTACCTTCTTCCTGATGGCAGGAGGGAGAACAGTCTGTGTGAAGGGTGGGTGGGGTCATCCACAATGCTGGTTGCTTTGCGGATGCAGCGGGTGGAGTAAATGTCCAAGACGGAGGGGAGAGAGACTCCGATGATCCTCTCAGCTGTCCTCACAACGCGTTGGAGGGACTTGCGGTCAGAGGCTGTGCAGGTCCCAAACCAGGCAGTGATGCAGCTGCTTAGGATGCTCTCTATGGTTCCCCCATAGAAGAGGGTGAGGATGGGTGGAGGGAGACGGGCCTTTCTCAGCTTCCGGAGGAAGTAGAGACGCTGCTGGGCTTTCTTGGCTGTAGAGCTGGTGTTCAGGGACCAGGTGAAGTTCTCCGCTAGGTGGACACCAAGGAACTTGGTGCTCTTAACGATCTCCACAGAGGAGCCGTTGATGTTAAGTGGAGAGTGGTCTGGTCTTGATTTCCTGAAGTCAACAACCATTTCCTTGGTCTTCTCTACATTTCAGTGAAGGTTGTTGACTGTACACCAGTCTGTCAGCTGCTGTACCTCCTCCCTGTATGCTGACTCGTCGCCTTTGCTGATGAGACCCAGCACAGTTGTATCATCGGCAAACTTTATGATGCTGTTAGAACTGTGTTTCGCAACACAGTCACGAGTCAGCAGGGTGAACAGAGGACTCAGTACACTGCCCTGGGGTGCCCCAGTGTTCATGGTGATGGTGCTGGAGCTGCTGTTCCCGGACCGGACCGGACTAACTGGGGCCTCCCTGTCAGGAAGTCCAGGATCCAGTTGCACAAGGGGGTGTTGAGGCCCAGCAGGCTTAACTTCCTGGTGAGATTCTGTGGGATGATGGTGTTGAATGCTGAACTGAAGTCTATGAACAGCATTCTGACGTAGGTGTCCTTCTTCTCCAGGTGGGTAAGGGAGAGATGAAGGGTGGTGGTGATGGCATCGTCCGTGGAGCGGTTGGGACGATATGCAAATTGCAGGGGGTCCAATGAAGAGGGGAGTTGGATCTTGATGTTCCTCATGACTAGCCTCTCAAAGCACTTCATGATGATGGGCGTGAGAGCTACGGGACGGTAGTCATTGAGGCAGGACACCGTGGACTTCTTCGGCACGGGGATGATGGTGGTGGTCTTGAGGCACGTTGGGACAGTGGAGCTGCGCAGGGAGACGTTGAAGATGTCCGTGAGAACATCTGTCAACTGGTCTGCACACTCTCTGAGCACTCTGCCAGGGATGTTGTCTGGTCCTGCAGCTTTCCGTGGGTTGACTCTGCGCAGAGTTTTCCTCACGTCCACTGCAGTCAGACACAGCGCCTGCTCGTCTGGCTTGGGTGTGATCTTGGGTGTGATCCTGCTCCCCAACGTGTTGTTCTGAGCCTCAAACCGTGCATAAAAGTCGTTCAGGGCATCGGGGAGGAAGGCATCACTGTCACAGGATGGTGGCATTGTCCTGTAGTGTGTGATTTCCTGGATGCCCTGCCACATACGCCACGTGTCACCCGTGTCCTTGAAGTGGTTGTGGATTGTCTGGGCATGAGCGCGCTTTGCCTCTCGGATGGCTCGTGACAATTTGGCTCTTGCTTTCCTTAGGGCCGCCTTGTCACCCACTCTGAAGGCCGAGTCGCGGGTCCTCAGTAGCGCACGCACCTCAGGAGTCATCCACGGCTTCTGGTTTGGGCGTATGGTGATGGTCTTGGAGACAGTGACATCATCAATACACTTGCTGATGTAGCCAGTGACTGATGCTGTGTACTCCTCCAAGTTAACAGAGTCGCCTTCAGTCGCAGCCTCCCTGAACATGTCCCATGCAGTTCACTCAAAACAGTCCTGGAGGGCAGAGATGCTCCTGCAGGCCAGGTTTTCACCTGCTTCTGAACTGGTCTGGAGCGTCTGATGAGGGGTGTGTAAGCTGGAGTCAGATACACAGACATGTGGTCCGAGAACGCGAGGTGGGGGCGGGGCTCCGCCCGGTACGCGCTGGGTATATTTGTGTAAACAAGGTCCAACGCGTTCGCTCCTCTCGTGGCAAAGTCCACATGCTGATGGAATTTAGGGAGGACTGACTGGAGGTTAGCGTGGATGAAATCTCCGGCGACAATGAACAGTGCGTCTGGATGTCTGGTCTGCAGATCACTGACGCCCCCGTGCAGCTCCCACAGTGCCTCTTTAGCATTAGCATTAGCGCTAGCGCTAGGCGGTATGTACACGGCGGCTATCAGCACGGCGGAGAATTCCCGTACTAAATAAAAAGGTCTGCACTGGACTATGACGAACTCCACCAGCGGAGAGCAGTGCTTGGCGACAGTCACAGCGTTGTTGCACCATTCTGTGTTAATGTAAACACACACGCCTCCACCGCGGGTCTTCCCGGACAGAGCCGCGCTCCTATCCGCTCTGAACGAGGCTAGCCCGTCTAGCTGAATGGCGCTGTCTGGAATACTGTCGCTGAGCCACGATTCCACAAAGACTAGAGCACAGCAGTCTCTGAACTCTCGCTGGAGTCGAATGCAGTCCAGTTTATTATCGAGGGAGCAGACATTTGCGAGGAATAGCGATGGTATAGCCGGGTGGCTAGGGCTAGCCTTTAGCCTCGCGTGAACCCCCGCTCTATTACCGCGCTTCCGCTTTCGCTCGCACCGCTTGCGATGACACTTTCGCCGGGCTCCGCCATCAGGAAACGCCGCGGACTGCAGGCCTGGGTCTTGTAGCAGGCTGAGCTCTTGTAGCGTCTGTAGAACTTCGTCCGAAAGATTGTTTTTAGGCTGGTTTCTCCACTGAAGCAGGTCTGGTGGTGGTAGGATATGTGCACAGGTGTTCCGATGCACATATTTGCAGAGATGGACGAGAATATTCACAAACAATAACACAAAAAGCACCAATTCTCGGACCAAGAGTGGCCGCTGTGTGTTAACGCGCCGCCGACCGGATGTAACAAGCATTATATACCCTTAAGTACCCTTAAGTAGTATTACACAGCATTACATAGCATTACACAGTATTACATAGCATTACATAGTATTACATAGCATTACATGGTAATACATAGCATTACATGATATTACATAGTATTACATGGTATTACATAGTATTACATAGCATTACATGGTATTACATAGTATTACATGGTATTACATAGTATTACATGGTATTACATAGTATTACATGGTATTGCATGGTATAAGTGTACACTATATATGATATAAGTCATCAAACAAGATAGGTGTTAATTTTTTATATCATTTGACTACAACAGCTACACCCTTTAAACATGTCATGATGAATGGACCAATAGAAACGAGGAGGACCATTACAATCATCAACTCTGCTTTAAAGACAGTTTCTGGTCTCTCCTGTTAAGTTACTGTATTAAAGAAACTTGTTTTTCTTTAAACAGCGATCACTGCCATGTAACTGATGATGTCATGTGACCACATGGCCAGATATTCATATCACTCAGTTTTCAGAGTTATGACATTGTTCAATTTGTTCTCTGTTCACTTATTTATTTTTTAATCTCTGGTAACGTGAGTTCACTCCACCAGTCACTGTAGCCTCCAGCTTTGGCACAACGACAGGCAAGATGCTAGATTAGCTGGATCAGGTTGTCCTCTGTTTTGTCACATGGCCAAAATAACTTGAACTGGGTTGCATGCCACCACTTGTCGGCCTTGTGAGGAGCAAAGGATGTCTATGTCAGTTGTTTGTTTGTTTCACAGCCTGGTTGTGTTTGAATTGCATTGCAGTCTATATGGAACATGTCTTTCAGTGATAGATTTATACATCCTAAAAATATATGTCCTAAAACTTTTAAATACTACCAGTTAAAGTTTTAGTACACTACTAGTCAAACGTTTAGATACACTACCAGTCAAACGTTTTAGTACACTACCAGCCAAACGTTTTAGACACACTACCAGTCAAACGTTTTACATACACTACCAGTCAAACGTTTTAGATACACTACCAGTCAAACGTTTTAGATACACTACCAGTCAAACGTTTTAGTACACTACCAGACAAACGTTTTAGATACACTACCAGTCAAACGTTTTAGATACACTACCAGACAAACGTTTTAGATACACTACCAGACAAACGTTTTAGATACACTACCAGTCAAACGTTTTAGATACACTACCAGACAAACGTTTTAGATACACTACCAGACAAACGTTTTAGATACACTACCAGCCAAACGTTTTAGATACACTACCAGTCAAACGTTTTAGATACACTACCAGTCAAGCGGTATTAGATCACGGCCAGTCAAACGTTTTAGATACACTACCAGTTAAACGTTTTAGATACACTACCAGCCAAACGTTTTATATACACTACCAGTCAAACGTTTTAGATACACTACCAGTCAAACGTTTTAGATACACTACCAGCCAAACGTTTTAGTACACTACCAGCCAAACGTTTTAGATACACTACCAGTCAAACGTTTTAGATACACTACCAGCCAAACGTTTTAGTACACTACCAGCCAAACGTTTTATATACACTACCAGTCAAACGTTTTAGATACACTACCAGTCAAACGTTTTAGATACACTACCAGTCAAACGTTTTAGTACACTACCAGCCAAACGTTTTAGATACACTACCAGTCAAACGTTTTAGATACACTACCAGCCAAACGTTTTAGTACACTACCAGCCAAACGTTTTAGATACACTACCAGTCAAACGTTTTAGATACACTACCAGCCAAACGTTTTAGATACACTACCAGACAAACGTTTTAGATACACTACCAGTCAAACTTTTTAGATACACTACCAGTCAAACGTTTTAGATACACTACCAGACAAACATTTTATTACACTACCAGTCAAACGTTTTAGATACACTACCAGTCAAACGTTTTAGATACACTACCAGTCAAACGTTTTAGTACACTACCAGACAAACGTTTTAGATACACTACCAGTCAAACGCTTTAGATACACTACCAGCCAAACGTTTTAGATACACTACCAGTCAAACGTTTTAGATACACTACCAGTCAAGCGGTATTAGATACACTACCAGTCAAACGTTTTAGATACACTACCAGCCAAACGTTTTAAATACACTACCAGTAAAACGTTTTAGTACACTACCAGACAAACGTTTTAGATACACTACCAGACAAACGTTTTAGATACACTACCAGACAAACGTTTTAAATACACTACCAGTAAAACGTTTTAGTACACTACCAGACAAACGTTTTAGATACACTACCAGCCAAACGTTTTAGATACACTACCAGTCAAGCGGTTTTAGATACACTACCAGCCAAACGTTTTAGATACACTACCAAACAAACGTTTTAGATACACTACCAGTCAAACGGTTTTAGATCACTGCCAGTCAAACGTTTTAGATACACTACCAGACAAACGTTTTAGTACACTACCAGTCAAACGTTTTAGATACACTACCAGTCAAACGTTTTAGATACACTACCAGCCAAACGTTTTAGATACACTACCAGACAAACGTTTTAGATACACTACCAGTCAAACTTTTTAGATACACTACCAGACAAACGTTTTAGATACACTACCAGTCAAACGTTTTAGATACACTACCAGACAAACGTTTTAGATACACTACCAGTCAAACGTTTTAGATACACTACCAGTCAAACGTTTTAGATACACTACCAGCCAAACGTTTTAGATACACTACCAGCCAAACGTTTTAGTACACTACTAGTCAAACGTTTTAGATACACTACCAGCCAAACGTTTTAGATACACTACCAGTCAAACTTTTTAGATACACTACCAGTTAAACGCTTTAGATACACTACCAGTCAAACGTTTTAGATACACTACCTGTCAAACCTGGTATTCTCCTGAACTTTACTCAAACTGAGTTATGACATTGTTCAAAAAAAGAGTTGTTTTTTATTGTTTTGTTTTTTTAATGTTTTTTATTATTTTTTTTCCCAAAATATTAGGACTGCAGTTCCAGTTTAATTATGAATGCAGTTATACTCATATAATTATTATTGTTTTATTACTTTATAGTATATATGCAACACTAGTGGTTCCACTGTTGTTACATGTGTAATTTCATTTATTACACATGCTTATAATGGGACCAGCTGTTCTGATGTAGGTTCAGTAAGAAGGTCATTAATTGAGTATTATGGTGAGTATATTCATGTAGCGTAGCGCTATGCTAGTGTTTAGGCTGCTGTAGAGGCTTGTTAACAGTTGGGTAGATATCTAGCACTGCTGTTATCTGCCCTTGTGGCCCTGACTGACAGGATGCTATCTGTCCCTCTGGGGAGGAAGTCCTCCATCTTGCTGTCCCATAATGCTCTCCGGTTTATCTCCCAGGGTTGGGAGTAGACACAACATTCCCGCGCCAGAGCTAAAAACAAAAAAGCTAATCTGGACGTGTTCTTCCCGGGAGACCTCCGGCAATTTACAGTCAATTCACAACCAGCCCCAGAACTCCTGGGAAAAACTCGAAATTAAGTGTTTATTATTATTAGTAGTATTTCTGTTAATATTAGAAACACGACGTGGACAGGACGGCCGCCAACAGAGGTGGTCAAATACAATATCACAACACTTGAGAGTTTTACTGGACGTGATTTGGACCACATGCCGTGGAGTTCAACTGTAAAGGTCCTGTAATTAATCCAGACGTATACTCAACGTTTAGGTTCACAAACACCTGCACCGTGATGGAGCAGCAGCCTGTCCAGGATGTTTTCTGCCTTCTGCCCAAAGAACTCTGGGACAGGTTCCAACACCCCCCACAGCCCAGACGGATGAGTGGCTTAGAAAGTGAATGAATGAATTCTTGTTTGGTCAAGTTTCAGGACAAATTAGGAAAATTAAGAAAAACTAATCTGTATCGGGTTTAGACCTGCCCAACCAGCGACCAGCAGAGCGGCAGTCATGGGCTGAAGGGGAACCAACCTTTGGTCAGCAGTTTGAGTCCCTGAACAGGACAACTGCGTTTGGGTACTGTGGATAGGGCCGCCCACCACTCCTGGAGCAAATGTGCTCACTGACCCCTAGTGTGTGTGTTCACTAGAGTATGTGTGTGTGTATTTGGGTGTTTCACTGCCCCCTAGTGTATATATGTATGCGTGTGTTTCACTGCCCCCTAGTGTATACGTGTGTATGCGGATGTTT
This sequence comes from Megaleporinus macrocephalus, assembly GCA_021613375.1. Lineage (NCBI taxonomy): Eukaryota > Metazoa > Chordata > Actinopteri > Characiformes > Anostomidae > Megaleporinus > Megaleporinus macrocephalus. The sequence continues at coordinate 2,071,109 of CM038726.1, forward strand.
CGCTGTCCCCTAGTGTGTGTGTATATGTGGGTGTTTCACTGCCCCCTAGTGTGTGTGTGTATACGTGAGTGTTTCACTGCCCCCTAGTGTATATGAGTATATAGGTGTTTTACTGCCTCCTAGTGTGTGTGTGTATACGTGGGTGTTTCACTGCCCCCTAGTGTATATGAGTATGTGGGTGTTTTACTGCCCCCTAGTGTGTGTGTGTATACGTAGGTGTTTCACTGCCCCCTAGAGTGTGTGTATATGTGGGTGTTTCACTGCCCCCTAGTGTATACGTGTGTATGCGGGAGTTTCACTGCCCCTAGTGGATGTATATGTGAGTGTTTTACTGCCCCCTAGTGTGTGTGTATATATGGGTGTTTCACTGCCCCTAGTGTGTGTGTGTATACGTGGGTGTTTCACTGTCCCCATGTGTCTATGTGTATGCGTGTGTTTCACTGCCCCCTAGTGTATGTGTGTGTATACAGGTGTTTCACTGCCCCCTAAAGTGTGTGTGTATGTGGGTGTTTTACTGCCCCCTAGTGTGTGTGTGTGTATACGTGGGTGTTTCACTGCCCCCTAGTTTATATGAGTATGTGGGTGTTTTATTGCCCCCTAGTGTTGGTGTATATATATGGGCGTTTCATTGCCCCCTAGTGTGTGTGTGTATGCGGGTGTTTCACTGCCCCCTATTGTATGTGTGTATGTGGGTGTTTTACTGCCCCCTAGTGTGTGTGTGTATACATGGGTGTTTCACTGCCCCCTAGTGTATATGAGTATGTGGGTGTTTTACTGCCCCCTAGTGTGTGTGTATATATATTAGCATCATAAGCTACACAAGCCTCCCTATTTATACCCCTGACCACTTCCCTGTCCGCTAAGCCCCTCTATCACTTGTTGCTGCCGAGCTGGGAGGGTAAAGGCTAGAATGTTTGTCCTCCGGCACACACAAAACTCCCCCGCTCCGTCAATAGCGCAGCGTCATCGGAGCTCAACACCGCACTGGCTAGCGTTGTGCGAGTGCTGCGGGTGGGGAAGTGGGGGAAGTAATCAAAGAACGTTTCTGAAAAGTCAGGCTGACATTAAACCGCTGGAGGAAATAATGAGTTTCTAAAGCACACATGCCGAGTGTGTGTGTGTGTTTGTGTACAACAGAACTGCCGTTTGGTTATTACCTGAAATATTTGATGATACTCCAGGTAGATTGTTTTGTATCGCATGTGTGCATGTGCAGTAATGAGTTTAACCCTTCAAGGCCAAGTGCCCGGTTTCAGGCGCGGGCACGTTTCTCCGGGAGCAGATGGTACAATGTAAATAAGAGCAACCTGAGCGTCAACAATGTGATTGACAATCATTTACAACTTGCTTTTATTAGGAGAGACAGTCTAATCATGTCTCAGCAGAAAGCAAACATGGGGGCTGTACCGGTTTGTGCCCTTGCAAACTTGGTAACGATCCCCTTGCACTCAAAATTGTATCCGATGCGTTCATGTAGTGCAGATTTCACCTGGTGGTGTCCCATGTCGGCTTGGACCTGACCTGACGCTCTGACTTCCGGTTTGACTTGACGGTGACCAAGGCTTTGAGCAAGTGGAGGTGGTCTGGTTAGCTGGGGCCAAAAGTCTAGACCCCAGCATACACGTATAACAGCGTCTACACCGCAGTTCGCACTGCAAGAAGCAGGGAGCACCAGAGGGATAACCCCTGCCCCCAGTGGTGCAAAGGTTGACACTGCAAGGTTCTGCCTCCGGAAGCGGATGCAGCACACAATCTTCCTGTTTAGCTGCCTGAGGAAGAGGGCGTGGCCCTGAAGGAGGACCGGGGGAGTGCAAGAGGACAAGTAGTGTGCCTGGACATTGACCAGCATGATGGACATTTCGATACCCCAGCTGTGGAGACACTGCGGGGACGGTTGTGCTGGGCATTTTGAGTTACTCGGGATGTTGAGTGACCCTTGATAGAAGGGCTTTAGAGTGTTCGCCCCTGGACGAGCATTAGACTAACAGTAAGAATGACCTGAAGTTGTTGTTTGGACTAAATTACTGCATGAATATGATAGTTGTGTTATTAGTACAAGCAGCAAATCTGAAAACAACTACATTTTTCAACTATGAAAGTGCCAAAAAGTTGAGAAGCAAACTTATTGGACATCAGCAGGGTCAGCAAAACGCAGTGAGGTTTCTTCATTCCACACAATAACGAGACTCTTGGTACAACTCCATCCCTGCAACTGTACCCAGATCCCAGTTCCACTTCACGCTCGGAATAAGCCGAGTGCGAGCTGAGTCTGCTCGCCAAATAGTGGAGGCTTTCAAAGAACATCAAATATCGTCTCAAGATCTTTGAAGCGAGACCATGTAAGAGGAGGCCACGAGCCCTTAATATCATTATTATTGGCACAGCAATCATTACAATCTGACCAGGGCCTTATTTAGCTTATTTTGAGTTATGAATGACTAAAAACAATGCCAGGTGAGAATAAGTGTTATTAAAATAAACGACATCATTGTACGATCCTTTGTAGGACAGGTAATCTTGTCAGAGAGATCAAAGGAAGACGTATTTGGTTGAAAGGTCTTTTGAAGTCAAACAGAGGTTCTTGATTTTTGGCTTTCCTGATCTTGGAGACCTCAACTTCACCTCCAGCGTTCCTATGAGCTGTCGTTCCTTAATTCCGTTAAGAACCAGGGAGCTCCCTGAACCTGCTCTGATATCTTCTTAGATCTTCTCCTGCTTTGTGGTCAGCGGTTATTGTAATGGTCAGAGAGCTGGGCAGCTGCTTAGCCCATGGTTGCTGATTAAAGGTTTGAGGAGTCGGGAATGTCTATACAGCTTTCCTAAAGAAGACTTTGAAGAAACCTAAAGAGCTAATTAGGTCGTGGTTAAAGTTGTCTGAGAGCCTGGATCTCTTGGAGTGCCCAAACTCTTGAATGGTATTTCTTTTTTAGTTCAGTCTTAAGTTCAGTCTGGCCAGTAATAATGCACTATGGGTACGTTGTTGGAGAGTTGGTTTATCTTCTACCCTCTCAACTCTCCGCAGCAACAGGCTTCCCCAAACTTTTGCAGGGCAGAGTTTTCCGTATGGGTTGTTTTTTTGTCACAGTGTACCCGGAAAAGCAAGTGCGGGGAATATTAGTGTAATATTGGTGTAATTAAAGTGGAGTTATGAATCTGCTTCTTCGGTAAACAGATGGAGCCGCTCGTCGGCTTTCGATCAGCTTCTATTCCGCCGCGTGAACATCGGCATGTAATTACGGAATTTATGAAAAACAAATGAGGAACGGAGTGAACGTTGACGGGGAGGAAGGAACTTGCGCCAAACAAGAATTTTAATGTTAAAGCAATCGTACAACATCTCTTGACTCCAGTCTAGCATGTGAAGCACTAAAGCACTGGAGAAGCTCTCAACCTCCTGGTTCCATATTCTTCATCAAGAACCCTTGAAGAAGGTTGTTTAATCTACTCTAAGGATGCAGGGTGAGAGTTTCTGAGCTATTTGTACCAGTTTCAGGCACAAATTGGACGCAGTCAAACCTTCTGGGCTTAGAGAGGTGGGGAAAGGTGGGAGCGCTGAGGTGAGAAGAGAGAATAGTAACGAGCTCATGTGGATCGGAAGCTCATGCCTCCACTTTCCCTCTCTAGAAACTAACCGAATAAATACGACTAATACAGGAACAAAATTCCTGTAGGAAATATAGATTCCACTGAACTTGTTGTGCAGCGTTTAGTGTAAATGTAGGAGTTAGGGTTTAGTGTAAATGTAGGAGTTAGGGTTTAGTGTAAATGTAGGAGATAGTGTTTAGAGTAAATGTAGGAGTTAGTGTTTAGTGTAAATGTAGGAGTTAGTGTTTAGTGTAAATGTAGGAGTTAGGGTTCAGTGTAAATGTTGGAGTTAGGGTTTAGTGTAAATGTAGGAGTTAGGGTTCAGTGTAAATGTTGGAGTTAGGGTTTAGTGTAAATGTAGGAGTTAGGGTTGAGTGTAAATGTAAGAGTTAGTGTTTAGTGTAAATGTAGGGGTTAGGGTTTAGTGTAAATGTAGGAGTTAGGGTTAAGTGTAAATGTAGGAGTTAGTGTTTAGAGTAAATGTAGGAGTTAGTGTTTAGTGTAAATGTAGGAGTTAGTGTTTAGTGTAAATGTAGAAGTTAGTGTTTAGTGTAAATGTAGGAGTTAGTGTTTAGTGTGAATGTAGAAGTTAGTGTTTAGAGTAAATGTAGGGGTTAGTGTTTAGTGTAAATGTAGGAGTTAGTGTTTAGTGTAAATGTAGAGGTTAGTGTTTAGTGTAAATGTAGGAGTTAGTGTTTAGTGTAAATGTAGGAGTTAGTGTTTAGTTTAAATGTAGGAGTTAGGGTTTAATGTGAATGTAGGGGTTAGTGTTTAGTGTAAATGTAGGAGTTAGTGTTGAGTGTAAATGTAGGAGTTAGGGTTTAATGTGAATGTAGGGGTTAGTGTTTAGTGTAAATGTAGGAGTTAGGGTTTAGTGTAAATGTAGGAGTTAGTGTTTAGTGTAAATGTAGAGGTTAGTGTTTAGTGTAAATGTAGGAGTTAGTGTTTAGTGTAAATGTAGGAGTTAGTGTTTAGTTTAAATGTAGGAGTTAGTGTTTAGTGTAAATGTAGGAGTTAGTGTTTAGTTTAAATGTAGGAGTTAGTGTTTAGTGCAAATGTAGGGGTTAGTGTTTAGTGTAAATGTAGGAGTTAGTGTTGAGTGTAAATGTAGGGGTTAGGGTTTAGTGTAAATGTAGGAGTTAGTGTTTAGTGTAAATGTAGGAGTAGGGTTAGGGTAATGTAGGAGTTAGGGTTTAGTGTAAATGTAGGAGTTAGTGTTTAGTGTAAATGTAGAGGTTAGTGTTTAGTGTAAATGTAGGAGTTAGTGTTTAGTGTAAATGTAGGAGTTAGTGTTTAGTTTAAATGTAGGAGTTAGGGTTTAATGTGAATGTAGGGGTTAGTGTTTAGTGTAATGTAGGAGTTAGTGTTGAGTGTAAATGTAGGAGTTAGGGTTTATGTGAATGTAGGGGTTAGTGTTTAGTGTAAATGTAGGAGTTAGGGTTTAGTGTAAATGTAGGAGTTAGTGTTTAGTGTAAATGTAGAGGTTAGTGTTTAGTGTAAATGTAGGAGTTAGTGTTTAGTGTAAATGTAGGAGTTAGTGTTTAGTTTAAATGTAGGAGTTAGTGTTTAGTGTAAATGTAGGAGTTAGTGTTTAGTTTAAATGTAGGAGTTAGGGTTTAAGGCAAATGTAGGGGTTAGTGTTTAGTGTAAATGTAGGAGTTAGTGTTGAGTGTGTAAATGTAGGGGTTCAGGGTTTGAGTGTAAATGTAGGAGTTAGTGTTTAGTGTAAATGTAGGAGTTAGTGTTTAGTGTAAATGTAGGAGTTAGGGTTTAGTGTAAATGTAGGGGTTAGGGTTTAGTGTAAATGTAGAGGTTAGTGTTTAGTGTAAATGTAGGGGTTAGTGTTTAGTGTAGATGTGGGAGTTAGTGTTTAGTGTGGATGTAGGAGTTGGGTTTTAATATTAGTCCAGTGAGATGTTGAAGAGTGTAGTGAGGAGTGGACGCTGGAGGGCAGTGACTGAGAGGATTTGATTGATTCAGCAGTTCTGATCTTGTATAGATTATAAATCTGCTTACTGGGCTAGGATTCAGATGTGATGAAGAACATTTTCCTGTTGCCATACTCAGCCTTCACTCTGAGTGTGTGAATTTGTCTGTGTGTGTGTGTGTGTGTGTGTGTGTGTGTGTGTGTGTGTGTGTGTGTGTGTGTGTGTTGGGGGTGGGGGTCTGTGTGTTTTGGCTCTCCTCCTGGATTCTACAAGTCTTTAATGTCTCTGTGATCCCTGTGTCCTAGAGACAGGCCAACCAGTCAAGCCCAGATAATCCCCTGTGTTCAAGGCCTTCTGTTTCAGCTGCTCTAGACTGAATCATCTGCTAAAGAGAAAGAGATACAGAGAGAGAGAGAGAGAGAGATAGAGGGATATATATAAAAAGAGAGAGAGAGAGATAAAAGACAGGTTTTTGTTACACTAATCATAACTATCTAGTGTTACTCACTGTGTTAGTTTATATTAGTTTGTTTCTATAAACAAAATTCAACATTATCTGAACTTCTGTTTATTATGCTTGTAAGACCTGGTAATTAACTTTTGTCCTCTGGATTGGACATGAGTCTCTAAAAGATTGTGTGGTTAGTATGGTGGTGTAGTGGTTAGTATGGTGGTGTAGTGGTTAGTATGGTGGTGTAGTGGTCAGTATGGTGGTGTAGTGGTTAGTATGGTGGTGTAGTGTTCAGTACGGTGGTGTAGTGGTTAGTATGGTGGTGTAGTGGTCAGTATGGTGGTGTAGTGGTTAGTACGGTGGTGTAGTGGTTAGTACGGGTGGTGTAGTGTGGTTAGTATGGTGGTGTAGTGGGTTAGTATGGTGGTAGTAGTGGTTAGTAAGGTGGTGTAGTGGTTAGTACGGTGGTGTAGTGGTCAGTACGGCTGGTGTAGTGGTCAGTACGGTGGTGTAGTGGTTAGTACCGGTGGTGTAGTGGTTAATACGGTGGTGTAGTGGTCAGTATGGTGGTGTAGTGGTTAGTATGGTGGTGTAGTGGTTAGTACGGCGGTGTAGTGGTTAGTACGGTGGTGTAGTGGTTAGTACGGTGGTGTAATGGTTAGTACGGTGGTGTAATGGTTAGTACGGTGGTGTAGTGGTTACTACGGTGGTGTAGTGGTTAGTATGGTGGTATGATTTTCCATCATCAGACCCAACCGAGCTAGACAGAATAACTGACTGCGTAGAAAATACGCTCCGACTAACTTTAGACAACGTTGCACCTATAAAAATTAAAAAGATGCAACAAAAAAAGCTCGCTCCGTGGTACAACAATGAAGTACGCACCTTAAGACAGACAGTACGGAAATTAGAACGCAAATGGAGAGTGACCAAGCTGGAGGTATTTCACTCTGCTTGGAAGGACAGCCTTAGCAGTTACAGAAAGGCACTTATTAAAACACGCTCAGCATACCTGTCCACACTCATCGAACACAACAAAAACAATCCTAGAGTTTTATTTAGCACCATCGCAAAACTTACCAAAAATCAGGCAGGATCTGAACCTCAAATACCCGCCAACCACAGCAGCAATGATTTCATGGACTTTTTCAATAGCAAAATCGAGAATATTAGACAAAAAGTTCTACCAATACGAGTAACCTATCCTTCATCGGTTTGGACTCAAACAGCACAAAATGTGATTTTAGAAGAAAGACTAGAAACATTTTCTCCACTACAGCAGACAGAACTAGAAAAACTAATCTCTTCCTCAAATTCTGCTACATGCACACTTGATATGATTCCAACAAGCCTATTGAAACAAGTATTACCAGCTATTATTAAGCCTATCTTAACTATCATCAACTCTTCTCTTAGTCTGGGTCATGTACCTAAGTCTTTTAAACTAGCTGTGATAAAACCCTTGATAAAGAAGACCAAATCTTGACCCCAGAGAACGGTCCCAGTTATAGACCCATTTCCAATTTACCTTTTATCTCTAAGATTTAGAAAAGGCTGTAGCTCGACAACTCTGTTCTCATCTACATAAGAACAACATATATGAAAAATTCCAATCTGGTTTTAGGCCACATCACAGCACAGAGACAGCTTTAGTTAAGGTAACAAATGATCTTCTTCTTGCCTCTGATCAGGGCCACGTATCTCTACTGGTGCTACTAGATCTAAGTGCAGCTTTTGACACTATAGATCACACTATTCTTTTGGACAGGCTAGAAAATATAGTTGGAATCACAGGAACAGCGTTATCCTGGTTCACATCTTACCTTAGTGATCGCTTTCAGTTTGTAAAGATAAATAATGTATCGTCTAACACTACAAAAGTGAAATATGGAGTTCCACAAGGTTCTGTTTTAGGTCCTCTGTTATTTACACTATATATGCTACCATTAGGCTCAGTTATAAATAGACATGGAATTAGTTTCCACTGTTATGGCGATGACACACAGCTGTACATATCAGCCAAACCAGATGACAAATCCAGATTAAATAAGATAGAAGATTGTGTAAGAGATATTAGACTTTGGATGCTACAGAACTTCCTTCTTTTAAACCCAGATAAAACGGAAGTTCTCCTCCTCGGCCCAAAGGCTGCTCGGACTACATGTTCAGATTTAATGTTAAATCTTGCTGACTTCTCTGTAGTTCCTGGTTCAGTAGCCAAAAATCTTGGTGTAACAATTGACTCAGATCTGACATTTAATCAACACATCGGTAACATTACAAGAACAGCATTTTCTTCACCTACGAAACATTTCAAAGTTAAGAAATGCGTTATCTGTGTCTGATGCTGAAAAGTTGATACATGCCTTTATAACCTCAAGGCTAGATTACTGTAATGCATTATTGTCAGGATGCTCCAGCAGGAACCTGAATAAACTTCAGTTAGTTCAGAACTCTGCAGCTAGAGTACTAACTAAAACCAGGAAATTCGATCACATCAGTCCAGTTTTATCAGCGCTACACTGGCTTCCTGTTAAATTCCGTATCGACTATAAAATTCTATTACTGACGTATAAAAGCCCTGCACGGTCTCAGCACCGGAGTACCTGCAAGATCTAATTTCCTATTATGAACCGCCAGTTCACTCAGATCACAGGATGCTGGTTTTCTAATAGTTCCTAAAATTCAGAAGACTACAATGGGGGGAAGAGCTTTTTCCTACAAAGCCCCAAAATTGTGGAATAATCTCCCAGTTAATGTTTCGGGACTCTGACACAGTCTCATATTTAAGTCTAGACTAAAAACATACTTGTTTAGTGTAGCTTTTTGTAATTAAGCTTCTCTTTTAGATAAAGGCAGGAGATCTGGGGGTTCTTGGACACAGAGGTTTATGGTAAACTGAGATGTTGGTGCTGTTGTTCCACCACTTCACGCGATCACACAGGTTTGTTGATGGTGGAGTGGGGGGACCCCAGTGTCTCAGGGTACTCTCATGTCCATGTTACCTTCTGGTTCTCTCCTTTTAGTTTAGGCTGTTATAGTTAGATCTGCCGGAGTCACCAACCACACTCTAAAATTCTGAAAATTCATATTCTCTACAGTCTTACTCCTGAGCCCAACTAACTCTTTCTCTTTACTCTTCCTGAGGAAATGACTGTCCTCCTGTCTGTTGAAGGCTGTTGAAGGGACTGATCATCGGGCCATCACCCCCACCATCACCAGCCAGCTCACCTGTCCATTTACTGCTACACCCTCAGTTACATCACTGTGCCATCCAGATGCACCACCACTGAGATAGGATGGGACTGTTTCAGCTCACGCCCACTTTACATAAAGACTGTCATAGACTGCCTCAGCCAGAGACTGCCTCAGTCATACACTGCCTCTATCTGTGCAGCTTCTAAAGCTTTGCTATCCAGATTTCATACAGAGGCTCCTTTCTTTGGTATTTAGTTCAAACTGTAAATACTGTTTGACCAGAGGAGGATGGGTCTCCCCTTGTGGGTCTGGTTCCTCCCAAGGTTTCTTCCTCCAGTTGAGGGAGTTTTTCCTTGCCACTGTTGCCTCTGGCTTGCTCACTGGGGGATATATGTTATAACTGTTTTCAAAACTCTGTAAAGCTGCTTTGAGACAACATCGTTGTAAAAAGCGCTATATAAATAAAATTGACTTGACTTGACTTGACGTGTAGTGGTTAGTATGGTGGTGTAGTGTTCAGTACGGTGGTGTAGTGGTTAGTATGGTGGTGTAGTGGTCAGTATGGTGGTGTAGTGGTTAGTACGGTGGTGTAGTGGTCAGTATGGTGGTGTAGTGGTTAGTATGGTGGTGTAGTGGTTAGTATGGTGGTGTAGTGGTTAGTAAGGTGGTGTAGTGGTTAGTAGTGTAGTGGTAAGTAAGGTGGTGTAGTGGTTAGTATGGTGGTGTAGTGGTTAGTACGGTGGTGTAGTGGTCAGTATGGTGGTGTAGTGGTTAGTACGGTGGTTTAGTAGTTAGTACAGTGGTGTAGTGGTTAGTATGGTGGTGTAGTGTTTAGTACAGTGGTGTAGTGGTTAATATGGTGGTGTAGTGGTTAGTATGGTGGTGTAATGGTTAGTATGGTGGTGTAGTGGTTAGTACGGTGGTGTAGTGGTCAGTATGGTGGTGTAGTGGTCAGTATGGTGGTGTAGTGGTCAGTACGGTGGTGTAGTGGTCAGTATAATGGTGTAGTGGTTAGTATGGTAGTGGTCAGTACGGTGGTGTAGTGGTCAGTATGATGGTGTAGTGGTTAGTATGGTGGTGTAGTGGTTAGTAAAGTGGTGTAGTGGTTAGTACGGTGGTGTAGTGGTTAGTACGGTGGTGTAGTGGTCAGTACGGTGGTGTAGTGGTCAGTATGGTGGTGTAGTGGTTAGTACGGCGGTGGAGTGGTTAGTACGGCGGTTGTAGTGGGGGGGGTTTAGTACGGTGGTTGTAGTAGGTCAGTAATGGTGGTGTAAAGTGGTTAGTATGGTGGGTGTAGTGGTCAAGTATGTGGTGTAGTGGTTAGTACGGCGGTGTAGTGGTTAGTACGGCGGTTTGTAGGTGGTTAGACGGTGGTGTAGTGGTTAGTATGGTGGTGTAATGGTTGAGTACGGTGGTGTAATGATTAGTAAGGTGGTTGTAGTGGTTAGATACGGTGGTGTAGTGGTTAGATATGGAGGTGTAGTGGTTAAGTATGGTGGTGTAGTGGTTGGTATGGTGGTGTAGTGGTTAGTAAGGGTGTGTAGTGGTTAGTATGGTTGGTGTAGTGGTCAGTATGGTGGTGTAGTGGTTAGTATGCGTGGTGTAGAGGTTAGTATGGTGGTGTAGTGGTTAGTACGGTGGTGTAGTGGTTAGTATGGTGGTGTAGTGGTTAGTATGGTGGTGTAGTGGTTAGTATGGTGGTGTAGTGGTCAGTACGCTGGTGTAGTGGTCAGTATGGTGGTGTAGTGGTCAGCACTGTCAGTATGACGATCTGGGTTGGATTCCCGGTCTGGGTGGTTCTGTGTGGAGTGTGTATGGTGCTTGAGTGGGTTCCTCCGGTTTCCTCCCACAGTCCAAACACATGCATGTTAGGATCCTCACTCTAAACTGCCTGTAGGTGTGAGTGTGTACGTGAGTGTGTGTTGGCCATGTGATGGACTGGTGACTTGTCCATGGTGACTTGTCTGCCTTCACCCAAAGACGCTGGGATAAGCCAGATAATTGATGGATGGATAATTTGTTGGGTTGGGTTGTTACTGTGGAACCCAATTGGGTTATAGCTTTTGGCCCCTGATGGGTTCTACCTTTGAACCCAAATTGGGTTGTAACTTTGAGCCCCAATTGGGTTATTGCTTTGCACCTCAGTTGGGTAATAGCTTTGAGCCCCAGTTGGGTTGTAACTTTGGACCCCAGTTGGATTGTAACTGTGGACCCCAATTGGGTTATAGCTTTTGGCCCCTGTTGGGTTGTAACTTTGACCCCAATTGGGTTGAAACTTTGAGCCCCAATTATGTTTGTAACTTTGGACCCCAACTGAGTTATTGCTTTGCACCTCAGTTTGGTTGTAAAGTTGGGTTGTAACTTTCCCCCAATTGGGATACAGCTTTGGGCCCCAGTTATGCTACAATTGTGGGCACCATTTGGGTCACTGTCATGGGGCCCAGTTAAGCTACATTAGTCCTAGCAGGGTTACAGTTATTTCTGTGTTAAGTGTGGGCCCAGTGGATGATTGTTCGTATGGGCCCCACTTGCAGCCCTGATTGACCCCATTTGTAGCCCACATGGGCAACACAGACACACAGGGCCCATATGGAGCCAATGGACAAATGAAGCTTGGGCTAGGTTTCCTAAAGGGGACCCAATTGGCAGCCTATCTTTAACCCATTCTGGGCAAGGTCGCCAGTTGCCAGTTTGATCCCCCGACCTAACAGGTAACGACTGCTCTTGAACAAGACACCTGCCTCCCACTGCCCCCCCACCACCTGCCCACCCCAAGTTTGTATGTGTGATGAGTTTTTTCGATTGCTATAATAATAATATTTCCTCCACCAACACAACAGCACCATCTTGTCCAGCTTGATGACTCAAGCCAAGTGGTGGAAGAGCTTCATCCAGGTTTTTCTCCTGAACGCTCAAAAGGGTGGATGGAAAACCCTGAAGATAAATCTCATGAAAAGGAGAGGGAGTGAGCTGGGAGGGAGGAAAGCAGGGAGGAGACAACGATAAGGAGCGAAAGAGCAAAACACTCTTTCATCTGCTTTTAATAAGAGTGACACTAGAGCGCAGCCTTGGGATCTCACCGCGCTTTAACCCTTGCCCGTCGAGAGGTACTGTGGCTTTGCTGCAGCGATTAAATGGAAAATAACAGCAGAAATAAGAAGATAATAATAGAGTTCATCACGCCGCTACGTAGGGAAGTCCACTTCTGGTCTGTACGGGCAGGTTTGAGGACGTTCTTATGAGGTCTTGATGACCGAAAGTGGAATACATAGGATTGTGTTGGGCAAATAAGCGTTCCGTCAAATTCAAACCATGATGAAACAGCTCCAACGTACCGATGCGTATGGGGTCCAGATTAGCAGAAATCTGAGCTTTCCACACAGATCCTCAGCTGGTTTTGGAGAGTGCCCAAAGGGAGTCGCGGGCTGGAGGTTGGGGAACCAGCCTTGGGAACACAATGTCGCTGGTTCGAATCCCTGAACCGACAGGACACGACTGAAGTACCCTTAAACGAGACCCCTAACCCCAACTGCTCCCTGGGTACTGTGGATAGGGCTGCTTACCACTACTGAGAAGTGTGCTTACCACCCCCTAGTGTGTGTGTTCACTAGTGCCTGTGTATATGTGTGTTTCACTGTCCTCTAGTGTATGTGTTCACTATAGTGTGTGCATGTATCTGGGTGTTTCACTGCTCCACTGGTGTTTGTTTACTAATGTGAGTGTGTATGTATGTGGGTGTTTCACTGCCCCCTAGAGTGTGTGTTCACTAGTGTGTGTATGTGGGTGTTTCACTGCCCCCTTGAGTGTGTTCACTAGTGTGTGTGTATGTAGGCGTTTCACTGACCCCTACTGTGTGTGTTTACTAGTGTGTGTATGTGGGTGTTTTACTGCCCCCAGAGTGTGTTCACTAGTGTGTGTGTATGTGGGTGTTTTACTGCCCCCTAGAGTGTGTGTTCACTAGTGTGTGTATGTGTGTGTTTCATTGCCCCTAGAGTGTGTGTTCACTAGTGTGTGTATGTGGATGTTTCACTGCCCCCTAGAGTGTGTTCACTAGTGTGTGTGTATGTAGGTGTTTCACTGCCCCCTAGAGTGTGTGTTCACTAGTGTGTGTATGTGGGTATTCCACTGCCCCCTAGAGTGTGTTCACTAGTGTGTGTGTATGTAGGTGTTTCACTGCCCCCTAGTGTGTGTGTTCACTAGTGCGTGTGTGTATATGTGTGTTTCACTACCTCCTAGTGTGTGTGTGTGTGTGTGCATGGGTGTTTCCCTGCCCCCCACCCCAGATCCCACCCCGACCCTCCTGCCACATACAAACAACCTAGACCCCATACCTTGAACTAAACACAGCTGCATTAACAACAGTAAGCCAGGTGAGAAGCCCCTCTACCTGCAGCCCCTCCCCTGAGCCTCTGTGTGACCTCTGCTCAGGCACCAGGACACTGACGGAGGTTTACAGCCTGCTGTTGGTTTTAGTCCGTTGCCGTGGAGAGCTCTAAGGGTTAACCGGCGTTGGGTCTGGAGTGGAGGTCTGTCGTTGGATACACCGACTCTTCTCCATGTAGCGCTCAGGCAAGAGCATGCGGGGGGCTTACCAGACGCCAGAGTAAACCCCTACACTTACACAGGAAGTAGCTGAAACGCCTTTCAGACCCCACGCCAAGAAACGAAAGAGACTCCACCTGCTCGGGGGTCTGATCTGAGAGCGTTGGTGTGGGTCGTGTTACACGCCAAACAAACTCAGATCACCAAAACCATGACTGATAACTCAAACCGACGAAGCCATGACCGATTTATCTATCTATCTATCTATCTATCTATATATCTATATATCTATCTATCTATCTATCTATCTATCTTCATGCACAGCGACAGTTATAGATTGCTATGAGGACGATAGATAGATATCTAGCTAAAGACAGAGATATACATACACAGACCAACCCCATCAGCTGAAGCCCTCAAGCCTGAGACGGAGCAGGTTGGCACATGCGCTACCTGTTAGCCCACCAGAGTAAACGAAACCGGGTTCTTACTTCCTCGCTGGTTCGTATGAGCAGTGTTAGAGCTTCATGGCGTGCTCAGGAGTGCTAGAGGTCAGCTCTTGGGAGTTCTCCTGCTGTTCTCGGAACAGTGGACCCCCGAGTCCAGACCATAATGTGCCTGAATTGGGGTTATTTGGATGGTGAGAAGCAGAGAGGACTTTAGAGGCACATCTCTTAGAGGAACTGACAACCTCTATCTATCTATCTATCTATCTATCTATCTATCTATCTATCTATCTATCTATCTATCTATCTATCTACTTTGAAGGTGCATCTCTTAGAGGAACTGAAACTCTATCTATCTATCTATCTATCTATCTATCTATCTATCTATCTATCTATCTATCTACTTTGGAGTCACATCTCTTAGAGGAACTGAAACTCTATCTATCTATCTATCTATCTATCTATCTATCTATCTATCTATCTATCTACTTTGGAGTCACATCTCTTAGAGGAACTGAAACTCTATCTATCTATCTATCTATCTATCTATCTATCTATCTATCTATCTATCTATCTATCTATCTATCTATCTTTGGAGGCACATCTCTTAGAAGAAACTGAAAGCCTCAGAGTGTCTGGAAGAACGAGAGAAGCTGTAATGAAATAGTAATAACATAGTAATGAAATAGTAATAACAGTGGAAATCCTATTTAGTTGCTGAAGCTGAGTTTCTCTAGTGATGGTGTACTGTTTGTGTGTGTGTGTGTGTGTGTGTGAGTGTGTGTGTTTCCAGGTGCAGGCAGCAGACAGTTGATTAACAGGTTGTAATTATCAGCCTGGGAGTTGTCGTCATAGCGATGGATCACTAATGAGTGTGTTTGCGTGGTTTATTTGCATATGGGTCAGTGTGCACTTGTGTGTGTGTGTGTGTGTTGATCTGTATGTGCTGAATGTGCAGATGTGTTTGTGTTTGCATATTGATGATGCTGCGGGTGTGTGTGTGTTTGTTGTGGTGGGGTGGTGGTGGGCTGTCAGTCGTATCTTCTCGGGTTCCTCAGCACACACACACCCCTGTGCTCCGTGAAGCCCTCCTGACACTCCTGTCAACCCACGATATAAATACACAGAAGAAAGTCCCTTAAAAACTCCAGAACTTTCCCCCCGAGGCAGCGGCTGCCTCGAGTCATCGCCCACCCCGTTACTTGAGCTCACTCATAAGCCCGCATGGGCTGCCGTTGTGTGAATCCAGAGTGAAAGAAGTATCTCCAAAAGGGCAACTCTACAGAAGAGGCCAAACACTGCCTTCACTTTCAATGGAAGTCGATGGAACCAGAATTCTGTCCACTGGAAGAACAGATTACTCACAGTTCAGGAAACCAATGCATGGACCGATCAATCAAAGGCCAGCTTGCACTAGAATGATGGGAAGAGTCGAGTAGATTCAAAGTGGTTCAAAACATAGCAGCTTATCAGTGAAGCATGGTGGTGGTTGTATTAAAACATAGGCAGCTGAATGCTCTAAATACTAAAAGCTGTTCATTGTGGTATAGAATTAGGTACAATATGATACCTTTGTTGACGTCCAATTATAAACATTCCTTCAGGTTGTATAGGGTCGAGGAACCTTGATGTGAACTGCTAATATCTCACAGTTCAGGAAAACAATACATGGACCGATCGATCAAAGGCCAGCTTGCACCAGAATGATGGGAAGAGTGGAGTAGATTCAAAGTGGTTCAAAACATAGCAGCTTGTCAGTGAAGCATGGTGGTGGTAGTATTAAAGCATAGGCAGCAGAATGCTCTAAATACTTAAGGCTGTTCATTGTTTATTTCCAACAGTATGGGGTATAGAATTAGATACATTATGATAACTTGGTTGACGTCCAATTATGAACGTTCCTTCAGGCTGTATAGGGTTGAGAAACCTTGAAGTGAAGCATGGTGGTGGTAGTATTAAAGCATATATATATATATATATATATATATATATATATATATATATATATATATATATATATATGTATATATATACGCCGCCCATATATATATATACGCCGCCCACAGGGCACTGCTGTCTAGATAGTTTTGGTTGGTGGACGATTCTCAGTCCAGCAGCAGCACTGCTGTGTCTGATCCACTCACACCAGCATCACACACTAACTAACACACCAGTATCACTGCAGTGCTGAGAATGACCCACCTCCCTAATAGTATCTGCTCTGTGGTGGTCCTGTGGGGGTCCTGATAATTAAAGAACAGAGTAATAAAGTATACAGAGAATCAGATGAACTACAGTCTGTAAGTGGAGCTCCTGTATGGTCAGTGGAGCTGATACAGTGGACGCTATGTGTCTCGGAGAGTGAGAAATAGTGGACAGAGAGAGAAAGAGGGAGAGACAGAATAGGAGGCAGAGGGAGAGACAGAGAGAGAGACAGAGTGTGAGACAGAATAAGAGACAGAGGGAGAGAGAGAGAGAGAGACAGAGTGGGAGAAAGCATGAGAGAGAGAGAAATAGTGGACAGAGAGAGACAGAAAGAGACAGAGAGAGATACAGAGAGAGATACAGAGGGAGAGACAGAGAGAGAGACAGAGGGAGAGACAGAGAGAGATACAGAGTGAGAGACAGAGAGAGAGACAGAGAGATACAGAGAGAGAGAGAGACAGAGAGAGACAGAGAGGGAAAGAGGGAGATACAGAGAGAGAGACAGCGAGAGAGAAAGAGAGAGAGAGATACAGAGAGAGAGACAGAGAGAGAGACAGAGAGAGAGCGAGATACAGAGAGAGAGAGAGACAGAGAGAGACAGAGAGATACAGAGAGAGACAGAGAGTGAGACAGAGAGAGATACAGAGAGAGACAGAGAGATACAGAGAGAGACAGAGAGAGAGAGATACAGAGAGAGACAGAGAGAGAGACAGAGAGAGAGACAGAGAGATACAGAGAGATACAGAGAGAGACAGAGAGAGAGAGATACAGAGAGAGACAGAGAGAGAGACAGAGAGAGAGACAGAGAGATACAGAGAGAGAGAGAGAGAGACAGAGAGAGAGACAGAGAGAGAGACAGAGAGATACAGAGAAAGAGAGACAGAGAGAGAGAGACAGAGAGAGAGACAGAGAGAGAGACAGAGAGGGACAGAGCGTGAGAGAGAGAGAGTTGGCTGGTATTCGGGGAGTGAAATACTTTTATCTGCTTCCAGAAGCTACTTTTGTTTCTCCAGCTGTCTGAGCAGCTTACAGCTTTCTATTTTATAAAGTTCAAAGGTCAGCGCATCAGCCGTCCTCCGGACCCTTAGGGAGCCCCGAAATCTCCCGCCCGGCTCTGCCAGGTTCTAGATAATCGTGTCACATCTTCTAAATCGGGGGCGAACTCTGCTCATAGGTTCTATTAAAAGAACATGAGGAACTTTAACAGTACGTACACGGCGTGGCGACCTCCTGGGGGCCGACCCTGGCCTACAGAAGCTCCAGCAGTGGGACCCCCATGGCCGTGTTTATTGTGTTGTTTGGAAGGGGGCATCGGTTTGGGCTGTGTGGGAGGTGTGGTAACCCTCAGGTTGACGCCTGTGGTGGGCAGTGACCTTTTCCACGAGTTGGTGCCGGTGTCTTCAGGCGCTTCTCTTGGAACTCCTGGTCTCCATTGTTTGCAGTGCGGGACATCACAGGAAATACATGTCGCCTATCTGTAAACAAAGCAGGACTTGAGCTTGAGCTTGAGTCCCTTCCCTACATTGGTGTCAGAAGTGGGATGGAAGAACTTAAGACAAGAGGACACAGCGCTACGATGGCTAAGGGATTTGGGCACCTTACTTGTAGCACCTTGAGCTGGTTGAAACAGCAGGACAGATCAGGCCAGGACAGTAAAACGTTTTAGATCACTACCAGTCAAACGTTTTAGATACACTACCAGTCAAATGTTTTAGTACACTACCAGACAAACGTTTTAGATACACTACCAGTCAAATGTTTTAGTACACCACCAGTAAAACGTTTTAGATCACTACCAGTCAAACGTTTTAGATACACTACCAGTCAAACGTTTTAGTACACTACCAGTCAAACGTTTTAGATACACTACCAGACAAACGTTTTAGATACACTACCAGTCAAACGTTTTAGTACACAACCAGTCAAACGTTTTAGATACACTACCAGTCAAACGTTTTAGATACACTACCAGTCAAACGTTTTAGTACACTACCAGCAAAACGTTTTAGATACACTACCAGTCAAACGTTTTAGATACACTACCAGACAAACGTTTTAGATACACTACCAGTCAAACGTTTTAGTACACTACCAGCCAAACGTTTTAGATACACTACCAGACAAAGGTTTTAGTACACAACCAGTCAAACGTTTTAGATACACTACCAGACAAACGTTTTAGATACACTACCAGTCAAACGTTTTAGTACACTACAAGCCAAACGTTTTAGATACACTACCAGACAAACGCTTTAGATACAATACCAGACAAACGTTTTAGATACACTACCAGTCAAACGTTTTAGTACACTACCAGACAAACGCTTTAAATACACTACCAGTCAAACGTTTTAGATACACTACCAGACAAACGTTTTAGATACACTACCAGTCAAACGTTTTAGATACACTACCAGACAAATGCTTTAAATACACTACCAGTCAAACGTTTTAGATACACTACCAGTCAAACGTTTTAGCACACTACCAGCCAAACGTTTTAGATACACTACCAGCCAAACGTTTTAGATACACTACCAGTCAAACGTTTTAGATACACTACCAGTCAAACGTTTTAGATAAACTACCAGCCAAACGTTTTAGATAAACTACCAGTCAAACGTTTTAGATACACTACCAGACAAACGTTTTAGATACACTACCAGTCAAACGTTTTAGATACACTACCAGACGAACGTTTTAGATACACTACCAGACAAACGTTTTAGATACACTACCAGTCAAACGTTTTAGCACACTACCAGCCAAACGTTTTAGATACACTACCAGCCAAACGTTTTAGATACACTACCAGTCAAACGTTTTAGATACACTACCAGTCAAACGTTTTAGATAAACTACCAGCCAAACGTTTTAGATAAACTACCAGTCAAACGTTTTAGATACACTACCAGACAAACGTTTTAGATACACTACCAGTCAAATGTTTTAGATACACTACCAGTCAAACGTTTTAGATACACTACCAGCCAAACGTTTTAGTACACTACCAGCCAAACGTTTTAGATACACTACCAGCCAAACGTTTTAGTACACTACCAGTCAAACGTTTTAGTACACTACCAGCCAAATGTTTTAGATACACTACCAGTCAAACGTTTTAGATACACTACCAGCCAAACGTTTTAGTACACTACCAGTCAAACGTTTTAGATACACTACCAGTCACATGTTTTAGATACACTACCAGTCAAACGTTTTAGATACACTACCAGCCAAACGTTTTAGTACACTACCAGCCAAACGTTTTAGATACACTACCAGCCAAACGTTTTAGATACACTACCAGTCAAACGTTTTAGATCACTACCAGACAAACGTTTTAGATACACTACCAGTCAAACGTTATAGATACACTACCAGTCAAACGTTTTAGATCACTACCAGCCAAACGTTTTAGATACACTACCAGACAAATGTTTTAGATCACTACCAGTCAAACGTTTTAGATACACTACCAGTCAAACGTTTTAGATACACTACCAGTTAAACGTTTTAGATACACTACCAGCCAAACGTTTTAGATACACTACCAGTCAAATGTTTTAGATACACTACCAGTCAAACGTTTTAGATACACTACCAGTTAAACGTTTTAGTACTCTACCAGCGAAACGTTTTAGATACACTACCAGTCAAACGTTTTAGATACACTACCAGTTAAACGTTTTAGTACACTATCAGCCAAACGTTTTAGATACACTACCAGTCAAACATTTTAGTACACTACCATCCAAACGTTTTAGTACACTAGCAGCCAAACGTTTTAGATACACTACCAGTCAAACATTTTAGATACACTACCAGTCAAACGTTTTAGATACACTACCAGTCAAACGTTTTAGATACACTACCAGTCAAACGTTTTAGATAAACTACCAGCCAAACGTTTTAGATAAACTACCAGTCAAACGTTTTAGATACACTACCAGTCAAATGTTTTAGATACACTACCAGTCAAACGTTTTAGATACACTACCAGCCAAACGTTTTAGTACACTACCAGCCAAACGTTTTAGATACACTACCAGCCAAACGTTTTAGTACACTACCAGTCAAACGTTTTAGATACACTACCAGTCAAACGTTTTAGATCACTACCAGACAAACGTTTTAGATACACTGCCAGTCAAACGTTTTAGATCACTACCAGTCAAATGTTTTAGATACACTACCAGTCAAATGTTTTAGATACACTACCAGTCAAACGTTTTAGATACACTACCAGCCAAACGTTTTAGTACACTACCAGTTAAACGTTTTAGATACACTACCAGTCAAACGTTTTAGTACACTACCAGTCAAACGCTTTAGATACACTACCAGTCAAACGTTTTAGTACACTACCAGCCAAACGTTTTAGATACACTATCAGCCAAACGTTTTAGATACACTACCAGTCAAACGTTTTAGTACACTACCAGCCAAACGTTTTAGATACACTACCAGCCAAACGTTTTAGATACACTACCAGCCAAACGTTTTAGATACACTACCAGACAAACGCTTTAAATACACTACCAGTCAAACGTTTTAGTACACTACCAGCCAAACGTTTTAGATACACTACCAGTCAAATGTTTTAGATACACTACCAGTCAAATGTTTTAGATACACTACCAGTCAAACGTTTTAGATAAACTACAAGCCAAACGTTTTAGGTAAACTACCAGTTAAACGTTTTAGATACACTACCAGTCAAACGTTTTAGTACACTACCAGTCAAACGCTTTAGATACACTACCAGTCAAACGTTTTAGTACACTACCAGCCAAACGTTTTAGATACACTATCAGCCAAACGTTTTAGATACACTACCAGTTAAACGTTTTAGTACTCTACCAGCGAAACGTTTTAGTACACTACCAGTCAAACGTTTTAGTACACTACCAGCCAAACGTTTTAGATACACTACCAGTCAAACGTTTTAGTACACTACCATCTAAACGTTTTAGTACACTACCAGTCAAACGTTTTAGATACACTACCTGTCAAACGTTTTAGATACACTACCAGTCAAACATTTTAGATACACTACCAGTCAAACGTTTTAGATACACTACCAGACAAACGTTTTAGATACAGTACCAGTCAAACGTTTTAGTACACTACCAGTCAAACGTTTTAGTACACTACCAGTCAAACATTTTAGATACACTACCAGTCAAACGTTTTAGTACACTACCAGCCAAACGTTTTAGATACACTACCAGTCAAACGTTTTAGATACACTACCAGTCAAACGTTTTAGATACAGTACCAGTCAAACGTTTTAGTACACTACCAGCCAAACGTTTTAGATACACTACCAGTCAAACATTTTAGATACACTACCAGTCAAACATTTTAGTACACTACCAGCCAAACGTTTTAGATACACTACCAGCCAAACATTTTAGATACACTTCCAGCCAAACGTTTTAGATACACTACCAGTCAAACGTTTTAGTAC
This sequence comes from Megaleporinus macrocephalus, assembly GCA_021613375.1. NCBI lineage: Eukaryota > Metazoa > Chordata > Actinopteri > Characiformes > Anostomidae > Megaleporinus > Megaleporinus macrocephalus. Next base: position 2,092,937 of record CM038726.1, read on the forward strand.
ACTACCAGACAAACGTTTTAGATACACTACCAGACAAACGTTTTAGTACACTACCAGTCAAACGTTTTAGATACACTACCAGTCAAACGTTTTAGATACACTACCAGACAAACGTTTTAGTACACTACCAGTCAAACGTTTTAGATACACTACCAGTCAAACGTTTTAGATACACTACCAGACAAACGTTTTAGTACACTACCAGTCAAACGTTTTAGATACACTACCAGCCAAACGTTTTAGTACACTACCAGTCAAACGTTTTAGATACACTACCAGTCAAACGTTTTAGATACACTACGAGTTAAAAGTTTTAGTACACTACCAGCCAAACGTTTTAGATACACTACCAGCCAAACGTTTTAGTACACTACCAAGTGTCAAGTGTCAAGTCAAGTGGGTTTTTATTGTCATTTCAACTACATACAGAGTACACAGTGAAACGAAACAACGTTCCTCCAGGACCATGGTGCAACATAGACAGTGCATACAGACACAAGTGCAACACAAACAAACAAGTACGGACAGACAACACAACACAGTACAGACAGAGAATAATAAATAATTGCTGGTTGTGTGCAAATTGTGCAATGTGTAATAAATAGAGTCCAGTGAGGTAGTAAAGTTGTTAGTGAGGTAATAAATAGAGTCCAGTGAGGTAGTAAAGTTGTTAGTGAGGTAATAAATAGAGTCCAGTGAGGTAGTAAAGTTGTTAGTGCAATGCTTTGTGCAAAAAATGCTTCCCTTTTTTTATCTGGGGTAAATGGTTGGAGAAAGATATCAGTTCAGACGTTGAGTTGTGTTGAGAAGTCTGATGGCTTGGGGGAAGAAGCTGTTGCAGAGTCTGGTCGTGTTGGACCGGACGCTGCGGTACCTTCTTCCTGATGGCAGGAGGGAGAACAGTCTGTGTGAAGGGTGGGTGGGGTCATCCACAATGCTGGTTGCTTTGCGGATGCAGGGGGTGGTGTAAATGTCCAAGACGGAGGGGAGAGAGACTCCGATGATCCTCTCAGCTGTCCTCACAATGCGTTGGAGGGACTTGCGGTCAGAGGCTGTGCAGGTCCCAAACCAAGCAGTGATGCAGCTGCTTAGGATGCTCTCTATGGTTCCCCTATAGAAGAGGGTGAGGATGGGTGGAGGGAGACGGGCCTTTCTCAGCTTCCGGAGGAAGTAGAGACGCTGCTGGGCTTTCTTGGCTGTAGAGCTGGTGTTCAGGGACCAGGTGAGGTTCTCCGCTAGGTGGACACCAAGGAACTTGGTGCTCTTAACGATCTCCACAGAGGAGCCGTTGATGTTAAGCGGAGAGTGGTCCGGTCTTGATTTCCTGAAGTCAACAACCATTTCCTTGGTCTTCTCTACATTCCAGTGAAGGTTGTTGACTGTACACCAGTCTGTCAGCTGCTGTACCTCCTCCCTGTATGCTGACTCGTCGCCTTTGCTGATGAGACCCAGCACAGTTGTATCATCGGCGAACTTTATGATGCTGTTAGAACTGTGTTTCGCAACACAGTCATGAGTCAGCAGGGTGAACAACAGAGGACTCAGTACACTGCCCTGGGGTGCCCCAGTGTTCATGGTGATGGTGCTGGAGCTGCTGTCCCCGAACCGGACTAACTGGGGCCTCCCTGTCAGGAAGTCCAGGATCCAGTTGCACAGGGGGGTGTTGAGGCCCAGCAGGCTTAACTTCCTGGTGAGATTCTGCGGGATGATGGTGTTGAATGCTGAACTGAAGTCTATGAACAGCATTCTGACGTAGGTGTCCTTCTTCTCCAGGTGGGTAAGGGAGAGATGAAGGGTGGTGGTGATGGCATCGTCCGTGGAGCGGTTGGGACGATATGCAAATTGCAAACGTTTTAGATACACTACCAGTCAAACGTTTTAGATACACTACCAGCCAAACGTTTTAGTACACTACCAGTTAAACGTTTTAGATACACTACCAGTCAAACGTTTTAGTACACTACCAGTCAAACGCTTTAGATACACTACCAGTCAAACGTTTTAGTACACTACCAGCCAAACGTTTTAGATACACTATCAGCCAAACGTTTTAGATACACTACCAGTCAAACGTTTTAGTACACTACCAGCCAAACGTTTTAGATACACTACCAGCCAAACGTTTTAGATACACTACCAGCCAAACGTTTTAGATACACTACCAGCCAAACGTTTTAGATACACTACCAGACAAACGCTTTAAATACACTACCAGTCAAACGTTTTAGTACACTACCAGCCAAACGTTTTAGATACACTACCAGTCAAATGTTTTAGATACACTACCAGTCAAATGTTTTAGATACACTACCAGTCAAACGTTTTAGATAAACTACAAGCCAAACGTTTTAGGTAAACTACCAGTCAAACGTTTTAGATACACTACCAGTCAAACGTTTTAGATACACTACCAGTTAAACGTTTTAGTACTCTACCAGCGAAACGTTTTAGTACACTACCAGTCAAACGTTTTAGTACACAACCAGTCAAACGTTTTAGTACACTACCAGCCAAACGTTTTAGATACACTACCAGTCAAACGTTTTAGTACACTACCATCTAAACGTTTTAGTACACTACCAGTCAAACGTTTTAGATACACTACCTGTCAAACGTTTTAGATACACTACCAGTCAAACATTTTAGATACACTACCAGTCAAACGTTTTAGATACACTACCAGACAAACGTTTTAGATACAGTACCAGTCAAACGTTTTAGTACACTACCAGTCAAACGTTTTAGTACACTACCAGCGAAACGTTTTAGATACACTACCAGTCAAACATTTTAGATACACTACCAGTCAAACGTTTTAGTACACTACCAGCCAAACGTTTTAGATACACTACCAGTCAAACGTTTTAGATACACTACCAGTCAAACGTTTTAGATACAGTACCAGTCAAACGTTTTAGTACACTACCAGTCAAACGTTTTAGTTACACAACCAGTCAAACGTTTTAGATACACTACCAGTCAAACGTTTTAGTACACTACCAGTCAAACGTTTTAGATACACTACCAGCCAAACATTTTAGATACACTTCCAGCCAAACGTTTTACATACACTACCAGTCAAACGTTATAGTACACTACCAGCCAAACGTTTTAGTACACTACCAGTCAAACGTTTTAGATACACTACCAGCCAAATGTTTTATATACACTACCAGCCAAACGTTTTAGATACACTACCAGCCAAACGTTTTAGATCACTACCAGCCAAACGTTTTAGTACACTACCAGTCAAACGTTTTAGATACACTACCAGACAAACGTTTTAGATACACTACCAGTCAAACGTTTTAGATACACTACCAGTCAAACGTTTTAGATAAACTACCAGACAAACGTTTTAGATACACTACCAGTCAAACGTTTTAGATACACTACCAGCCAAACGTTTTAGTACACTACCAGTCAAACGTTTTAGATACACTACCAGACAAACGTTTTAGATACACTACCAGCCAAACGTTTTAGTACACTACCAGTCCAAACGTTTTAGATACACTACCAGTCAAACGTTTTAGTACACTACCAGACAAACGTTTTAGATACACTACCAGCCAAACGTTTTAGTACACTACCAGTCAAACGTTTTAGATACACTACCAGTCAAACGTTTTAGATACACTACCAGCCAAACGTTTTAGTTCACTACCAGCCAAACGTTTTAGTACACTACCAGTCAAACGTTTTAGATACACTACCAGTCAAACGTTTTAGTAATCTACCAGTCAAACGTTTTAAATACACTACCAGACAAACGTTTTAGATACACTACCAGCCAAACGTTTTAGATACACTACCAGACAAACGCTTTAGATACACTACCAGCCAAACGTTTTAGATACACTTCCAGTCAAACGTTTTAGATACACTACCAGTCAAACGTTTTAGTACACTACCAGTCAAACGTTTTAGATACACTACCAGTCAAACGTTTTAGATACACTACCAGCCAAACGTTTTAGTTCACTACCAGCCAAACGTTTTAGTACACTACCAGCCAAACGTTTTAGTAATCTACCAGTCAAACGTTTTAAATACACTACCAGACAAATGTTTTAGATACACTACCAGCCAAACGTTTTAGATACACTACCAGACAAACGCTTTAGATACACTACCAGCCAAACGTCATCCTGTAGGTTTTCAGTATTAAATCTTTTGAATTGTAAATCTAATGCCCCAGATAAACAGAAGCTTTGGTTCCTGTTGGCCTCGTCTGAGCTGGCATCCCATAATGGCCTGTCCTGCTGGACGAAAGGTTGCGGTCATCTTACTCTGACCCTGCAGTGAGCTGCAGTTCTGTGAGAGCGTTGCTCAAACTGCCCTTTAAACCTTGCCTAAGTCCAGCAGGCTGGTGTCGTAATGTGTTTTTCTTTGCTTTTGAGGCACAGGCCGAGCTCAGAGCGTCAGGGTGTCAGTGGGAAAGGTCCTCAGCTTCCGGGAGACGGAAACAGAAAAGCTTCGGGGACATAAATTCAGTTTCCCTTAATCCGTTCAGACGTTCCTGAACCTGATCAAACCACCTGGATGAGGAACATGCAGCTTGATTTACGATCTGCTTCTGAAAGCCTTTGTTTTTACCAGTCTTCCGTTATGCAAGTCTTCAGCTGTGCAACAGCTTGAGCTTAATAAGAGGGACATTTTCAGTGAGGGACAGTTTGCAGTGAGGGACAGGTCTGGACAGCAGGTGGGTCAGTCCAGTGCCTGGGCTCTCTGATCATTGATCTGTTAAAACAGATCATGGGGGTCTCTGAAGAAGACGGAGTCTAGAAGGCAGCATGGGTTGCTCCAAAATGTTACTAGAGGTTTCTGAGATGTACAGGTAACCCACTAATGCCCTCCACACACAAATGACCCCCACACCACACACATACTAATAGACCCTTTCCCCCCACCATATTAGTGTCCCCCCAATGCACCCCTACATTAATACCACCAAACGTCCCAAGCACCATGGCAGACCCTGGTTTGTACTGGTTTGAACACTAACCCCCCACACCACATTCATACATATATACACTTACCCCCACCATATTAATACCCCCCAGTGCCCACCTACATTAATACCACCAAACGTCCCAAGCACCATGACAGACCCTGGATTTGGAACTTTAGAATGACCCCCCCAAGAATGTTACTCCCACCACACTAACCCCCACCACCTCACACATACTACTACATCCTTCCCCCCACCATATTAATATCCCCCCAAGGCACCCCTACATTAATACTACCAAACGTCCCAACCACCATGACAGACCCTGGATTTGGAACTTTAGGATGACCCCCACCCAACAATGTTACTCCCACCACACTAACCCCCCACACCACATACATACTAATACACCTTAACCCCCACCATATTAATACCCCCCAATGCCCACCTACATTAATACCACCAAACGTCCCAAGCACCATGACAGAACCTGGATTTGGAACTTTAGAATGACCGCCGCCCCCCAACAATGTTACTCCCACCATATAATAATACCCTCACCATATTAATACCCCCCAGTGCACCCCTACATTAATACCACCAAACATCCCACCACACTAATACCCACAACCCCAAGCACCATGACAGACCCTGGATTTGGAACTTTAGAATGACCGCCGCCCCCCAACAATGTTACTCCTACCACACTAACCCCCCACACCACATACATACATATATACACTTACCCCCACTATATTAATACCCCCCAATGCCCACCTACATTAATACCACCAAACGTCCCAAGCACCATGACAGACCCTGGATTTGGAACTTTAGAATGACCGCTTCCCCCCAACAATGTTACTCCAACCACACTAACTCCCCACACCACATACATACATATATACACTTACCCCCACCATATTAATACCCCCAACCCCAACCACCATGACAGTCCCTGGATTTGGACAACCATTATTTCCAAAACATCTGTGGCCAGCCTGGACTCATCCTCGCCCGTACAGGGACTTCCAGTTTCTTCAGGTTGAGAACGAAGATACGGTTACAAAGAACCAATGACGCCTAAGTCGAATTAACGTTTCACCGTCTGTCCCAACTTTTTTGGTGCTGGGTTTGGTGGAGAAGGGAAGCGAATAAGAAAAAAAGAGAAAGGGAATATATCAATTAATAAAACAAGAGCAGCTTATGGTAATCCAGCGGACTCCAAACTGGCTGTAGGAGAGCAGATGCCTGATGTTGGATAGTCTTCCATAAAGCTTGTCTCCATGATTGTCTCCTTCCATAATGCTGGGTGGATTCCGTTTCAGGCCTGGATGCTGTTGTTTTTCTGACGGGACGGTCAGGAATCTGCTGCTCCTTGGCTGCTCTTGCGGGTTCTGATAAAAGGTTCTGGTGAGATAAAGCAGATCTCTTTGACAGGCTTCTGAACCCCGGTATTAGACCTTTTACCAGATACAGATGAATGATATGCACTGCGGAACAGTGCCAAGGTCAGTCCGCTTGATTTAAGCATAGGGATGCTGCAAGGTGGGGGTGCTGAGGGGGCTACAGCGCTTACTGTTTCCAGAATTGTTTAACTGTCTCAGGCCGAGGACGTCGTATGAGAAATTTGAGGAGGCCGTACATAAAAGAATTAATCTTTTTCTGGACGGTAGAGACCAGCCCCGAACTATATTGTCTTTTTGTTGAGTTATTGTTGTTGTTAGCTTGGCTGTTAGCTGTCCATTGACACCTTGGGCTGAGTCTGCTGACCAGTCAGAGGCTTTGCTCCTGACTAGTGGAACAATCAGAGGCTGTGGTCCTGACTTGTGGACCAATTAGAGGCTGTGTTTTTGACTGGAAGGCCAATCAGAGGCTGTGTTCCTGACTGGTTGACTATTTGAAGGCTGTGTTCCTGACTTGTCAAGTAATCAGTGTTTGGGCTTATGACTTGTCAAGCATTCAGAGGCTGTGTTCCTGACTTGTTGACCACTCAGAGACTGTGTTCCTGATTGGTTGACTAATCCAAGCCTGTGTTCCTGACTTATAAATAAATCAAACGCTGTATTTGTGACTTGTCAAGCAATCAGAGTTGGGTTCCTGACTTGTTAATCTCTCAGAGGTTGTGTTTCTGACTTGACAATCAATTAGAGGCTGTATTCCTGACTTGTTGACCAATCAGAGGTTGGGTTTCTGGCTCGATAAGCAATCAGAGGCTGTGTTTCAGACTTGTTCACCAGTCAAAACTTGTGTTCCTGGCTTGTTGACCAATCAGAGACTTAGTTGCTGACTTGTTGACCACTCAGAGGTTGGGTATCTGGCTTGATAAGCAATCAGAGGCTGTGTTTCAGACCTGACGATCAGCCAGAGGTTGTGTTCCTGACTTTTCAAGCATTCAGAGGCTGTGTTCCTGACTTTTCAAGCATTCAGAGGCTGTGTTCCTGACTTGTGGACCAGTTAGAGGCTGTGTTTGTGACTTTTTAACCAATCAGAGGTTGGTTTTTGGACTTGTTAAGCAATCCGAGGCTGTGTTCCCTGACTTGCTGACCGTTCAGAGGCTATGTTTCAGACTTGATGATCAATTAGAGGCTGTGTTCCTGACTTGTTGACCATTCAGAGGCTATGTTTCAGACTGGACGATCAATTAGAGGCTGTGTTCCTGACTTGTTGACCACTCAAAGACTTCCTGATTTGTTGACTAATCCAAGGCTGTGTTCTTGACTAACAAATCAAATGCTCTGTTTGTGACTTGTCAAGCAATCAAAGTTGGGTTCCTGACTTGTCATGTAACCAGAGGTTGTGTTTCTGCCTTGACAATCAATTAGAGGCTGTAATCCTGACTTGTTGACCAATTAGAGGTAGGGTTTCTGGCTTGATAAGCAATCAGAGGCTGTGTTTTTGACATGTGACCAATCCAAAGCTGTGTTTCTCACTTGTTGATTAATCAGAGGCTGTGTTTTTGACTTGTTGACCAATCAGAAGTTGGGTTTTTGGCTTGATTAGCAATCAAAGGCTGTGTTCCTGACTTGTTGACCAATCTGAAGCTGTGTTTCAGACTTGACGATCAATCAGAGGTTGTGTTCCTGATTTGTCAAGCAATCAGAGGCTGTGTTTCTCACTTGTTGGCCAATTAAAGTCTGTGTTAATTACTTGTTGACCAATCAGAGGCTGTGTTCCTGACTCATAAAAATATTTTTTTCCAACATCTTTTGGAGCATTTCTATTCATCTCCTCGTTATAAAATTTGCAGACAACATAAAGTACACCTGCCACTTGGAGATGACAATTTCTTTAACATAAATCCAATAATTAAATAATTTATTAAACAATCCAAACTAAATGATACGATGTGCTGTGTACAGTTTCAAATTTTAGCTCCCGCAACTCGAAACGGCTTCTTGAATCCGTGTGAAAGAGCGTATATCATGTCTACATGATGAGTCGAGGGAATTACTTCAGTGCGGTGAGCGCCAAAAGTAAGGAAGCTGTGTTGATGTAACATTTTATTAATGTGGAACGTTACTCCATTTGCGGTCTGCTAATGTTGACCCAAACTCTTCAGCCCGAAAATTCCCATTTACCTTGTACCGATTTCAAAAACCGCTGGACTCCACCAATAACAATCCGCCTACCAGAGTGTGGGCCTGTGGCAGGTTGTTGTGGGACACTCTACTGTGATTGGCCCGGGCTTTTATAGGTGGGCTACAGCTTGGAAAAAAAGTGGAAACCTGCAAATTTCGTTGTCCTTTGACTGTTTTGTTGTTCTTGGAAAACCGAATGTCTCGTTTTTCCCATTATACTTTGTTTTATTGGATATAAAGGATCTACAGGAGTAAAGCATCTGTTGGTTGTTGGAGTGAAGCTGCATTAATATCTGCACATTTGGGAATGTTGGCTAAATTCTTATGGTAAGTCTGAGATTTGGAGGATACTCTCCATGGATCTCTAGCACCATCTCCAATCATTCCATCGATTGTTTTGTCTTCTCGTTCTTCTTCTTATTTCAATTCTAGCTTTCAAATTGTGACGTAACTCATTTTAACATCAAATTTGTTGATGCCAAAAATTCCATTTCGCTTTGTAAAATTAGAAAAGCACCAATAGGAAGCCACTTTCCTGAGAGTGGACCAGATGTTGTTGTAGGATGCTCTCCTGTGATTGGCCCACATTCCTGTAGATGGAGTTTAAAGATTGCTTTGGTTTATTTGACCTGTATTTGTTTGAGGTTTTTCTTCTGCATCAATGATTGATATCGTTTGTGGTTGTTTTGTAAAACTTTTAATAGGCTTCATCTGCTCTATATCTCTGGATGGATTAAGGGTCTCAGGCGCTGCTACTTTCACCTCCACTTTAGGATTCTATTGTCGAGCCTTGGCCAAGAAGGAGAAGCAACACTGCCAGTGCCAGAAACTAATCCGAATCTAAATTGAACTGAAAACAAGAGCAAAATGAATTATAGCATTTTTTACCAGCTATCTTAAAATATGAAATAAATTGCTGCAATTTGAAACATTTCTTCAGATCATTCCACGTAAATGGAGCACGATGACTTAACGCTGCCTTGCCGTATTTAGACTGTACTTTCGGAACATCAAACCGAATATTAGGACTATTGGAACATCTTGTTCCAAGATTGTAGCAAGACTTACTTATGGATAAGGATGCTCATGTGAAGGAAGCCGAGAATTATCCTAAAAATTTGTCTTCACACTGAAGGCGTAGGCTGACCGGTCATCTCACAGTACACAGAGATGAATAAAACTCTGAGCTTGTGATATTAATCTTAATATTGGATGATAAATAAAAAGCAATAGCCTAAACTGGTCCGACTTGTTTTTCAATTGCACGGCAAGTATCTCTTTGCAGGAGATGACAAAAACTTGCTTGAAAACCGACAGGTCTCTCCGTTTTTGTCCATTTTTTAATTTCCCATGTCGTTTAAACACAACGATTGCCGTTTACGTTTAAAATTTTGTGATGAACCGACCAGTAGAAGTGCTCCAAAATAGCTTACAAAACATTTCGGTTCCACTGACTTACATTAAAATTGAAGATTTTGTTCCTATGTTCTGTAGTTGTAGATCCGTGCCCCAAATCCAGAGAACGGTTGAAAGGTTTTGGCGAGAACCCAAGAATCTTCGGTTCTCGCCAAAACCTTTCAACCGTTCTCTGGATTTGGGGCACGGATCTACAACTACAGAACATAGGCTATCAAATGATGAGTCACGTTATTCCCAGTCTTGGGTCTTGCCACGAAAGAAACAAAGCAGAAGAACGATAGGTTACTATAGAGTTAAAAAAGATGTGGTTAACAGCATCAACAGTTGGTTAACAGTTTTCTATTGACGAACAACTCATGGACCCTCATGTTTATGAGGTCAGGGGTCCATTTTGCATGGCTGTGAATGTTGGGGTCAGCAATTCTCAGTTCCTTTACCGATGGCTGTGTTTCTTTATTGCTGTGAAAGACGTTGAACACAAGATCCCTACAGTGGTCAGTTTGTATGGATCAATCATCTCTACCTAGGTATCAGTTTGAAGCCCAAGCTGAGGTAGACCATCGTTCTTCTACTTTGTTTCTTTCGTGGTAAGACCCAAGACTGGGAATGACGTGACTCGTCATTTGATAGCCTACGTTCTGTAGTTATAGATCCGTGCCCCAAATCCAGAGAACGGTTGAAAGGTTTTGGCGAGAACCCAAGATCCTTTGCCCTGGTTCTTGCTTTGGTGAGCCTACGTTCTGTAGTTGTAGATCCGTACCCTGAATCCAGAGAGCGGAGAACACAAGATTCTTTGGTTGTCGCCTTGGCCTGGTTTTATCTGGGCAGTGGCACCCGCAAGGGTCAAGGTCCCGTCTCGTGGCCTGTGAGTGTTGATTGAGAGTCTTGAGGCCAGAAAGAATCCGTTTTTGCTCTGTACGGGTTGCGAAACCGCCGACTGGGATCCACCTGCCCGAGCATGGGCTCGTCCGAGCCGAGGCTGTCGCGGGTCTTTCTTTCGCCAGCTGCTCCGGTGATTAACGGTCTGGACCGAAAGCGGGCTCTCTTTATTCTGTCGTTAGGCTGTAAATTGTGCGCATAATTAGCCAACGGCTGCCTCCGCTCCCTCGCCGTCGCTGGCCGTTGAGCAGTGGTCGGGCAAATTTATTTGCGGCGCGTCTGAAAGCCGCTCGGCGAACCGTGAAGTAACAGGTACCGGCGGTATGTGAGCGGGTAGCAGTCCAGGAGCGTCTACACCGGATTGATTGTTGTGTTGGAGACACTCTGGAGTGAAAGCGAGAGAGAGAGAGAGGGAGAGAGAGAGTGATTACTTCTGGCTCCTGGGTAAAGCGAGGAGAGGAGCGCTGAGAAGGAGAGCGAGTGATGCTGCCGAGTGGCTCCAGGAACGATGGAGCAGCAAAGAGAGATGTGTTTCTGACAGTGACTGAGGGATTAAGTGTTGGAGACTAGAGACCCGCGTTATCCTTCACTGTCTAAAGATCAAAGTAAAAGAGCTGTTAGAAGTTGGATAACGAGGCTGTAGCTTGTAAAGTCACAGCGTCAGGTTGATGCGGGTGAGATTTCTATGGCAGTAATAACAAACCAGTAATAAACACTGTATCCGTAACCAGTGCTCTGGTAGTTGCAGTAATAGTAAAATATAGTGGGTTTGATATTATACATGGTGTATATAATAATATAATATAATGTTGATGGTCATTTGCATAGAAACTGATTATATGCATGCAGTTAATATCGTGTTTATGTGTTATAATAAAAATTAAAGTAATAAAAATAGTTATTACAGTACTAATATTCTAATAAATTATTATTAGTATGTTTTTAATATAATAAATATGATTTTTTTAGTAATAGTAGTAGTGGTTTATTAGTAATAGTAGTAGTAGTAGTAGTAGTAGTGGTGTTATTATTATTATTATTATTATTATTATTATTATTATTATTATTATTATTAACAGTAGTAGTAGATGTAGTAGTGGTATTATTATTATTAGAAGTAGTGGTGGTGTTATTATTATTTGTATTATTATTAGCACTAATATTAGTAGAAGTGGTATTATTATTATTATTAGTGGTGGTGGTGGTGGTGTTATTATCATTATTATTATGATTATTATTATGACTATTATTATTAGTAGTAGTAGTAATAGTAGTGATGGCGGTGTTTTTAGTATTAGTATTAGCAGTAGTAGTAGTAGTATTAGTAGTAGTAGTAGTAGCAGTAGAGGTGGTGGTACTTTTTTAATAGTAGTAGATGTGGTATTATTATTATTATTATTATTATTATTATTATTATTATGATTATTATTATAGATGGAAGCAGTAGTAGTAGTAGTTGTGTTATTATGATTATAATTATTATTAGTAGTAGTAGTGGTGGTGCTGTTTGTGGGGTTTTTTATATTATTATTATTATTATTATTATTATTATTATTAGCGGAAGTGGTAGTAGTAGCAATAGTAGTAGTAGTGGTATTATTTTTTATATTATTATTGATAGTAGTAGTAGTAGTAGTTGAAATAGTAGAATTATTAATAGCACTAGTAGTGGCTGTAGTAATAGTAGTAGTAGTGGTATTAACAATAGTAGTATTAGTAGTGGTGATATTATTATAAGTAGTAGTAGTAGTAGTAGTGGTATTATTTATATTATTATTGTTAGTAGTAGTAGTAGTTGAAATAGTAGTAGTATTAATAGCAATAGTAGCAGCTGTAGTAATAGTAGTGGTGATATTATTATTATTAGTAGTAATAGTAGTAGTGGTGGTGATGGTGTTATTAGTATTATTATTAGCAGTAGTAGTAGTGTTTTATTATTATTAGCACTAATATTAGTAGAAGTGGTATTATTATTATTAGTGGTGGTGGTGGTGGTGTTATTATCATTATTATTATTATGATTATTATTATGGCTATTATCATTAGTAGTAGTAGTAATAGTAGTGATGGCGGTGTTTTTAGTATTAGTATTAGCAGTAGTAGTAGTGGTATTAGTAGTAGTAGTAGTAGCAGTAGAGGTGGTGGTACTTTTTTAATAGTAGTAGATGTGGTATTATTATTATTATTATTATTATTATGATTAATATTATAGATGGAAGCAGTAGTAGTAGTAGTGGTCGTGTTATTATGATTATAATTATTATTAGTAGTAGTAGTGGTGGTGCTGTTTGTGGTGTTTTTTATATTATTATTATTATTATTATTATTACTATTATTAGCGGAAGTGGTAGTAGTAGCAATAGTAGTTGTAGTTGTATTATTTTTTATATTATTATTGTTAGTAGTAGTAGTAGTAGTTGAAATAGTAGAATTATTAATAGCACTGTAGTAATAGTAGTAGTAGTGGTATTAATATTATTATTACTATTATTTATAGTAACAATAGTAGTATTAGTAGTGGTGATATTATTATAAGTAGTAGTAGTAGTAGTGGTGGTATTATTTATATTATTATTGTTAGTAGTAGTAGTAGTTGAAATAGTAGTAGTATTAATAGCAATAGTAGCAGCTGTAGTAATAGTAGTGGTGATATTATTATTATTAGTAGTAATAATAGTAGTAGTGGTGGTGATGGTGTTATTAGTATTATTATTAGCAGTAGTAGTAGTGTTTTATTATAATTGTTATTAGTAGTAGTAGTAGTAGTAGCAGTAGTGGTGATTGTTTTACTTTTATTAGTAGTTGTAGTGGTAGTGGTGTTATTATTATTAGTAGTAGTAGTAGTAGAAGTAGTAGTAGTAGTAGTAGTAGTAATAGTAGTGATGTCGGTGTTATTAGTACTATTATTAGCAGTAGTGGTAGTGGTATTATTATTATTATTATTATTAGTAGTAGTAGTAGTAGTAGAAGTATCAGTAGTGGTGGTTGTTTTTTCAGTATTATTAGTAGTAGTGGTGTTATTATTATTATTATTAATACAGATAGAAGCAGTAGTAGTAGCAGCGGTGTTATTAGTATTATTATTAGCAGTAGTAGTAGTAATAGTAGTAATGGCATTGTTATTAGTATTATTATTAGCAGTAGTAGTAGTGATATTATTAGTAGTAGTAGCAGTAGAGATAGGGGCATTATTATTAAAATGGTAATTATTGGTAGAAATTGTATTATTATTATTATTATTAGTATTATTATTACTATTATTAGCGGAAGTGGTAGTAGTAGCAATAGTAGTTGTAGTTGTATTATTTTTTATATTATTATTGTTAGTAGTAGTAGTAGTAGTTGAAATAGTAGAATTATTAATAGCACTGTAGTAATAGTAGTAGTAGTGGTATTAATATTATTATTACTATTATTTATAGTAACAATAGTAGTATTAGTAGTGGTGATATTATTATAAGTAGTAGTAGTAGTAGTGGTGGTATTATTTATATTATTATTGTTAGTAGTAGTAGTAGTTGAAATAGTAGTAGTATTAATAGCAATAGTAGCAGCTGTAGTAATAGTAGTGGTGATATTATTATTATTAGTAGTAATAATAGTAGTAGTGGTGGTGATGGTGTTATTAGTATTATTATTAGCAGTAGTAGTAGTGTTTTATTATAATTGTTATTAGTAGTAGTAGTAGTAGTAGCAGTAGTGGTGATTGTTTTACTTTTATTAGTAGTTGTAGTGGTAGTGGTGTTATTATTATTATTAGTAGTAGTAGTAGAAGTAGTAGTAGTAGTAGTAGTAATAGTAGTGATGTCGGTGTTATTAGTACTATTATTAGCAGTAGTGGTAGTGGTATTATTATTATTATTATTATTATTATTAGTAGTAGTAGTAGTAGTAGAAGTATCAGTAGTGGTGGTTGTTTTTTCAGTATTATTAGTAGTAGTGGTGTTATTATTATTATTATTAATACAGATAGAAGCAGTAGTAGTAGCAGCGGTGTTATTAGTATTATTATTAGCAGTAGTAGTAGTAATAGTAGTAATGGCATTGTTATTAGTATTATTATTAGCAGTAGTAGTGATATTATTAGTAGTAGTAGCAGTAGAGATAGGGGCATTATTATTAAAATGGTAATTATTGGTAGAAATTGTATTATTATTATTATTAGTAGTATTTTTATTATTATTATAACAGTTAGAAGCAGTATAAGTAGCAGTGGTGTTGTTATTATAATTAGCAGTAGTAGTAGTGGTATTATTATTATTATTATTAGTAGTAGTAGTAGTAGTAGTAGTAATAGTAGTAATGGAATTGTTATTAGTATTATTATTAGCAGTAGTAGTAGTGGTTTTATTATTAGTAGTAGTAGTAGCAGTAGTAGTTGTAGTAATGGTAGTGATGGCGGTGTTATTAGTATTATTATTAGCAGTAGTAATAGTGGTATTATTATTATTATTATTATTAGTAGTAGTAGTAGTAGTAGTAGTAATAGTAGTAATGGCAGTGTTATTGGTATTATTAATAGCAGTAGTAGTAGTGGTATTGTTAGTAGTAGTAGCAATAGAGGTGGTGGTACTTTTTAATAGTAGTAGAAGTGGTATTATTATTAGGATTATTATTATTATAGATAGAAACAGTAGTAGTAGTAGTAGTAGTGTTATTATTATTAGTAGTAGTACTAGTAGTTGTGATGGTGGTGTTATTAATATTAATATTATTAGCAGAAGTGGTAGTAGTGGTAGCAATATTAGTAGTGGTGGTATTATTTTATTTTATTATTATTTTTTTAATTATTATTATTTGTAGTAACAATAGTCGTAGTAGTAATGGCGATATTATTATTATTAATAGTAGTAGTAGTACTAGTAATAGTAGTAGTGGTATTGTTATTATTGTTATTATCATTATCATTATTATTACCTAGCAATTGTTAATTGTAGTATTATTATCAAATTTTTACCAATAATAGAAATAACACAAAGCAAACTCTGAAGGTGCTATAAGAAGTTGGCTAATGTTTCTGTAGCTGGCAAAGCAAGAGTGTCATGGGTGAGATTTCTATCACACCGATAATAAACGTTATATTTATAAGCAGTGTTTGGTGCTTGAACCCATAATAGTTGTTAAAATAATCAAATACAGCAAGTTTGATATAATGTTGATAGATACACTGTTTATCTGATCAGTTGGCGTATTGGAGATTGGTTTTGTTTGGACTTGGACAACATATATAAAGATCTTGTTTGTTAAGATAATATGTTACTGTTTGGAGTCACTAGGTAGATTTTGTTAAACAAGCCTGCATTCCTTTTCCGCAGCACGTAAGCTGAAGAAGATCGGGCAGCTGAAGGGTCCGGAGGACGAGGGTCCGTCTCTGGGCATGGTTCCTGGCTCCGGTCCGAGTGAGGTGGCCTTGACTCCGTCACCCAAACT
This sequence comes from Megaleporinus macrocephalus, assembly GCA_021613375.1. Lineage (NCBI taxonomy): Eukaryota > Metazoa > Chordata > Actinopteri > Characiformes > Anostomidae > Megaleporinus > Megaleporinus macrocephalus. The sequence continues at coordinate 2,109,200 of CM038726.1, forward strand.
GGGCCTGACCTTCCACTCCCAGCATGTGTTCCTCAGCATCCTGGAGGCCATCGAGCCCGAGGTGGTGAACGCTGGACACGACCACGCTCAGCCTGACTCTGCGGCAGCTCTGCTGACCAGCCTGAATGAGCTGGGAGAGAGGCAGCTGGTCAAGGTGGTCAAGTGGGCCAAAGGACTGCCAGGTGAGTTGATGGGGATGACCACTGGGTTACTGTGAGGGGCAGTTTTCTTGTATGTCTGATTATTAGTACTACGCATGTTAAATATTTATACAGATGTATAAACTTTTCATTATATATATATATATATATATATATATATATATATATATATATATATATATATATATATATATATATATAATAGCAACCACCTGGAATACCATAGCAACTGCCTAGCAATATTCTTCTATGCCATTTTTAATACTAGGTCTTTAGGACGTTGCTAGGTGGCTGCTATTGATACACCAAGGATGCCTGACAGTTGCTATGGTTTTCCATGTGGTTGCTAGGATGTTGCTCAGCAGTTGTTATGGTATTCCAGGTGGTTGCTAGGTGGTTGCTACGGACTGGTTGCTAGTGTTCTGCAGGGTAGTTGCTATGGTTTTCCAAGTGGTTGCTAAGGTGTTGTTAGGGGGTTGTTGCTAAGCCGTTGCTATGGTACCCATAAGGTGGCCATGGTGGTATTCCTAGTGGTTGCAGTGGTGTTGCTCTGTTGCTATGGTATTGCATATGGTTGCTGCAATGTTGCTATATGGTTGCTGTGGTATTTCAGGGCTGCTAGCATGTTATAAGACAGTCACCATGGCATTCCAGATGGTTGCCATGGTGGTGCTAGGCGGTTGCTGTTTTATTCCAGGTTGTTGCTAAGGTGTTGCTAGGCACTTGCTATCTTGTCCCAGATGGCTGCTAGGGTGTGTGCTATTGTACCCCAAGTGGTTTTAAAAAATGTTACTATATGGTTGCTACGGAATCCCTAGTGGGAATGTTATTGTGTGGTTGCTATAGTGATAGGGGCTCACTGGAATGTTATTAGGCAGTTAGTTATTGTTATTCCAGGTAGTTATTGGGTGTCATTAAGTAGGTATCCCAGATGGGTTGGTGCTGTGTTATGTGCCATGTGGTTGCTATGGTTTTCCAAGTGGATGCTAGCATGTTGCTGAGGGGTTGCTGCCATGCCCCTAATGGCTGTTAGGGTGTTGCTAGGTGGCTGCAACGCTACTGGTTGCAAATATGATGCTAGGTGGATACTATGGTATTCCAGGTGGTTGCTAAGAGGTGGCTAAGAAGTTGCATAAGCATAAGCTGTTATTAGAGTGTAAAGAGCTTGAGTCTCAGTGCAGCACGTCATTTCACCTGCCGTGTTAAAGCCGCTCAGATGTTCTGGGAAGCTGCACCTTGATGTCTAAGCTCGTCACCTTTATCACCTCATTAATATTCATGTGTAAATTCACACCTTATTTACATACCCGAGATATGTAACCTTACATTTCTCTTCTACTTTATTAAGACCCTCTTAGAAATCCAGGTGGTTTCATAAATTACCATTTCATAATCTCTCAGAATCACACAGGCAAATAAGCTCTGTTCTGATTGGGCCGGCAACATTCCCTATAACTTCAGTGTGAATGGGCGGAGCCAAATCGTTGTCTAGTTTGTATGAAAAAGGGAAGTTTTTCATGATGTTAGAAATTCGGCCTTTAGAAGTCAGTAGACCTTCGTCTGTTGCCGGTCCAGTTTCTTGAAGTCCAGTCTAGCCCATCTCTGAATCAGTCTAACTCAGTCTAGTCCAGTCTTACATGGTTTTAGGTAGAAGTCAGAAAAGGGTAAAATGGGGATGGGGTGAATATGGAGGAAGACAAGGTGTTTAAGGAGGGCCTGAAGGTGAGACCAAATGGAGATTAGATGGAGATAGAAAGAGTAGATGGGTGGGGTGATAGGTATCACCTTAAAGGCAACTCAACTCTCTGCAGAGAGAGGGTTATGAGATGATGATAACATCCAAGTCCATTTGGTAAGACTCCACAACTACAAGGTACATAAAGTACATATGATGAGAATTATTTATCTCATTGATCTGGACTCGTTCTGGATGTTTAATTCATTAAAATTATTTTTTTTTTTAATTGGAACTCCATTCTAAATATTAATTAAAACTTCTTTCTGGACATTATTTTATTAGAACTTTATTGTAGATATTAATTGTATTAGAACTTCATTCTAGATGTTAATTGTATTACAAGTTCATATTGGATGTTAATTTTATTAGAAACTAATTCAGATATTACCTTTATTAAAACTTCAGTCTGGGTATTAATGCTATCAGGACTTTATTCTGGATGTTAATTGTATTAGAAGTTCATGTTGGGTGTTAATTTTATTAGAAACTAATTCAGATATTACCTTTATTAGAACTTCAGTCTGGGTATTAATGCTATCAGGACTTCATTCTGGATGTTAATTTTATTAGAACTTAATTCTGGACATTAACTTTATTAGAACTTCATTCTAGATGTTAATTGTATTAGAAGTTCATGTTGGGTGTTAATTTTATTAGAAACTAGTTCTGAAATTAACTTTATTAGAACTTCATTCTGGATATTAATTTTAGGAGAATTCCTAGTAACATTATTAGATGTTCTCTCTGTATATTAATTTATTTTTGACATTCATTTTATTAGAACTTTGTTCTAGATAATAAGTGGTTAGACTTTAATTCTAAAGTTAATTTTATTTCAACTTTATTCTGGATATTAATTTGTATTAGAACTTCATTCTGTACATTAATTCTAGTAGAACTTTATTTTGGATATACATTTTTAGAAGAATTCCTAGTAACATTATTAAAAGCTCTTTCTGTATATTAATTTATTTTTGACTTTGTTCTGGTAATAATATATTAGAAATAAATTCTGATGTTAATTTTATTTCAAATTCATGCTGGATGCTAATTTTCAAAGTTTACATTTTTGGGGCTGAAATGTTCCTTATAACTTCAGAGTGAATAGGCGGAGCTAAACCGCTTTGGGCTGAATAGTAAGGCTAGTGATCTTATATGAGCTGTATGAAGGGGGTGAGGTCTCCATGATCTGGACTGAAGTTTGAAGTCCTGTTCTTGTAGGAAATGTCATGAAATGTCATGTTGAACTTGCTTTGATTTTGTCTTTATTGAATTAAATGACTTTATAAAGACAGGCCGACCGAACGTGACTGAAGGTAACCGGGTTACATTGTTACATCGTTGTTGTGCCTGAGGCGGGCACTGATCCTGAGGCTGTGTGGCTCTAGATCTGACGTAAGCTCCTCCACATCTAAAAGGCTCTGAAGGCGGTCCATGAGCTGCTTGACTAAAAACAAATTTGGCCTGACCATAGATGCTAATCAGGCTGGTGGACAATCATCAAACACAGAAAGAAGAAAAGATCTGAGAGGCAAAAAAAATAGAAAGAGAGAGATAGAAGGAGAAGGAGAGAGAGCATTTTTTACTTACCTTAGTTACATTATTAATAATATTAAAAAATTCTAAACATTTGATTTTAAATTTAATGTAATATATTATTAGAACTTCATTCCAATTATTAATTTAATTAGAACTTCTACCCAACTATTAATTTACTACAAGTTTATTCTGCAAAATAATTTCCTATTATTTTATATTATATTAATTTCATTAGAACAACATTTTAATGTTAATTTCATTTTGGGATGATACTTTTATTACAACTTTATTCCATGCATTAATTTTTACTAAAATTGCATTCTGGATATTTATTTTATTAGAACTTAATTTTGCTGGTTAATTTTATTGGAACATTTCTCCAGATATTAATTTTAGTGGAATGCCATTGTTGGTGTTAATAATATTAGAATTTCATTTCAATCAATTTTATTAGAATCTTTTTCTGATGTCAATTTTATTGCAAATGCATTTAAACGTTAATTTTATTAGAACATAATTCTGGGGGTTAATAATATTAGAATTTTAATTTTGGGTGTGAAACTCATTAGAATGTTATTCTCAATGTTAATTTTATTAGAACTTTATTCTGATGTCAATTTTATTAGAATTTCATTCTAGATATTTATATTATTGTCTGGTAAACAATATTAGAATTTCATTCTAGATATCAATTTTATTAGAACATCTTCCTGATGTCAATTTTATTACAAATGCATTTAAATGTTAATTTTATCAGAACTTCATTCTGGGTGTTAATAATATTAGAATTTCATTCTGGGTGTGAAATTCATTAAAACTTTATTCTCAATGTTAATTTTATTAAAACTTTATTCTGATATCAATTTTATTAGAATTTCATTCTGGGTGTAAATATGCTACTTTTATCAGAATTTCACTCTGGACACTAATTTTATAAATTTTTTAGATTTGGGGCTGAAGCATTCTTTATAACGTCTTCATGAATGGGTGGAGGTAAACCACTGTAGGCTACATAGTACGCTTAATTATCTTTTATAAGTTGTATTAAGGAGGTGAGATTTTTTTGGTCTGGTCTGAGGTCTTAAGTCATGTTCTTGTGGGAAGTCATGTTGAGGCCACCGGGTTACATTGTTACATCGTTGTTGTGTCTGAGGTGGACACCGGTCCTGAGGCTGTGTGACTCTGAATCTGATGTAAGTCCCCCCCACATCTGAATAGCTTTGAAGGAGCTCTGTGAGCTGCTTGACTAAAAACAAATTTGGCCTTACCATAGTTGCTAATCAGTCTGGTAAACAATCATCAGACACTGAGAGAAGAAAAGATATGAGAAGCAGAGAAAGAGAGAGGAAAAAAAGAGAAAATAAGATTATTAATACTGATAGTTGTATTAGCTCAATAATATTGAGCTCCATAATATTTGATTCAAATTTATTGCAATATATTGAGCTTTTAGAGAGTGGCATTATAACTTAATTCTAGATATTAATATTATAGAATTTCATTTTAAAGGTTGATTTTATTAGAACTTCATAAATTAACATTAATTCTATTGGTGTTTCATTCTGCATGTTCATTTTTTTGTTACTGCATCTTCTTTGTGTTTTAATGTCATTTCTTTCTGGAAGGTAATTATATTACAGTATTATTCTGGAATTTAATCATATCAGAATTTTATTAGAACTTTATTATGAATGTTCATTTTTATTAGAACTTCATTCTGTATAATATTTGTATTAGAACTTTATTCTGGGTGTTAATTTTATTAAAACCTCATTCAGAATATACATTTTTACTTATATACATACTGAATACACATCTTTATTCTGGATGTTAACTTAACTGCATCTTCTTTGTGGATTGTATTGAATTTTATTCTGCATATTTATTTATTAGAGCTTCATTCTGAACTTGAATTTTCCTTCATTTTTTTTCTTTCTGGGAGTTAATTCTATTACAATTTTATTCTGGAAATGAATTATATTAAAACTTCTTAGACCTTCTAAATGTTAATATTTTAGATCTTCATTCCAGTAATTCTAGTAGACTTCACTCTGGGTGTTATTTATTGGAACTTCATTCTGGACAATAATTTTATTGGAATTTCATTTTGGATGTTACTTTCATTAGAACTTCATTTGGGATGTTAGTTTTATTAGAACTTCATTCTGTTTGTTATTTTATTAGACCCTCATTCTGGGCAGTAATTTTTATTAATTTCATTCTGGATGTTACTTTTATAAGCACTTCATTCTAAATGTTACTTTTAACAGCACTTCATTCTGGAAGTTACTTTCATTAGAACTTAATATTGGATGTTACTTTTATCAGCACTTTATTCTGGATGTTACTTTCATTAGAACTTCATTCTGGGTGTTATTTTATTAGCACTTAATTCTGGGCAGTAATTGTATTGGAAATTCATTCTGGATCTTATTTTATTAGAGTTTCATCCTAGACAGTCATTTTATTGTAACTTCATTCTGGATGTTAATTTTATTAGAACTTCATTCTAGGCAGTAATTGTATTGGCACTTCATTGTGGATGTTATTTTAATAAAACATCATGCTAGATGTTACTTTTATTAGAACATCATTTTGGATGTTACTTTTATTAGAACTTCATTCTGGGTATTAATTTATTAGCACTTCATTCTAAGCTGCAATTCTATTGGAACGTCATTCTGGGCAGTAATTTTATTGGAACTTCATTCTGGATGTTACTTTTATCAGCACTTCATTCTGGATGTTATTTTATTAGAACTTTATTCTGGATGTTAATTTTATTAGAACTTCATTCTAGGTAGTAATTGTATTGGCACTTCATTGTGAATGTTATTTTAATAAAACATCATTTTGGATATTACTTTCATTAGAACTTCGTTTCGGATGTTACTTTTATTGGAACCTCGTTTCGGATGTTACTTTTTTAGAACTTACTTCTGGGTGTTAATTTATTAGCACCTCATTCTAAGCTGCAAATCTATTGGAACTTCATTCTGGATGTTACTTTTATTAGCACTTCATTCTAGACAGTAATTCTATTGGAACTTCATTCTCAATGTTACTTTTATTAGCACTTCATTCTAGACAATAATTCTATTAGAACTTTATGCTGGATGTTATTTTAATAAAACATCATGCTGGGTGTTACTTTTATTAGAATGTTTAAAGCTACATTTAAAATGTAAAAAAGCTGATTTATTAATTTTGCATTATGTGCAACCCAGTGGGTTTGATACTGATACATATGAACCTCGACAGTAATCTTCATAACGCCTGTGTACTCACTGCATATTTATAACTCTGCATTCATACTGCTTGGTTTCCCACGAGCGAGGTCAGACTGACCCCACAGCCTGACCGCTTCCCTTTTTTCATGACCAATCTCCAGAACAGCTCTTGGAAATGCCTCATCGATCATAGTCTCTACAACACATGAGTTATGTGAGAGGGGTCATCGCTGGTCATCTGTTATTCCTCAGAGTGACCAGTGTTTGTTCATATACTGTAGATTGAAGTTTTATATACAACAGCACAGTTTTATATATACAGCACATTCTAGTGCACGGCTAGAGTTTATCAGGGTTGTTACAGGTTTAATTAGCTTTGGTTTCCATGGTTTCCAAAAATAACTAAACCATGGTTTTAGTTTGGTTAGTTTGGATAATTTTTAATCTTAGTTGTGCTTCTTTTTTTAAAAAACTTGTAATTTTAGTTGACGGTTTTCTAGTTTTAGTTTTCTGCCGAATGTTACAATAGATGGTATTTAATAGGAGTACTGTAAAATACACCCTGGGCTTAGTTCAGCTCTGGCTGTTTTCAAAGTGACGAATTTTAAGTTTGGGATTTTGGTGTTTGAGGTTCATGGACAGTTATATGCTTTTAAACTAACTTTAAAAAGGTTTTGTGGTCATTTTGTTTCAGTTAGTTTTACATTGAATGTTTTTGAAAATTTCCATTTTAATTTCTAGTTTAGTTCATAAACACATTTAGTTTTTACCGCTAGTTTTTGGTTGTAGTCATTTTTGTCACTATAACTAAAAAAATTTCAATTACTGTTCAATTGCTGATTTTAGTATGTTGGTTGGTAAAAGTTATGTAACATTTTATATGTCATGGTCATTTTTCCCAAATTGTTAAATTTAACAAATAAAAATAATTTGTTTGGGGGGTTTGCAAAAAGACGTTGGTGCACTCTTGGAAGAGGCTGCATTCACTTATTTTCACTTTGAAATTTCAGAAATGTTAATAAATAAATAATAGGAGATATCAAATGATGCCAGATTTTACTTTCATTTTCATATGTTTCAATACGATTATTGCTTAGTTTATCGTTTCTTTCATTTTACTGCTATTAATGTAAATTTATTTTGGGTCAACTCAACTTAAGACCATGTTCTGGTCAATAAAAGTCTTTAATTCAGCTCTGCAAAATAATAAAAACATCTCCATGGAAACTCTGTTTGGTGACCCCTGTTTATCATGACCATATATTCAGGATATGTTCTGATCCCAGAACCTGTTGTGTTATTAAATGACTAGTTAGGACGAGAGCATCAACAACCCAACTGGCATTCATTACCCAACTCTATTGTATCAGGAGAGGAATTAAGTGTGTTTTGGAAGGATATGACACGCGAATGAGTGGAGGTCAGTCTGACAGCACTGTACCCGAGCCGGCGCTTCGGTTATAAATACAATATTTCCCTCAAAAAGCAGTTTTGGTAATTTTGGGCAAATTACAAAGCAATCTGCTTCAAACGAGCTTATTTGCAATGGCAGAGGGCAAAGGATTCTGGGTAGGAAATAAAAAAAGAGGCCCCTGGGTCAACATGCCCCGAATCTGCAGCTTAATCACGCATCAGCAACATCACTCTTAAGTGTCTGAGCCGAGAAGAGCTGCACAGCCTACAGCCTCAGGTCTAAATATATAACTAGGTCATAAGTGTATTTAGCAGTGTCCACCACAGGCCCCCCCTGTATGTCCATATTTATAGTTTTTTGGTTTTTGGCATAATTTTTAATACATACTAGTTTACTAGTAACATACTAGTTAGTTTTACTGGTTTACTGTTTCAAAGTGGTCAGTTTTACTGGTTTACTGTCTCCAAGTGGTTAGTTTTACTGGTTTACTGTTTAAGAGTGGTTAGTTTTACTGGTTTACTGTTTCAGAGTGGTCAGTTTTACTGGTTTACTGTTTCAGAGTGGTTAGTTTTACTGGTTTACTGTTTCAGAGTGGTCAGTTTTACTGGTTTACTGTCTCCAAGTGGTTAGTTTTACTGGTTTACTGTTTCAGAGTGGTCAGGTTTACTGGTTTACTGTTTCAGAGTGGTTAGGTTTACTGTTTCAGATTGGTTAGTTTTACTGGTTTACTGTTTCAGAGTGGTTAGTTTTACTGGTTTACTGTTTCAGAGTGGTCAGTTTTATTGGTTTACTGTTTCAGAGTGGTTAGTTTTACTGGTTTACTGTTTCTGAGTGGTCAGTTTTACTGGTTTACTGTCTCCAAGTGGTCAGTTTTACTGGTTTACTGTTTCAGAGTGGTCTGTTTTACTGGTTTACTGTTTCAGAGTGGTTAGTTTTACTGGTTTACTGTCTCCAAGTGGTTAGTTTTACTGGTTTACTGTTTCAGAGTGGTCTGTTTTACTAGTTTACTGTTTCAGAGTGGTTAGTTTTACTGGTTTACTGTTTCAGAGTGGTCAGTTTTACTGGTTTACTGTCTCCAAGTGGTTAGTTTTACTGGTTTACTGTTTCAGAGTGGTCAGGTTTACTGGTTTACTGTTTCAGAGTGGTTAGGTTTACTGTTTCAGATTGGTTAGTTTTACTGGTTTACTGTTTCAGAGTGGTTAGTTTTACTGGTTTACTGTTTCAGAGTGGTCAGTTTTATTGGTTTACTGTTTCAAAGTGGTTAGTTTTACTGGTTTACTGTTTCAGAGTGGTTAGTTTACTGGTTTACTGTTTCAGAGTGGTCAGTTTTTAATGATTTACTGTTTCAGAGTGGTTAGTTTTACTGGTTTACCATTTCAGAGTGGTCAGTTTTACAGGTTTACTGTTTCAGAGTGGTTAGTTTTACTGGTTTACTGTTTCAGAGTGGTCAGTTTTTACTGCTTTATTGTATCAGAGTGCTCAGTTTTACTGGTTTACTGTTTCAGATTGTTCGGTTTTACTGGTTTGCTCTTTCAGAGTGGTTAGTTTTACTGGTTTACTGTTTCAGAGTGGTCTGTTTTTACTGGTTTACCGTTTCAGAGTGGTCAGTTTTACTGGTTTACTATCTCAGAGTGGTCAGTTTTACTGTTTTGGGTTGGTTAGTTTTACTGGTTTACTGTTTCAGATTGGTCAGTGTTACTGGTTTACTGTTTCAGAGTGGTTAGTATTTACTGGTTTACTGTTTCAGAGTGATCAGTTTTTACTGGTTTACTGTTTCAGAGTGGTTAGTTTTACTGGTTTACTGTTTCAAAGTGGTCAGTTTTACTGGTTTACTGTCTCCAAGTGGTTAGTTTTACTGGTTTACTGTTTAACAGTGGTTAGTTTTACTGGTTTACTGTTTCAGAGTGGTCAGTTTTACTGGTTTACTGTCTCCAAGTGGTTAGTTTTACTGGTTTACTGTTTCAGAGTTGTCAGGTTTACTGGTTTACTGTTTCAGAGTGGTTAGGTTTACTGTTTCAGATTGGTTAGTTTTACTGGTTTCAGAGTGGTTAGTTTTACTGGTTTACTGTTTCAGAGTGGTCAGTTTTACTGGTTTACTGTCTCCAAGTTGTTAGTTTTACTGGTTTACAAACAAGATGGCGCCCACCGTGGCAGACGTCTTTGTGTGTTCCTCCGGAAGCCAACGTTATTTATTATTTATTTTGTCTTTAGTATTTATTTTAAATGTACAGTATACATCCGGAACATTTAGCTACAGTAGAGAGGCACTCCTGGAGGTAAAGTTCGACATGAACTTACCTTCAGCCTTTCTGACTTCAGCTTTCTGTTACGCTCGCACTCGCACTTTACCAGCTCCGCGCAAGGCCCAGCAGCACCGGCCTCGGGTGAGCGGCGCAGCCGACAAACAGAGCGGCCAAGACGGAAGCGGGGTAAGAGAGGTGGGCTACATGCTAGGCTAAAGGCGAGAGCTACGCGGCCACCGCTACCTAGCCTGTTGCTAGCTAATGTTCGCTCCCTCGAAAACAAGCTGGATGAGCTGAGAACCAGAATAACAGCTCAGCGTGAGATCAGAGAGTGTTGTGCTCTGGTCTTCACAGAAACCTGGCTTTCTGGCAACACGCCAGAATCAGCGATCCAGCTAGACACTCACTCCGTTCACCGCGGCGACCGCACGGCAGCGTCGGGGAAGAACAAAGGCGGCGGTGTCTGTGTTTACGTAAACAACGCGTGGTGTTCAGACGTAAAGACAGTTGAAAAACTTTGTCTAGCGGACTTAGAACTGCTGATGGTGAAGTGCAGACCCCACTATCTGCCGAGAGAGTTTAGCGGTGTGTTTATTCTGGCTGTTTACATTCCGCCTCGCGCGAACTCCGCTGCGGCGCTGGGGCTGCTGCATGACGTCATCAGTAAACAAGAGACCGCGCACCCGGACGCCGTGTTTATTGTTGCCGGCGACTTTAATCATTGCAACCTGAGGACTGTCCTCCCCAAGTACCATCAGCACGTGAGCTTCCCGACGAGGGAGAACAACTTACTTGACCAAGTCTACAGCAACGTGAGGGGGGGCCTACAGAGCTGTGCCTCGGCCACACTTCGGACAGTCCGATCACATCTCCGTCTTCCTCTACCCAGCATACAGACAACTCCTCAAGCGGTCACTTCCAGTGAGTAAAACTGTTAAAGTGTGGAATGAAGAAACTGATTCAGTGCTTCAGGACTGCTTTGACAGTACAAACTGGGATGTGTTTAGAACTGCTGCTGTGAGAGAGGATGGTTCTGTTGATCTAGAGGACTATGCTTCTGGGGTAACTGGTTACATCAGCAGCTGCATTAAAACCATTGTCCCTTCAAAGCGCTGCATAAAGTACCCCAACCAAAAACCATGGATAAATGGTGAAGTTCGGTCCATGCTACGTGCTCGCCAGACTGCATTTCTCTCTGGCAACGCTGATGACTACAAAAGGTCTAGATACGACCTGCGTAGATCTATCAGAGAAGCTAAGAGACAGTACAGGCTGAAGCTGGAGGGCTACTACACCACAGCAGACTCCCGGCGCATGTGGCAAGGACTGCACCGTATCACCAACCATCAACAAACAAGCACGGCACTCACAACCAGCCATTCTGCATTGCCTGATGAGCTGAATGAGTTCTATGCTTGCTTCGATGTCTTCAACCTTGACCAACTGAAGGACATTGCGGCCAAGGAGAGCACACAGAACCCATCACTCATTGTAACAACAGTGGATGTGCGCAGGAACCTGATGAGAATCAACCCACGCAGAGCAGCAGGCCCAGACAACATCCCCGGGCGTGCGCTCAGGGTTTGCTCATCAGAACTGGCTGATGTGTTTGTAGACATATTCAATCTGTCACTCACGCAAGCTTTTGTGCCATCCTGTTTTAAGACCACCACCATCGTGCCCCTCCCAAAGAAAAGTAATGTGAGATGCCTAAATGACTATCGCCCTGTTGCACTCACTTCAATCGTGATGAAGTGCTTCGAGAGGATAGTCATGACTTACATCCAGAAGACCATTCCCAACACTATAGATCCTTTACAGTTCGCATACCGCCGGAACCGGTCTACAGACGACGCAATCAACGCTACTCTTCACAAAGCCCTCACACACCTGGAGGGCAAGGACACATATGTCAGAATGCTCTTTATTGACTACAGTTCAGCATTCAACACGGTCATCCCACACAGACTCTCAGAAAAGCTCCTCACCCTCGGACTGACACCAGCCCTCTGCAACTGGGTGCTGAACTTTCTAACAGACAGACCCCAGTCAGTCAGAGTCGGCAGCTGCACATCCAGCACAAGAACAGTGAGCACAGGGGTCCCTCAAGGCTGTGTGCTGAGCCCCCTTCTGTACACGCTCTTCACATACGACTGCGTGGCCTCCCAGAACAACACCAGCATCATCAAATTTGCTGATGATACTACAGTCATTGGACTGATCACTGGTGGGGAAGAGACAGCGTACAGGAAGGAGGTGGCTGAGCTGGTGGCCTGGTGTCATGACAACAATCTTTCCTTGAATGCAGACAAGACCAAGGAAATGATTGTTGATCCAAGGAGGAAGCGAGAGCTACACACACCCCTGTACATAGGGGAGACTGAGGTAGAGAGGGTGAAAACCTTTAAGTTTCTTGGCATTCACATCAGTGAGGATCTCAGCTGGTCCCACAACACTCAGATCATCATCAGGAAGTCCCAGCAGCGACTGTACTTTCTGAGAAGGCTGAGAAAATTTGGTATGCCAACCAAAATTCTCAGCACCTTCTACAGGAGTATGATTGAGAGTGTTCTTACCAGCTCCATCATCGTCTGGTATGGAAACTCTACTGCTCAGGACAGAAAGGCTCTCCAGCGTGTGATCAAAACTGCACAGTCCATCTCAGGAGCAGCCTTCCCCTCACTACAGAACATCTACCACACCAGGGTCACCAGGAGGGCCCACAACATAATCAGGGACAGTACACACCCCCAGCACACACTCTTCACACGTTTACCTTCAGGCAGACGTTACAGGAGTGTGAAGTCCAGGACCACAAGACTGACAAACAGTTTCTACTCACAGGCCATCAGGCTTGTGAACACCTCACACACTACCTCTCCAACCTCTCCTTTCTGAACTGGTTTTAACTGGTCTGATTTAAACTGCACCTTACACTCACTGTACTGTCAGAATACTGTTTACACTCACTGTACAGTCGGAATACTGTTTACATTCACTGTACTGTCAGAATACTGTTTACACTCACTGTACTGTCAGAATACTGTTTACATTCACTGTACTGTCAGAATACTGTTTACACTCACTGTACTGTCAGAATACTGTTTACATTCACTGTACTGTCAGAATACTGTTTACATTCACTACTCGCACAAAACATTATTGTTTACATTTGTTACTTGCAACTTGCACTTTATGGCTGCTGCTCTTCATACTTGCACATAAAAGCACACATAACTTTTATTTTTTATTATTTAACTATAAAAATATTTTTATCTACTTCAACTTATATTGTTATACTTTGTATATTTTGTATATATATTTATTATTTCTTTTATTTGTTATCTTATCTATTGGTGAATGGAGGAGCAGCAAAGTAAGAATTTCATTGTACAGTGTAACTGTCTGTTCTGCTGTACACGACAATAAAACTCTTGAATCTTGAATCTTGAATCTTTCAGAGTGGTTAGTTTTACTGGTTTACTGTTTCAGAGTGGTTAGTTTTACTGGTTTACTGTTTCAGAGTGGTCAGTTTTATTGGTTTACTGTTTCAAAGTGGTTAGTTTTACTGGTTTACTGTTTCAGAGTGGTTAGTTTACTGGTTTACTGTTTCAGATTGTTCGGTTTTACTGGTTTGCTCTTTCAGAGTGGTTAGTTTTACTGGTTTACAGTTTCAGAGTGGTCTGTTTTTACTGGTTTACTGTTTCAGAGTGGTCAATTTTACTGGTTTACTATCTCAGAGTGGTCAGTTTTACTGTTTCAGATTGGTTAGTTTTACTGGTTTACTGTTTCAGATTGGTCAGTTTTACTGGTTTACTGTTTCAGAGTGGTTAGTATTTACTGGTTTACTGTTTCAGAGTGGTCAGTTTTTACTGGTTTACTGTTTCAGAGTGGTTAGTTTTACTGGTTTACTGTTTCAGAGTGGTCAGTTTTACTAGTTTACTGTTTCAGAGTGGTTAGTTTTACTGGTTTACTGTTTCAAAGTGGTGAGTTTTACTGGTTTACTGTTTCAGAATGGTTAGTTTTTACTGGTTTACTGTTCAGAGTGGTCAGTTTTACTAGTTTACTGTTTCAGAGTGGTCAGTTTTACTGGTTTACTGTCTCAGAGTGGTTAGTTTTACTGGTTTACTGTTTCAGAGTGGTAAGTTTTACTGGTTTACTGTTTAACAGTGGTTAGTTTTACTGATTTACTGTTTCAGAGTGGTCAGTTTTACTGGTTTACTGTTTCAGAGTGGTAAGTTTTACTGGTTTACTGTTTAACAGTGGTTAGTTTTACTGATTTACTGTTTCAGAGTGGTCAGTTTTACTGGTTAACTGTTTCAGAGTGGTTAGTTTTACTGGTTTACTGCTTCAAAGTGGTGAGTTTTACTGGTTTACTGCTTCAGAGTGGTCAGTTTTACTTGTGTACTGTTTCAGAGTGGTCAGTTTTACTGGTTTACTGTCTCAGAGTGATTAGTTTTACTGGTTTACTGTTTCAGAGTGGTTAGTTTTACTGGTTTACTGTTTTAGAATGGTTAGGTTTACTGTTTCAGATTGGTTAGTATTTACTGGTTTACTGTTTCAGATTGGTCAGTTTTACTGGTTTACTGTTTCAGAGTGGTTAGTATTTACTAGTTTACTGTTTCAGAGTGATCAGTTTTTACTGGTTTACTGTTTCAGAGTGGTTAGTTTTACTGGTTTACTGTTTCAAAGGGGTGAGTTTTACTGGTTTACTGCTTCAGAGTGGTCAGTTTTACTTGTGTACTGTTTCAGAGTGGTCAGTTTTACTGGTTTACTGTCTCAGAGTGATTAGTTTTACTGGTTTACTGTTTCAGAGTGGTTAGTTTTACTGGTTTACTGTTTCAGAGTGGTCAGTTTTACTGGTTTACTGTCTCCAAGTGGTTAGTTTTACTGGTTTACTGTTTCAGAGTGGTCAGGTTTACTGGTTTACTGTTTCAGAGTGGTTAGGTTTACTGTTTCAGATTGGTTAGTTTTACTGGTCTACTGTTTCAGAGTGGTTAGTTTTACTGGTTTACTGTTTCAGAGTGATCAGTTTTACTGGTTTACTGTTTCAGAGTGATCGGTTTTTACTGGTTTACTGTTTCAGAGTGGTTAGTTTTACTGGTTTACTGTTTCAGAATGATCGGTTTTTACTGGTTTACTGTTTCAGAGTGGTTAGTTTTACTGGTTTACTGTTTCAGAGTGGTCTGTTTTTACTGGTTTACTGTTTCAGAGTGGTCAGTTTTACTGGTTTACTATCTCAGAGTGGTTAATTTTACTGGTTTACTGTTTCAGAGTGGTCAGTTTTACTGGTTTACTGTTTCAGAGTGCTTAGTTTTACTGGTTTACTGTTTCAGAGTGGTCTGTTTTTACTGGTTACTGTTTCAGTGTGGTCAGTTTTACTGGTTTACTATCTCAGAGTGGTTAATTTTACTGGTTTACTGTTTCAGAGTGATCAGTTTTACTGGTCTACTGTTTCAGAGTGGTTAGTTTTACTGGTTTACTGTTTCAGAGTGATCAGTTTTACTGGTTTACTGTTTCAGAGTGATCGGTTTTTACTGGTTTACTGTTTCAGAGTGGTTAGTTTTACTGGTTTACTGTTTCAGAATGATCGGTTTTTACTGGTTTACTGTTTCAGAGTGGTTAGTTTTACTGGTTTACTGTTTCAGAGTCGTCTGTTTTTTACTGGTTTACTGTTTCAGAGTGGTCAGTTTTACTGGTTTACTATCTCAGAGTGGTTAATTTTACTGGTTTACTGTTTCAGAGTGGTTAGTTTTACTGGTTTTACTGTTTCAGAGTGGTCTGTTTTTACTGGTTACTGTTTCAGAGTGGTCAGTTTTACTGGTTTACTCTTTCAGAGCGGTTAGTTTTACTGGTTTACTGTTTCAGAGTGGTCTGTTTTTACTGGTTACTGTTTCAGAGTGGTCAGTTTTACTGGTTTACTCTTTCAGAGTGGTCTGTTTTTACTGGTTACTGTTTAAGAGTGGTCAGTTTTACTGGTTTACTGTTTCAGAGTGCTTAGTTTTACTGGTTTACTGTTTCAGAGTGGTCTGTTTTTACTGGTTACTGTTTCAGAGTGGTCAGTTTTACTGGTTTACTATCTCAGAGTGGTTAATTTTACTGGTTTACTGTTTCAGAGTGATCAGTTTTACTGGTTTACTGTTTCAGATTGGTCAATTTTACTGGTTTACTGTTTCAGAGTGGTTAGTTTTTCTGGTTTACTGTTTCAGAGTGGTCAGTTTTTACTGCTTTATTGTATCAGAGTGGTCAGTTTTACTGGTTTACTGTTTCAGATTGTTCAGTTTTACTGGTTTACTCTTTCAGAGTGGTTAGTTTTACTGGTTTACTGTTTCAGAGTGGTCTGTTGTCACTGGTTACTGTTTCAGAGTGGTTAGTTTTTCTGGTTTACTATCTCAGAGTGGTTAATTTTACTGGTTTACTGTTTCAGAGTGATCAGTTTTACTGGTTTACTGTTTCAAATTGGTCAGTTTTACTGGTTTACTGTTTTGGAGTGGTTAGTTTTACTGGTTTACTGTTTCAGAGTGGTCAGTTTTTACTGGTTTACTGTTTCAGAGTGGTTAGTTTTACTGGTTTACTGTTTCAGGGTGGTTAGTTTTTACTGGTTTACTGTTTCAGAGTGGTCAGTTTTACTAGTTTACTGTTTCAGACTGGTCAGTTTTACTGGTTTACTGTTTCAGAGTGGTCAGTTGTACTGGTTTACTGATTTAGACTGGTCAGTTTTACTGGTTTACTGTTTCAGAATGGTCAGTTGTACTGGTTTACTGTTTCAGACTGGTCAGTTTTACTGGTTTACTGTTTCAGAGTGGTCAGTTGTACTGGTTTACTGATTTAGACTGGTCAGTTTTACTGGTTTACTGTTTCAGAATGGTCAGTTGTTACTGGTTTACTGTTAACTGGACCACAGAGACGAGCAGGTCTGGACTGACTGGCTGTATTTGAGTGGACTGGCCCTTTAAAGACTCTCTGCTGACTCTGTGGTGCGGGCAGTGTTAAATCTGGTTATCTGGTTGTTGAAGGTTCTCTGTGGTGGGCTTTGTTGTCTGGTGGTCCGGCTGCCTGCCGGTGGGATTTTCTAATAGAGGATCAGTTCCTGTCCACCACCTCTCATTACACTGTTTATAACTACTGATCTGTAATAAAGCATCTATTACACACGCTAATGAGATCTTCTTCCTCTCTTTATCTATCTCTCTCTCTCTCACTCTTCTCCTCCCTCACTATCTCTCCATATCTGTTCTCTATTTCTCTTCTTCTCGTTCTTCTGTCTATTTTTCATTCTCTCTCTATATCCCTCTAATTTTCCTTCTTTTCCCTCTTTATTTTCTCTCTCTCTCTCTGTCTCTCTTTCTCTCTCTCTCTCTCTCTCTCTCTCTCTCTCTCTCTCTTTCTCTCTCTCTCTCTCTCTCTCTCTCTCTCTTTCTCTCTGTCTCTCTCTCTCTCTCAGGGTTCCGGAATCTTCATGTAGACGATCAGATGACGATGATCCAGCATGCCTGGATGGGTGTGATGGTCTTCGCTCTTGGCTGGAGGTCGTACAAGAACGTCAACGCCCGGATGCTGTACTTCGCTCCGGACCTCGTCTTCAACGAGTCAGTGTTTCTCCTTCTCTCTGTCCCTCTGTCCCTCCTTCCCTCCATTCCTCCTTTCCTTCTCTCTGTCCCTCCTTCCCTCTATTCCTCCTTTCCTTCTCACTGTCCCTCCGTCGTCCGTCCCTCCATCCTTTATTCCCTCCATCCCTCTATTATATTTCACTTCATTCCTCTGTCCCTCCATCCCTCTGTCTCTCCTTACCTCCATCCCTCTGTCCCTCAGTCCCTCAGTCCCTCCATCCCACCGTCCCTCCTTCCCTCCATTCCTTCTTTCCTTCTTCCCTCTGTCCCTGTCTTCCATCGCACCATACTTTCTTCCCTCCATCCCTCTATCCCATTTTCACTTCATGCCTCTGTCCCTCCATTCCTACTTCCCTCTGTGCTTCCGTGGCTCTCTCCCTCTGTTTTTTCATTCCTCCATCTTTCCTTACCTCCATCCCTCTATCCCTGTGTCCCTCTGTCCCTTCATTCCTCCATCCCTCTGTCTTTCCTTACCTCTATCACTCCATCCTTTGATCCCTCCATCACTCCATCCTTCTTTCCCTCTGTCTCTTCATTCCTCTGTCCCTCCATTCCTTCTTCTCTCTGTCCCTCTGTCCCTCTGTCTTTCCTTACCTCTATTAGTCCATTCCTCCATCCTTTAACCCCTCCATCCTTCCTTCCCTCTGTCTCTCCATTCCTCTGTCCCTCTGTCCCTCCATTCCTTCATCTCTCTGTCCCTCTGTCCCTCCATCCCTCTGTCTTTCCTTACCTCTATAACTCCATTCCTTTATTCTTCAATCCCTCCATCCTTCCTTCCCTCCGTCTCTCCATTCCTCTGTCCCTGTGTCCCTCCATCCTTCAGTCTCTCCATCCCTCTGTCCCTTCTTCCTACCGTCCCATTGTCCCTCCACCCCTCTGTTCCTCAGTCCCACTGTATCTCCATCTTCCGTCCCTCCATCCTTTCTTCCCTCCATCCTTCCGTCCCTCCATCCCTCTGTTCTTCCTTCCCTCCGTCTCTCCATTCCTCTGTCCCTCCAACCCTCTGTCCTTGCTTCCCTCCATCTTCTATCCCTCCATCCTTTCTTCCCCAACTTTCAGCCCACTGTGTCATTTGAATGTGCGACAGTGTTGACTTTCCTGTAGCACGAAAAAAGTATTACTGACCTTCAGGACTTTCGGAGTGTATGCAAAACAAACCCCATCAGCTTTGGGACGTGTTCGCCTCGGGGGGGCAACAGGGGCATTTTTTTCAAAATGGCATTCATTCTCGTCCCATAAAGGAAAACAGCCGAGGTCCAGTTCTGGCGCTGTGTTATCAATGTGGCGGCCCTCACATCCCCGAGCTGAGGGGCTCGTTTATATATCAGCCAGCGAGAGCAGCGTTGAGGTCAAGAAATCAAATGTACACGGTGTACAGAGTCCGGGTTTATAGATGCAGAGTCTGGAACCATCTACATTCTATCTAGGTTGCTTAACACCTTGGCCTTGTGATGTGGAGCAGTTAGCATGAAGCTAACCGGCTAAGCCTGAGGAGCACCAAACACGTGTTGGGCGGAGCGCGGATGTGTTTTTTGGCTGAACCGTCGCTATAGTGAAGCATTTATCTCTGATATTTGTACCTCCTGGACAATAACAGTGGAAAGAGTCCTGCCAACCGCATAACCTTCTCTCTCTTTTGATCTCCCTCCATCCTCTTGTCCCCCTTCCCGCCTCCTTTATTTCCTGCTCCCCCGTATCTCCATCCGTCTGTCAAGTCGGCCCATTGGGAGTTCCGCTCTTCTCCGTCTCTTCGCCGCAGTCTATAAACTCATCAGCCTCCCTTATGTAGTTTTCCACATCTTTACAACTTCCTTACCTAATTCTCTCTCTCTCTCTCTCTCTCTCTCTCTCTCTCTCTCTCTCTCTTGCGCACATCTTTTGAATCTCCGAGCACAATGGTCCGGCAGGGTTGGGTCCAAGTTCATTTCTTCATTACTGTTGTCTTATTAAGATGTGCAAGAGTTTTCTCTCTCTCTCTCTTTCTCTCTCTTTCTCTCTCTCTCTCTCTCGCACACATAATTCCCCGGAGGAGATTGGATTTTTTCGCTCCCACACGCTCTCAATGGCCTCCTCCTCCTGCCGCTGATGGAGCGGGAGAGATGATGTCTTTTGGAGAAATGCATCTGCTCCTCTCTTCAAGCTCTGCTATTGTGCCGCACTACAAGGACTTGGAAAAATGGGGGGTGGGGGGGGGGTGGGGGGGCGCTATTTCGGAAGCCGGACTCATTGAGCGCTCGCTAGTGTATCAGCCTCGACTGGCGGCGCTTCATTTTGCACCTACTTTGGAGAAAAGAAATCCAATTTGCCGAGTAATTTCATTTAGATACTTTCTCACATAATTAAGCTGTTGGAGGAGTAACGTAGTTCTTACTGTACAAGTAATGAAGCTCTTATTATATGAGTAACATAGTTCTTACTATACAAGTAATGAAGCTCTTATTATATAAGTAACATAGTTCTTACTATACAAGTAATGAAGCTCTTATTATATTAGAAATATAGTTCTTACTGTACAAGTAGTGAAGCTCTTATTATATGAGTAACATAGTTCTTACTATACAAGTAATGAAGCTCTTATATTAGAAACATAGTTCTTACTATACAAGTAATGAAGCTCTTATTATATTAGAAACATAGTTCTTACTATACAAGTAATGAAGCTCTTATTATATAAGTAACATAGTTCTTACTATACAAGTAATGAAGCTCTTGTTATATGAGTAACATAGTTCTTACTATACAAGTAATGAAGCTCTTATTATATAAGTAACATAGTTCTTACTATACAAGTAATGAAGCTCTTATTATATGAGTAACAGTTCTTACTATACAAGTAATGAAGCTCTTATTATATGAGCAACATAGTTCTTACTATACAAGTAATGAAGCTCTTATTATATAAGTAACATAGTTCTTACTATACAAGTAATGAAGCTCTTATTATATAAGTAACATAGTTCTTACTATACAAGTAATGAAGCTCTTATTATATGAGTAACAGTTCTTACTATACAAGTAATGAAGCTCTTATTATATGAGCAACATAGTTCTTACTATACAAGTAATGAAGCTCTTATTATATGAGCAACATAGTTCTTACTATACAAGTAATGAAGCTCTTATTATATAAGTAACATAGTTCTTACTATACAAGTAATGAAGCTCTTATTATATGAGTAACATAGTTCTTACTGTACAAGTAATATAGCTCTTATTATATGAGTAACATAGTTCTTACCATACAAGTAATGTAGCTCTTATTATATGAGTAACATAGTTCTTACCATACAAGTAATGTAGCTCTTATTATATGAGTAACATAGTTCTTACTATACATGTAATGAAGCTCTTATTATATGAGAAACATAGTTCTTACTATATAAGTAATGAAGCTCTTATTATATGAATAACATAGTTCTTACTATACATGTAATGAAGCTCTTATTATATGAGTAACATAGTTCTTACTATATAAGTAATGAAGCTCTTATTATATGAATAACGTAGTTCTTACTATACATGTAATGAAGCTCTTATTATATGAGAAACATAGTTCTTACTATACAAGTAATGAAGCTCTTAGTGATAATATTTCTATTATTCTGATTGTTTTTGTGTTACTGTTACTGTTGTTTTATTCTAGTTTAGTTTTTTAGTTATTTTTCTAACAATCCTCTATGAAGCAGGTTGATTTGCACTCATGTGTGGAAAGTTAAACATGGTCAACAACAACAACAACAACAACAACAATAATGATAATAATAATAATAATAATAATAATAATAATAATAATAATAATAATAATAATAATAATAATAATAATAATAATAATGGTGATGTTTTTTTTGTCTCCTAGTCGGAGGATGCACATCTCCAGCATGTATGAGCACTGCATGCAGATGAAGCACCTGTCTCAGGAGTTCGTGCTGCTGCAGGTCACTCAGGAGGAATTCCTCTGCATGAAGGCCCTCCTGCTCTTCAGCATCAGTGAGTCTCCCCTCACCTGCCTTCACCTAGCACTGCTACAGCTCAAAGTGGTGGTGATGTAGTGTAACACACTATACTATACCAGCCATATTATATATTATACCCACTATACTATACTATACCACCACATTATACACTATACCCACTACACTATACTATACCAACCACATTATACACTATACCACTACACTATACTATACCACCACATTATACACTATACCCACTACACTATACTATACCAACCACATTATACACTATACACACTACACTATACTATACCAACCACATTATACACTATACCCACTACACTATACTATACCAACCACATTATACACTATACCCACTACACTATACTATACCAACCACATTATACACTATACCCACTACACTATACTATACCAACCACATTATACAATATACCCACTACACTATACTATACCAACCACATTATACACTATACCCACTACACTATACTATACCAACCACATTATACACTATACTCACTACAATATACTATACCAACAACATTATACACTATACCCACTACACTATACTATATCAACCACATTATACACTATACCCACTACACTATACTATACCAACCACATTATACACTATACCCACTACACTATACTATACCAACTACATTATACACTATACCCACTACACTATACTATGCTAACCACATTATACACTATACCCGCTACACTATACTATATCAACCACATTATACACTACACCCACTACACTATACTATACCAACCACATTATACACCATACCCACTACACTATACTATACCAACCACATTATACACTATACCCACTACACTATACTATACCAACCACATTATACACTATACCCACTACACTGTACTATACCAACCACATTATACACTATACCTACTACACTATACTATACCAACCACATTATACACTATACCTACTACACTATACTATACCAACCACATTATACACTATACCTACTACACTATACTATACCAACCACATTATACACTATACCTACTACACTATACTATACCAACCACATTATACACTATACCCACTACACTACACTATACCAACCACATTATACACTATACCCACTACACTGTACTATACCAACCACATTATACACTATACCTACTACACTATACTATACCAACCACATTATACACTATACCTACTACACTATACTATACCAACCACATTATACACTATACCTACTACACTATACTATACCAACCACATTATACACTATACCTACTACACTATACTATACCAACCACATTATACACTATACCTACTACACTATACTATACCAACCACATTATACACTATACCCACTACACCATACTATACCAACCACATTATACACTATACCCACTACACTATATTATACAAAAACATAATTATTAGCTAAATATGAAAAGTTGAAACGTCACTAAGTACTTTCTAATGTACTCAAGCAGAATTACTAATTACTAATATTAAAAGTACACTCCACTGGAGAAACAACTGTTGGTGAAAACTGTTGGATGATGTTGCTGTGGGAACATGAGAAGATGACCAGAAGGACCGTCCTCTGGACCTTGTGTAATGACTTTATACAACAGTGTTACTTTCCCTTGCGCTGGTTTGTGCTCTGCTCAGCTCCGACTGTTAAAATCTCCACCGAAGTGTCAAGTATGTTCATATTAGTGTGTTCAGCTCAGGAATAAGATGGATTTTCAGTTTCTGCTGTGCAGCACTGGGACCTGAGGAGATCAGAGGAGAAGAACTGATTAAACAGTAGATTAGAGATGTTTTGTGATGGTCTGAAGGGGTTTATTCTATTATTGTTGTATTTGCTTTTCATTCAGGGGAATTGTTCACTCCTTCTTTCTATTTTTTTTCTCTTTCTCCTTTCTCTCTCTTTTTCTCTCTCTCTCTCCCCATTTCACTCTTTCACTCTCTCCTTTCTCTTTTTCTCTCTCTCTCATTTTCTTCCCCTCTATTTGTATCTCTCTCTCTAGTTCCTGTAGAAGGTCTGAAGAGTCAGAAGTATTTTGATGAGCTGCGTCTGACGTACATTAACGAGCTGGACCGTCTGATTAATTACGGGAGGAAGAGTAACTGCGCGCAGCGTTTCTACCAGCTAACACGACTCATGGACTCACTGCAGCCGGTAAGGAGGACAATGTGGTTGGTACAGTGTAGTGTAGTGGGTATAGTGTATAATGTGGTTGGTATAGTATAGTGTAGTGGGTATAGTGTATAATGTGGTTGGTATAGTATAGTGTAGTGGGTATAGTGTATATAATGTGGTTGGTATAGTATAGTGTACTGGGTATAGTGTATAATGTGGTTGGTATAGTATAGTGTACTGGGTATAGTGTATAATGTGGTTGGTATAGTATAGTGTAGTGGGTATAGTGTATAATGTGCTTGGTATAGTATAGTGTAGAGGGTGTAGTGTATAATGTGGTTGGTATAGTATAGTGTAGTGGATATAGTGTATAATGTGGTTGGTATAGTATAGTGTAGTGGGTATAGTGTATATAATGTGGTTGGTATAGTATAGTGTAGTGGGTATAGTGTATAATGTGGTTGGTATAGTATAGTGTAGTGGGTATAGTGTATATAATGTGGTTGGTATAGTATATTGTAGTGGGTATAGTGTATAATGTGGTTGGTATAGTATAGTGTAGTGGGTATAGTGTATATAATGTGGTTGGTATAGTATAGTGTAGTTTGTATAGTGTATAATGTGGTTGGTATAGTATAGTGTAATGGGTATAGTGTATAATGCGGTTGGTATAGTATAGTGTAGCGGGTATAGTGTATGATGTGGTTGGTATAGTATAGTGTAGCGGGTATAGTGTATAATGTGGTTGGTATAGTATAGTGTAGCGGGTATAGTGTATAATGTGGTTGGTATAGTATAGTGTAGTGGGTATAGTGTATAATGTAGTTGGTATAATATAGTGTAGCGGGTATAGTGTATAATGTGGTTAGTATAGTATAGTGTAGTGGGTATAGTGTATAGTGTAGCGGGTATAGTGTATAATGTGGTTAGTATAGTATAGTGTAGTGGGTATAGTGTATAATGTAGTTGGTATAGTATATTGTAGTGGGTATAGTGTATAATGTGGTTGGTATAGTATAGTGTAGTGGGTATAGTGTATAATGTGGTGGGTATAGTATAGTGTAGCGGGTATAGTGTATAATGTGGTTAGTATAGTATAGTGTAGTGGGTATAGTGTATAATGTAGTTGGTATAGTATAGTGTAGTGGGTATAGTGTATAATGTGGTTGGTATAGTATAGTGTAGTGGGTATAGTGTATAATGTGGTTGGTATAGTATAGTGTAGTGGGTATAGTGTATAATGTGGTTGGTATAGTATAGTGTAGTGTGTATAGTGTATAATGTGGTTGGTATTGTGTAGTGTAGTGTGTATAGTGTATAATGTGGTTGGTGTAGTGTAGTGAAGTGTTGTTTTAAGTATTTGCATACATGGCCGTATTTCCAGTAGTTCTGTTTCCCGCCACTGCCGATCCGATGTGTTATCCACCCGGAATTCCAGCCAGCGTTAACATTCACAAGCGTTCCTGGTCGGATTTATTAGTCGGATTATTGACGGATCATCAGGTCCGGTGACAGTGGGGTTACGGTTTGAGCTGGAATATCAGATCTAAAGCATATTAAGCCCTCTGGTGATTCCCAGCCTGACTCCGTGGAGGAACTCAGGATTTGGGAATTCCTTCCGGACGTTATTCCCGTACAGCTGCCGTCGCTCACGGGGGGGGTTTGCCGTCTAGCTTATCGCAGGTCAGAGGCAGGAGGAGGAGAGGACGGAGAGAAGTCCTTCATTAAGGAGTAATAACGCTCCGGTCTGCTGAGGTCAGAGGTCAGGGGTTGATTTCCCTGTCATCACTGTTACCGCCTGGTCGTCAGCACGAGAGCTTTATCAGTGTAACTAATCCTTTCTCTCCTTCTTCACCTCCTCCCTCCTTCACCTCCTCCCTCCTTCTTCACCTCCTCCCTCCTTCTTCACCTTTCTCTCCTCTTCTTCTTCACCTCCTCTCTCCTTCACCTCCTCCCTTCTTTTCCACCTCCTCTCTCCTTCTTCACCTCCTCCCTTCTTCTTCACCTCCTCCCTCCTTCTTCACCTCCTCCCTTCTTCTCCTCCTCCCTCCTCCTCCACCTCCTCTCTCCTTCTTCACCTCCTCCCTCCTTCTTCACCTTCTCCCTTCTTCCTCACCTCCTCCCTCCTTCTTCACCTCCTCCCTTCTTCTTCGCTCACTCTCTATTCTTCTTCACCTCCTCCCTCCTTCTTCTACTCCTCCCTCCTTCTTCACCTTCTCCCTTCTTCCTCACCTCCTCCCTCCTTCTTCACCTCCTCCCTTCTTCTTCGCTCACTCTCTATTCTTCTTCACCTCCTCTCTCCTTTTTCACCTCATCCCTTCTTCTCCTCCTCCCTCCTTCTTCTACTCCTCCCTCCTTCTTCACCTCCTCCCTTCTTCTTCACCTCCTCCCTCCTTCTTCACCTCCTCTCTCCTTCTCCTCTTCCCTCCTTCTTCTCCTTTCTCTCCTCTCCTTTTTCACCTCCTCCCTCCTTCTTCACCTCCTCCCTTCTTCCTCATCTCCTCCCTCCTTCTTCCCCTTTCTCTCCTTCTTCCCCTTTCTCTCCTTTTTCACCTCCTCCCTCCTTCTTCACCTTCTCCCTTCTTCTTCACATCCTCCCTCCTTCTTCACCTCCTCCCTTTTTCTTCACCTCCTCCCTTCTTCTTCTCCTTTCTTTCCTTCTTCACATTCTCCCTTCTTCTTCTCCTTTCTTTCTTCTCCTTCTTCACCTCCTCCCTTCTTCTCTGTTCTCTCCTTCTTCACCTCCTCCCTTCTTCTTCACCTTTCTCTCCTTCTTCACCTCCTTCCTTCTTCTCCTTTCTTTCGTCTCCTTCTTCACCTCCTCCCTTCTTTTCCTTTCTCTCCTCTCCTTCTTCACCTCCTCCCTTCCTCTTCTCCTTTCTCTCCTCTCCTCCCTTCCTCTTCTGCTTTCTGTCCTCTCCATCTTCACCTACTCACTTCCTCTTCTCCCTTCTCTCATTTCCTTCTTTACCTCCTCCATTCTTCTCCTTTCTTTCATCTCCTTCTTCTCCACCTCCCTTTTTCTCCTTTCTTTCCTCTTCTTCTTTACCCCCTCTTCTCCTTTCTATTCTATCGTTCTTCACCTCCTCCCTTCTTCTACTTTCTTTCATCTCTTTCTTCGCTTCCGCCCTTCTTTTTCTCCTTTCTCTCCTCTCCTTCTTCTCCTTTCTCTCCTCGCCTTCTTTAAATCCTCCCTTCTTCTCCTTTCTTTCCTCTCCTTCTACTCCTCCTCCCTTCTTCTCCTTTCTTCCTCTTCTTCTTCTCCTCCTCCCTTCTTCTTCTCCTTTCTCTCCTCTCCTTCTTCTCCTTCTCTTCTTTCTATTCTCTCCTTTCTTCCTCATTCACCTCCTTCTCTCTTTTTCTCTACCTCCTTCCCCTCTCTTTTTTACCTCCTTCTCTCTTCTTCTCTACCTGCTTCTTTCCTCCCTTCTCCTCCCTCGCCTTTCCTCCTCCCTCCTCCCCTCCCCCCGTCTCTCCTGCAGATCGTGCGGAAGCTGCACCAGTTCACCTTCGACCTCTTCGTCCAGGCCCAGTCTCTGCCCACCAAGGTCAGCTTCCCCGAGATGATCGCCGAGATCATTTCCGTCCAAGTACCAAAGATCCTCGCCGGCCTGGCGAAGCCAATCCTGTTTCACAAGTGACGCCTAGCTCCGCCTTCCACACCCAGACTGGCCACGCCCACCCCAACCCGTCCGGATCCGGCTCGATCCGGTCCGTTCCAGTCCCCAGCCCGGCCTGCATGACTTTCTTTCTCTCTCAGCGTTCTGCAGGACGACCTACAGATACCGTTTTGTTTTCTCCTTCTCTCTCTACCTCCCTTTCTCTCTCCCTCTCTCTCTCTCTCTCCCTCTCTACCTCCCTCTCTCTCTCACCCTTCTCCTTTTCTTCTTTTCTGAAAAATGTCTCTGAAATCTGCCGAGGACCATTACATCATTACACTAGTCTATCTTCTGCTCCGAGATAATTTCAGATCATTTTCTCACGCTGGTAGAGCGGTGTGGAACGTCTCTCTCCTCCTCTCCTTCTCCCTCTCTCTCCCTCTCCCTCTCTCTCTCCCTCTTTTTTTCTCTAGCATTTATTCCTGAAGAGTCTGAAGAGCTACACCATGTTACCTGGAAGAAGAAAAAAAAAGAAAAAAAAAAAAAGGAGTCGTTTTTACCTGAGCCCTGGAAAGACAAGACGTGCACTAGAAGTTTCCCTCAAAAGAGAACCAAGCACTGCTATGTTTACTCGGTGTATCTACATATTCTACTCTATGCATTTCTGTTGGCTTGTTAAAGGTTCTACTGCCATAAAGGCTCAAGACTCCAGACTGCTTCTCCCAACCCTAGAAACCAGAGTAAAGCTACGGCTGGCCTCCAACAAAACAGCGACAATCAAATCGTCTTTCTATATCCGTCTTTGTACTTTTCATATGGTGGTGTTCGAGTCCGACCTAACGTTAGACGCACAGATGTTTCCTGGAAACGCTTCTCAAATATCACCAAACCAAACAAAAGGTACGCTTCGAACACATATAAAACCATCAGGGGGAAAAAACCCATCCGTTCTGTGCTACACTATACTACTTTGGTATACTATAGCACAATGTACAAATACTTTCGGCTTTCTAATTCTGTTCTATACTATACTACAGGGTGGTACCCAATGCTGTACAATAGTATGCTAATCCACACTATACAAATACTTTGGTACTTTTTAAATCTCTTTAATTCTCTAAAGTACACGTGATAGTACTCTATACTCTATACAGTCTATACAGCTAAAGAATACAGTACAGTACCTATATAATATACAGTCCTATGTGCTACTATTGGATAGTGGGGTCTATTCTATACTGCAGGGTAGTATTCAATACCGTACTACACTACACAATGCTATTAGTATGGAATTTATATAATCGGTATGATACCTTCCAATAATATTATATTATTATAACATCTATAGTATTAGATGTTAGACTTGTATGCTACTGACACTATGGTAGTACAGCAAAGCACAGTGTAGTGCAGTGTAGTATAGTATGGGAAATATTTTGAGTGCTATTTAGTAATGATTGCTGTTCTGCAGTATAGAATATACTATATCTGGAATTATATCTGGTTCTGCATTATTAACATAATAGTATAGTACTGAGTAAGGAAACTAAATCCTATATAAAGCTATCAGATAGTATTTCCTGTTCCAGATAGTATTCCATACTGCAGAATGCTATAACATACTAAACCATACTATACCAATAGTATAAAACTCAGTACACTATAGCCTATATAATATACAGCCCTATGTGATACTATTGGATAGTGCGGTCTATTCTATACTGCAGTGTAGTATTCAATACCATACTACACTACACAATGGAATTTGTAATAAATACTTCCAAATTCTGTATGATACCTTCCAATAATAAAAACCATCAGATTTGTTTTGATTATTAGATAGAATTAGATATATGCTATGTGTAGTGTAGTATAGTATGGGAACTATTTTGAGTGCTATGTAGTAACGATTGCTATTCTGCAGTATAGAATAGAACTGGAAATACTAACTGTATATCCTATATGAAGCTATCAGATAGTATTTCCTGTTCCAGATAGTATTCCATACTGCAGAATGCTATAACATACTATACCATACTATATACTTTGTGTATACAATAGTACAGTAAACTTCTCAGTACTCTATTGTACAGCACTAACAGTATAGAAGAGTATATCAAATAATATTTCCAGTTCTACACTGTGGGATAGTATTTAATATGCTATACTATATTATGCTAAGCCATACAATACTATACTGTACTTGATTGTATAGTATAGAATAATAGAGTATACTAATGTGGTTATGAGTAATTCCAGTTTCTCTCTATAGAGTGCAACAAATTAGTATAGAATGCTATACTCTAGGGTACCATCCTACTACTATAGAACAGTAAAAGTTTCAGTTCTTTCGTTTACTATGCTATTAGTACTATAGTACTGTAGTATTGAATACTACACTGTACTAGCAGTATAGAACAGTGCCAAATGTACTTTGCTCCAATGACACGTTTTGATGATTTCCTGTTCGCAAATAAGTTCCAAATGATTTTAGAGTAAAACTCTTAATGCGCACAAAGATTCTGTTTGATATTTTGAAGAAAACAAGTTTTTATTTGTTTATTTGTTTGTTAAATTCAGCAAATGAATAAACAAATTGTGTATGGAATGTCATTAAAAACCGTCATTCGAGAGGCGCGCAAACTTTTGCACGAGACCGCGCGGGTTGACGAGGGAATAACGACGGGCGAAAGACTCGTGTCATACCATCGAGTCAGGATTTCACACATACACAAACACAAACACACATACACAGAACACAATTACCAGCGAGGAGGGGCCGCATGTTCCCTCCCGCCGTACTTTATACCAAAATCTACGTATCAGCCTGATTCATTTACGACTCATAGCCATTGTACATAGACATACGGTAGATATGAGCTACGTGTGACTCATTTCATTCTTTTCGCTGCTTTTAACGAACAGAAAACGTAAAAAAAGAGAAAAAAAGCAAACAAAAACAAACGACTTAATAAAAGTTCGCATGATAAGACTTTGATGTGTCGCTCGTTAGACGTTTTTACACTTTTACGAGAAGCCTGTACATGTTTCGATGATTTTTTTGTAGCAACAAGCTCTTGCACTTCAATGTGAATCTTCCAGATAAGTGCACCGCTTTAGCCTTTTTCTCGTAGGCCGAGTTTGGGGGGGAAAGGAGGAGGTGCACAACTCTGCTTTGGTTTATGGAGTTGCTGGCTAATGCAACACGAAGACTGCCCAGCCAACATGTCCTTGTGGGCCCCATATTTTTTTATGTGGGCTTGTAGTGGGTTTCTGATTAATGATACACGGAGCCTAACTCTGGAGCCCAGTTGGTTTGTGGATTTGGGACCCAGTTGGTATATATTTTTAGGCCCCAGCTGGGTTAGAGTATTGGGCTTCAGTTGGGTTATAACTTTCGGCTCCAGTTGTGTTAAAACTATGGAGCCCTGTTGGGTTATAGAATTGGGACCCAGTTGGGTTACAACTCTGGAGCTCAGTTGGGTTATAGATTTGTGACCCAGTTGGGTTAAAACTATGGAGCCCAGTTAGGTTATAGAATTGGCACCCAGTTTGGTTACAACTCTAGAGCCTAGTTGGTTTATAGATTTGGGCCCCAGTTGGGTTATAACTTTAGGCCCCAGTTGGGTTGCAACTCTGGACCCCAGTTGGGTTATAAATTTAGGTCCCAGTTGGGTTAAAAACTCTGGACCCTAGATGGGTTACAACTCTGGGTCTCAGCTGGGTTATAGATTTGTGACCCAATTGGGTTATAATATTGGGCTCCAGTTGGGTTAAGACTATGGAACCCAGTTGGGTTATAGAATTGGCACAGAGTTTGGTTACAACTCTGGACCCCAATTGGGTTATAACTTTAGGCCCCAGTTGAGTATCAACTCTGGACCCCAGTTGGGTTATAACTTTTGGCCCCAGTTGAGTAACAACTCTGGACCCCAGTTGGGTTATAACTTTTGGCCCCAGTTGAGTAACTTTGGATCCCAATTGGGTTTCAGATTTGGACCTGAGTTGGATTATAACTTTGAGCCCCACTTGGGTTACAGATTTGGGCCTCTGTTGGGTTACATCTTTGGGCCCCAGTTAAGCTATAGTTGTAGGTGCCTTTTGAATCACTGTCATGGGGCCCAGATAGTCTACATTTGTTGTCCCAGTGGGGTTACACTTATTTCTGTTGTGACTGTGGGCCCAGAGGATGATCGTTCACATGGGCCCCACTTGCAACCCAGATTGGCCCAATTAGTGGCTCACATGGGTAAAAACACACACAGGGACCATGTGGAGCCAATAGACAAATCCTTGTGGGCCCAACTGGGTTTCCTAAAGTGGGCAGTCCATCTTTGACCCATGTGGGGCCCTTATGGACATGTTGGCTGGGTGCTACCCAATGTACTAATCTACAAATGAATGTATGAAGCAGGAAGTGTGTACATTTCTTCACCCCTGGCCTAAAACTCAAACTCCGCCTATGCTTGTTCTCCTTCTCCTCGTTGCCGTGGTTGCTGTCGTTGACCAGTCGTTTGGCGTATAAAAGGAATCCCTTTCCTCTCTTACTGCAAGTGCCACCATTACTGCACAAGCAATAAATAATAAAAAGCTTTTTTAAAACCGATTTCAGAGCCAAAACACTTTTGAGCCTGTAACGTGGAAGCTAAATCGTTCGCTTTAAGCTAACCGGGGGTGTTTTTTTGTCTTTGCGTGGGTCTCGACAAGCAAGACTCTCTTAACGACAGCTCGGGGCGAAAATGTACTCAGTTTTCCCAAAACGTACATGAGCCACAAGTCTGTTTGCTTTTAGCTGTACCAGAGAAGCTACGAGGCTAATGTTGCTAACAAGTTATGGAAGCAGTTTATTGAAACAGTTTTAAACAGTTTTCCGAAAACATAGGCTCACTTAGCGATAGCGTGGGTGAAAATTCAGTTTCCCCAAAATGTAGGCTCACTGAACGTAGCTTGGACAAATCTTTCGACAGTTTTTCCAAAATATGGACTCACTTAACGTAGCTTGGATGAAAATGTACAGTTTTCCCAAAATATGGGCTTACTGAATGTAGCTTGGGCAAAAATCTTACAATGTTTTTCCAAAATATGCGCTCACTTAATGATAGCTCAGGTGAAAGTTTGAAAACATTTCCCAAAATTTAGACTCACTTAGCAATAGCCTCTGTGAAAATTTACAGTTTTCCCAAAATGTAGACTCACTTAGTGATAGCTTGGGTGAAAATTTACAGTTTTCCTAAAATATGGGCTTACTGAATGTAGCTTGATTGAAAATTGAAACAGTTTTTCCAAAATATGGGCTCACTTAATGATAGCTCGGGTAAAAATGTACAGTTTTCCCAAAATGTAGGCTCACTTAGTGATAGCTTCTGTGGAAATGTACAGTTTTCCCAAAATATGGGCTTATTGTATGTAGCTTGGCCAAAAAACTAGCAACGTTTTTTCAAAATATGGACTAGCTTTATGATAGCTTAGGTAAAAATTTACAAAGATTTTCCAAAATTTAGGCCCACTTAGCGATAGCTTCTGTGAAAATTTACAGTTTTCCCAAAATATAGGCTCACTGAACGTAGCTTGGACAAATCTTTAAACAGTTATCCCAAAATATGGACTCACTTAATGTAGCTTGGATGAAAATGTAGTTTTCCCAAAATATGGGCTTACTGAATGTAGCTTGGTTGAAAATTTACAGTTTTCCCAAAATATAGGCTCACTGAACGTAGCTTGGATGAAAATGTAGTTTTCCCAAAATATTGGCTTACTGAATGTAGCTCGGTTGAAAATTTAAACAGTTTTTCCAAAATATGGGCTCACTTAATGACAGCTCGGGTAAAAAATTTTCCCAAAATTTAGGCCTACTTAACGATAGCCTCTGTGAAAATTTACAGTTATCCCAAAATATTGGCTTACTGAATGTAGCTCGGTTGAAAATTTAAACAGTTTTTCCAAAATATGGGCTCACTTAATGACAGCTCGGGTAAAAAATTTTCCCAAAATTTAGGCCTACTTAACGATAGCTTCTGTGAAAATTTACAGTTTTCCCAAAATATCGGCTTACTAAATGTAGCTTGGGCAAAAATCTTACAATGTTTTTCCAAATTATGGGCTCACTTAATGATAGCTCGGGTAAAAATTTACAATTTTTTCCCAAAATTTAGGCTCACTTAGCGATAGCCTCTGTGAAAATTTACAGTTTTCCCAAAATGTAGGCTCACTGAATGTAGCTTGGATGAAAATTTACAGTTTTCCTAAAATATGGGCTTACTGTATGTAGCTTGGGCAAAAAATTTACAGTTTTACCAAAATATGGACTCACTTAATGTAGCTTGGGTAAAAAATGTACAATGTTTTTCCAAAATATGGACTCATTTAATGTAGCTTGGGCAAAAAATGTACAATGTTTTTCCAAAATATGGACTCATTTAATGTAGCTTGGATGAAAATTTACAATTTTCCCAAGATATGGGCTTACTGAATGTAGCTTGGTTGAAAATTTACAGTTCTCCTAAAATATGGGCTCACTGAATATAGCTTGAGCTAAAAATGTACAATGTTTTTTTCCAAAATATGGACTCATTTAATGATAGTTCAGGTGAAATTTACAAAGATGTCCCAAAATTTAAGCTTACTAAGCGATAGCTTCTGTAAAAATGTACAGTTTTCCCAAAATGTAGGATCACTAAACATAGCTTGGGCAAAAAAAGTATAGCGTTTTTTCCAACATGTAGTGGAACCAAGACAAGATTTAGTGTAGGTTTGCTTTAGTTTTAGAACGCAAATCTTGGCACACATGCTGAGTTTATTAAGAATTAAGTATTAAGACACATGCTAAGTCTAGTCGTTCCCGTTGTTTACATAGACTTTCCCAAACTGTAGGCTCCCTTAGCGATAGCTTGGGTGAAAATTGTCAAAATTCCCAAAATGTAGTTGCGCCAAGACAAAATGTACTGCCTGCATGCTTTAGCTGTAGCTACGAGGCCAATGTTGCTAACAGGTTACGGAAGCCGAGGCTCACGGCTGGTTAGAGTAGCACTAGCTGTGTGGCTAATCCTGGATTCCGAGACTCTAACCCATCAAAAATGGATAAAACTATGTTAGCATGTTAGCTGCGTCGCTTCGTTTCCCAGCTAGGTCGGGGCTAAAGAGTTTCAGATCGTAATACACTATAAATCATGAAGCTAACAGCTATGTATACATCAGCTCCCGTGACTTGTTAGCTTGAAGCTCCAGTGCAGCAGCCATCTTATCTGATCCCCTGCGTTTGGGGTAAAAGGGGGTGGGTGGGTGGGGGGGACGTGTAAATGAGCTATTTCTCTGCTTTAACGCCGTCAGCTTCTCGCTAAAGGTGCTAACGCTCCCCCCCTCCCCGGCGCGGCGTCAGCTAAATCATGCTAACCACCACGCACGTCAGGGAAGGGGTAAAAAAACAGACTTGGGGGCCTCGTTTCCCCTCGTTTGACTGGATAATAGCCGCAGACGTGATGTATGTAGATTGCTTTTTAGCTCGGGAAGAAGAAAGCCTGCTCGTTTGTGCCGTGTCGCTAGCTGACGGCAGGAAAGGAGGAAAAGAAAGAGAAGAGGGACTCGGGAATGGTGGGTGGGGGGGGGTTGTTGTTGTCAGGCGAGGACTCTTCGCCCCGTCTTGACAGCGCCGAGCTGAGCCGAGACGAGCAACCGCACGCTAACACACAACACGCAGCTCCTTAAACAGGTAGACGGAGGCTAACGCGCTCATCACCACTCTTCCTGGGAATGTGCTAAACTGGGAACGTGCTAAACTGGGAAGTGCGCTCTATCTGGCCACCAAGCAGGTCTGGCCTGAGTTGCCGATCACGAGCGCCGCTAATCGCTAAGTCATTGAGCCAACGCCTGGTTCCCGGGCGCGCTTCTCTGGAGCTACGCTAATGTGCGGAGAGAGCACGTCGCTAATTCATTGGTGCTTTGTTGTGCTTTCGTGGCTTCTACTGTTCAGTCCTTTGCCTTAACCGCCCGAACGCCGACGCCGGCTTTAAAAGCTTTCGCTGGTAGTGACGCGCCGCCGGCGCTAACGTCTAGCATCTTCTGCCAAGGTTCAACGGGAATGCTCCGCTGCTGTGTTTCCCAGAATCCCCCGGTTGGAGGTGTAAACAGAGCGAAGGTTGGGTTACGGTGGTGGTGAATGGAACCGAGTGTCGCCAGTGGTGAATTTTAGAAAATATTGAAATTTTTCTTGGGGACTATTTTGTCTCACAGCGTCCTGCACATTTCCCTCCACCGAGAATGCACCAACACACATAGAAACATTTAAATTATTATCAAACCCATCAGAGAACCGACACACTTTATATGGAATGTTGAGTATGGACAAATCTGTATAAAATAGATTTTCATTAAGGGACTATATTTTGTCACACAGCACTCAACATGTATTCCTCCGCCACGAATGCACTAACACAAATGCAAACATTCGAATTACTGTGAAAACCACCAGAGAACTTACACACTTTACATGGAAATGTGGAAATTTGGAAAAAAATCGGGAAATTGTCTTTGGGGGCCTATTTTGCCACACACCACCCTGCATGTATCCCTCCACCATGAATGCACCAGTACAAATATAAATATATACATTACTATCAAACCCACCAGAGAACCAACACCTTTTATGGAGCGTTGATTATGGACAAATTGGGAAAATCTGGATGTAGTATATTTAATTAAGGGACTATATTTTTTCACACAGCACCTTAACATGTATCCCTCCACAACAAATGCACCAACACAAATGCAATACTTTTGAATTACTGTGAAAACCACCAGAGAACCTGCACATTTTATATGGAATGTTGATTATGGAAAATCTGGAAAATCTAAATATAATACCTTTTTGGGGGGGACTATATTTTGCCACACGGCACTCAACATGTATCCTTCCACCACAAATGCACCAACACAAATACAAACATTCAAATTACTTTAAAAAACACTAGAGAACCTACAAACTTTACATGGAAATTTGGAAATTTGGAAAATATCTGGAAAATATTTTGCCACACAGCACCCAGTATGTATCCTTTCACCATGAATGCACCAATATTTTAATCACTATAAAAACCACCAGAAAAACTACACACTTTATATAGAACGCTGATTATGGACAATTCTGGAAAATCTGGATATAATACATTTTCATTGAGGGACTATATTTTGCCACACGTCACTCAACTTGTATCCTTCCACGACTAAGGCACCAACATGAAACATTTAAATCACTATAGAAACCACCAGAGAACATACACACTTTACATGAAACGTGGAATATGAGAAAATCTGGAAAATATTAACATTTTCTTTGGGGACTATTTTGCCCCACATCACCCTGCATGTATCCCTCCACCATGAATGCACCAACACGAGTACAAACATTTGAATTACTATCAAACCCACCACTTTACATGGAATGTTGATTATGGGAAAATCTGGATGTAACACATTTCCTTTCGGGGGACTATATTTCGCCACACAGCACCCAGCATGTATCCCTCCACCACTAATGTTCTTTTTAAAAAACAAGTTTAAAAATACGTTTTAGGCCAAAAATTTGTCAAACCTCGGACGTCTGGTTTCTTTCGCCACCGCTCTGACTGACACTGTTTACATCTGAACCACAATTTTTGCTGAAATCGTGAAAAAATCGGCAAAATCCGACAAATTGAATTCCACATTTACCAACAAAAGCAAGAAAAAAGCAATAAACCCTGGAAACAAACAAGACGCAGTTCCGAAAACCAGTGGATGTGAATGTAACGTACCTTCTTGGTAAACCTCTCGACTTCGTGAAGCTAGAAATGTTCTCGTTAAGTGACGTTTTAATCGGTAGTTTGAGATGAAATAGTGACGACGTGATTCATTTTTGCATTTCGTTTGATTTGGGTTTTTCGGCCTTTTCTCTCTTTTGCACTTGCTAGCATGAGTCCGGTTCCGCAACCGAGCCCGAAACCTTCCTCGACAAGCACATGGGTCTGAAATTAGCTGCACTCGATGTCAACACGTGAGTACGTTCGAAACGGGATGAAATGTTTTTCTTTCTTTTTTTAACGCAAAATTCAAGAAATTGATGTACAATTCAAAACTTGTCACGATGGTATGCAAACAAGCCATGTATTTATGAGAAATTTAATTTTTGGTTGTCGTTGTTAGTGTACATTGTGTAACTTTGTGTACCTGTAACTAATTCTACCCCGTTTTTTTCTGCTACTGGCTGTTAAAAGTGTTCTTACGATTATTCCTAAGCTGAGGCTTTTTTTAAATCTTTTTTTTTATTATTATTATTATTGTTATTATTTTTTTTCCTAGTGTGAACAAGTCTGGTCTGTTGTGTATAAACTTCTGTAAGTTTATAAACTTTTTTTAACAGCACTTTTGCAGAACCTTTGGCTACATTCGAAAATGTAAACCCCCGGGCCCGCCAAAAAAAAAAAAAAAAAATTATAGTTTGTAAACCGGCGATCCACTTTCTTTCGGGCCGTCGCCCAGCGGGTCGGCCCATCGGAAGCTTCACGCCGCCGAGGATTTTGATGTGTGGCTTCGTGTAAATTAGGTTTGTTTTGTTCTGTGTTCCTTTACATCCTATTCAATAAAATAATCATCTTTGTGCTTTGTGATGGCTCGTAGGATTCTTTGATCTGTAATTAAATTCCTGAGCCCCCCGAAAGAAAGGTCAATTAGAAAAGTTCAATATTCTCTAAAGCGGTAGGGAAGAGGAGGTTCGGAAGGATTAGCCGAGTTCATTACTTCTTCCCGGGTCCTAAAATAAGAAGACAATTATTGTGAACTCTAATTTCTGAGGGATTTAGCGGAGACTCAATTGTTCTGATTGTTCTTGTCAACAGACATAACGATTTTAGTAGAATTGGCAACCTCTACTCTAGGTCTACGCCTCGAGTCTTGAATGACTTGGACTCGGGTCTAACTTAAGTCACTAAACTGACTAAAGGCTTGCAACTTGACTTAGAATTTACCTTCACTGACCTGGACTTGGAATCGGACTTGAGCTTTAAGATTTGAAAAGACTTGTCCCCCTATTTTAACATAATCAATAATAAAACTTAATCAAATATCTGATCATTCTGTATTAAATGGTGCTGTAACGCTAGGCAGCTGAGCTGCACCGCTCAGTTTATCCATAACCTAGCAACAAGCGAAGTTCTGCAGCCAATCACGGGAAGCTTTGGGGGGTGCCAGTGTTGAATTTGTGCCCCCGATAATAATCCTGTTCATCTACAAAGATTCTGCTGCAGTAAATAAGAAAAGGAGTCAAGATCACAGATGGAGCTGCAAGGAAGGACTCTCCCTCTGTTCCTCCTCCTAGATCTTCCACCGTCCACTGAGAACTTCACTGAAACAGTAAAGAGTTTAGGAAGCTCAGCGTCTCAGACAGGAAGTGATCCTGTAGAGCAGAACAGTACAAACACTGATCAGTCCATGCAGAGCCACTGCAGAGTCACACATGCTCTTAAGACTGAGAGACCCGTCCAGATATTAATGGTTATGGTTTAGAATGTGATTATTAAAGTTCCTGTAGGTGTAATGAGTACTAATACTTCATACAGTGCAGAGTTTCTCAGCCTCGGCCTTCGAGGCTCACTGCCTCACATTTTAGTGTTTTTCTGATTTAACACCTATTTTAACTGGTAATGGACTGGTACTGAGGTGATTGGACTGGTGATGGACTGGTAATGAGGTGATTAGACTGGTAATGGACTGGTACTGAGGTGATTGGACTGGTGATGGACTGGTAATGAGGTGATTAGACTGGTAATGGACTGGTACTGAGGTGATTGGACTGGTGATGGACTGGTAATGAGGTGATTAGACTGGTAATGGACTGGTAATGAGGTGATTAGACTGGTAATGGACTGGTAATGAGGTGGTTAGACTGGTGGTGGACTGGTGATGAGGTGGTTAGACTGGTAATGGACTGGTAATGAGGTGATTGGACTGGTGATGGACTGGTAATGAGGTGATTGGACTGGTGATGGACTGGTAATGAGGTGATTAGACTGGTAATGGACTGGTAATGAGGTGATTGGACTGGTAATGGACTGGTAATGAGGTGATTAGACTGGTAATGGACTGGTGATGAGGTGGTTAGACTGGTAATGGACTGGTAATGAGGTGATTGGACTGGTGATGGACTGGTAATGAGGTGATTGGACTGGTGATGGACTGGTAATGAGGTGATTAGACTGGTAATGGACTGGTAATGAGGTGATTGGACTGGTGATGGACTGGTAATGAGGTGATTAGACTGGTAATGGACTGGTAATGAGGTGATTAGACTGGTAATGGACTGGTAATGAGGTGATTGGACTGGTGATGGACTGGTAATGAGGTGATTGGACTGGTGATGGACTGGTAATGAGGTGATTAGACTGGTAATGGACTGGTAATGAGGTGATTAGACTGGTGATGGACTGGTAATGAGGTGATTAGACTGGTAATGGACTGGTAATGAGGTGATTAGACTGGTAAATGGACTGGAAATGTGGTGATTAGACTGGTAAATGGACTGGAAATGTGGTGATTAGACTGGTAATGGACTGGTAATGAGGTGATTAGTGATTAGAACTGCTTGAAATGATTTAATTTCATATGCAAGTTATTTTTGTTACAATAGAAACTTTAAAAATGTTAATGTTATATTAATGTTTTATATTTAATGTTCTACTAATCAACTGCATCCATTGTGTTAAATACTGACATGACATTACATCTGGTGACTTGACTAGGACTTGAAAACTTCGGACTTGACTCGAGACTTCCTTGTATTGACTCGGGACTTGATTGTGAAGAATTGAGACTTACTTGTTACTTGCAACTTAGTGACTTGGTCCCATGCTGATGCCTGTTGTCATAAGGAATAAAGAAGGATGCACTGTGTCATTTATGAGAAGCACCACTATATAACCTACAGCCTGATAAACATGATTGAGTTGGGCTCATTCATAGACAGTAAATCTGTATCTACACTGTTATATAAGGTAGTAGTGAGTTTAGTACTTAGAACTGTAAACCTATGAAAATGCTGTTATATAGTGTAATAGTGACAGTTCAGTACTCAGAACTGTAAACCTGTAATAACACTGTTATGTAGTGTAATAGCGAGAGGGTTAGGGTTTAATGTAAATGTAGGGGTTAGGGTTTAATGTAAATGTAGGGGTTAGTGTTTAGTGTAAATGTAGGAGTTAGTGTTTAGTGTAAATGTAGGAGTTAGGGTTTAGTGTAGATGTAGGAGTCAGGGTTTAGTGTAAATGTAGGAGTCAGGGTTTAGTGTAAATGTAGGGGTTAGTGTTTAGTGTAAATGTAGGGGTTAGGGTTTAGTGTAGATGTAGGAGTTAGTGTTTAGTGTAAATGTAGGAGTCAGGGTTTAGTGTAAATGTAGGAGTTAGTGTTTAGTGTAGATGTAGGAGTTAGTGTTTAGTGTAAATGTAGGGTTTAGGGTTTAGTGTAGATGTAGGAGTTAGGGTTTAGTGTAAATGTAGGGGTTAGGGTTTAGTGTAAATGTAGGAGTTAGTGTTTTGTGTAAATGTAGAGGTTAGTGTTTAGTGTAGATGTAGGAGTTAGTGTTTATTGTAAATGTAGGAGTCAGGGTTTAGTGTAAATGTAGGGGTTAGGGTTTAGTGTAGATGTAGGAGTCAGTGTTTAGTGTAAATGTAGGAGTCAGGGTTTAGTGTAAATGTAGGGGTTAGTGTTTAGTGTAAATGTAGGAGTCAGTGTTTAGTGTACATGTAGGGGTTAGTGTTTAGTTTAAATGTAGAGGTTAGTGTTTAGTATAAATGTAGGAGTCAGGGTTTAGTGTAAATGTAGGGGTTTGGTTTTTAGTGTAAATGTAGGAGTCAGGGTTTAGTGTAAATGTAGGGTTTAGTGTTTAGTGTAAATGTAGGAGTCAGGGTTTAGTGTAAATGTAGAGGTTAGTGTTTAGTATAAATGTAGGAGTCAGGGTTTAGTGTACATGTAGGGGTTAGTGTTTAGTGTAAATGTAGGGGTTAGTGTTTAGTGTAAATGTAGAGGTTAGTGTTTAGTGTAAATGTAGGGGTTAGGGTTTAGTGTAAATGTAGGAGTTAGGGTTTAGTGTAAATGTAGGAGTCAGGGTTTAGTGTAAATGTAGGGGTTAGTGTTTAGTGTAAATGTAGGAGTCAGGGTTTAGTGTAAATGTAGAGGTTAGTGTTTAGTATAAATGTAGGAGTCAGGGTTTAGTGTACATGTAGGGGTTAGTGTTTAGTGTAAATGTAGGGGTTAGTGTTTAGTGTAAATGTAGAGGTTAGTGTTTAGTGTAAATGTAGGGGTTAGTGTTTAGTGTAAATGTAGGAGTTAGGGTTTAGTGTAAATGCAGGAGTTAGGGTTTAGTGTAGATGTAGGAGTTAGGGTTTAGTGTAAATGTAGGGGTTAGTGTTTAGTGTAAATGTAGAGGTTAGTGTTTAGTGTAAATGTAGGGGTTAGTGTTTAGTGTAAATGTAGAGGTTAGTGTTTAGTGTAAATGTAGGAGTTAGGGTTTAGTGTAAATGTAGGAGTTAGGGTTTAGTGTAAATGCAGGAGTTAGGGTTTAGTGTAGATGTAGGAGTCAGTGTTTAGTGTAAATGTAGGAGTCAGGGTTTAGTGTAAATGTAGGAGTTAGTGTTTAGTGTAAATGTAGGAGTCAGGCTTTAGTGTAAATGTAGGGGTTAGGGTTTAGTGTGAATGTAGGAGTCAGGGTTTAGTGTAAATGTAGGCGTTAGGGTTTAGTGTTTCATTGAACTCAGCAGCTGGATGGAAACCTGGCTGGTGGGCTTTCATCTCTAACTGCTGGAATTAAAACTCCAGACGAGGAAGTTCTTCCCAAAAAATCTTTGCATTTTACTTGCAGTACATTCAACAGAATACAGAGCTTAATGAGTGTTACAGAGCGAAATACCAGAAACATTAAAGACCTTTGTACACATTACATAACCACGTCGGACAAAAAGAAAGAAACAGTTACTCGATAAAGGAAGGCAGCACAATCCACCCAAGGTAAGAACCACTGATGCAAAGCTCAGCAGAAGCTCAACAGGATTTAAGGCTTACACCTTCATAAAAACAAAAAAATCAAAAAAAAAATAGAAGAAACATTCTAAGCGCATTCCAACATACAATAAATAAAAAGGCTGTCAGGAGACGAAATGGAGCAAGCTGGTCCCCTGATAACTCCCGTTCACATTTCAGCTTCACAGTGACGACAGGAAAACACCATCTGTAAAAGTCATGTAGACGCCAGGAGAGCAGGAGCCTCAGACCCAACCAACCCAACCTGAAAGCACTGAAACACGGGCCTGTTCCTTAACGCCGAGTTCCATTAAAAGTCCTGCATAATTCAGAACTTCCAGGGTGATCTGGTAGGAGACGTTGTTTACAGTGGTGGGGATGGTAATCATGGGTCACCATGGCGTCCAAGAAAATTCATGGATATCTGTGAACGTTTCATGGTGATTGGACCCATAGAAATTCTTTGGGTTCCATTGACTCGTGTTGAAAGTAATCACAGTTTTTGGTCTCTCTGCTAAAGCTGGAAATACTTGGGGCTTTTTCAGATGAAGTTTATATATACAGGGTAAGCCAAAAGTCTTAGGACACCCTTTCATTTCATGACTAACAGGGAAAACAGTGTATCTGAATCCCCCAGCAAGTAACCGGTGAAGGGGCCTATCTTTTGGGCTATATGGCCAAACATGGAAAGCCGCCATATTGGATAAGGTTGCTGATTGCATCAATACATTTCTGAGACAGTTCTGGTCTTCTTTGATCTGCTACAAGACCACCTTCCCATTGGGAAAACTTTACCTTGATCCAATATGGCGGCTTTCGAGATAATTGTCATGTTGGTGAACCATCTATTGTGCAAGGGAGCTTTTAGTGGTGGACGTCTGGTTCCATTCACCACCACTGTGAACAACCACTCATCTTAATTATGCAGGAATTAAAAACTGAAAGAACGAATGATTGGGAAAGACATCGATCAGTTTTTCAGGCACTGAAACTATAAAAAAATATACTAGAAAATATCTTGTGTGTTTGCTTTTCGAGCGTTCAAGTAGGAAATTGTTGGCGTCGTAACAAAATGTCATCATTTTCCAATTTTTAAAAACTTGACAAAAGAAATGAACCAATAGAAACGCTCCAAATCGAGTCATATAAGAATATTATGACACTGGTTTGGAAGGGTTGTTGCAGGTATCAATATATGAACACATCGGTCAGTTGT
Source organism: Megaleporinus macrocephalus (assembly GCA_021613375.1). Lineage (NCBI taxonomy): Eukaryota > Metazoa > Chordata > Actinopteri > Characiformes > Anostomidae > Megaleporinus > Megaleporinus macrocephalus. The sequence continues at coordinate 2,153,098 of CM038726.1, forward strand.
AGCAGAGTGCAGAACTATCGTCTGCACTCTGCACTGGTTACAGGAAGCGATCTGACTGATGAATTATAACAAGTAACCGGCGGAAGGGTGGTGGCATCTTAGAAACTTTGTGAGATGTTCTTCAGCCGTCGAAGTAAAAGTGTACCGTAAGTGGACTCCCAATGACAATAGCATAACAGTAGTGACCCCATCGACCCATCTGGCGAGAGGTCCAGAGCATTTGGCATCCCAAACTGGACCAGTTAACCTCTACAACCTCTACAATGGCCACAGGAGCACCAAGGAAGGTGTCAGGATTCAACATTGAGCGAGCACCATCGTTTATTGTTTGTAAGAGTTCTTCGGTTTATTTGAGCTTAAGAAAATTGAGAACTGACCAAGACTGGCAATGATATGCGGCTAAGTCTTGGACCATAACAGTTAAAAGAAGTTCTACATCAGGTAAACAAGTGGCGGATCCATGCTTGGTGTTCCTTCATAGCTACTGTTGATAGGTTTACAAAACACTGGACCTGATGGTACAACTCTAGAATCATTGATAAATGGTATAAAATTGGTTTATTAATGGTTATTAAGTAGGTCATCTTTAATTAGCAGATAGAAGACATTAATAATAAGAATAACAGTGACCTGTAGTTGAAATTTATTTATACTGTTCATGCTCAGATTTTAATGTTTACTTCATTAAACCTACATTAAAACTGTCAGCTTCAATGCATAGAGAATAGAAGAGTTATAGTTATTAATGTGCTATCTCATTAGGTTCAATGTATAACTCTAAATGTAGGTATTGTGACAGTTTCTCATTAGGTTGAATGTATAACTCTAAATGTAGGTATTGTATATAAGCTGAGTTACAGTTTCTCATTAGGTTGGATGTATAACTCTAAATGTAGGTATTGTGATATAAACTGAGGTACAGTTTCTCATTAGGTTTAAAGTTTATATACAATACCTACATTTAGAGTTATACATTCAATCTAATGAGAAACTGTACTCAGTTTATATACAATACCTACATTTAGAGTTATACATTCAACCTAATGAGAAACTGTTGACAGTATGAAGAACTCCACATTATAAAATATCATTTTAAATGCAAAACTCACTAATATTTTTTATATTAGAGTGATCTATCAACCTATCAACAGTAGCCGTGAAAGAATGTGGGTGGAGTAAATTATATAAAGTGGCTCTGAAAAGTATTTGTACATTTGCGTTTACATTTCCTAGAAACGTATTGGATTTATTGCATTGGGAAAAACAGACTGTTCTGAAAAGTTTTCTTTCAGAAAGCAGCTGATCGTTCTCGCTTGAGCTGATTTTTCCGCCGGCGTTCGGAACATCTTTACACACGTCATGATTCCATCAGTGAGCTCAGTGACAGCCTTACTGGAGTTGTTCTCCAGGATTCCTCCAGGTCCACCATCAGCCCCATGTGCTTGTATCCTCAAACTAATATCAGCAATGCTTTCGGATACAATCCATCTAGCTGCAGGTACTGGGCAGGTGAGTGTGAAGTACTAGATACTTCATTTAGGTAGAATGAGGGAAAGTTCTGAAACTGAATCAGTACTAAATTATACTGAAATGCCAAACAGGTTCTGGATATTAACTGAGTAAATGCACAGGTTCTACAACATTGGGTAGAATGATTGTGATTAAGTACCAAGATTGTGAAATGAAACTGTAATGGAGTGTTTAATGGGTTCTAGGTATTAAGCTGATAAAGAACTCAAAATATTTGGACAGGGTAAATACAAACAATACCAAATTTCACTGGTATGCTACACATTTAAGGTGGAAACCAGTAGCAGGTAAATTTTAAGGCAACACAAAGTACAAAGATAGTTTGGTAATTATTATTATTAGTAGTAGTAGTAGTATTGCTGTTTTGTTGTTGTTGTTCAGTAGTAGTAATAATAATAATAATAATAAAAATAATAATAATAATATGGTCTGTAAAGAATTCTGAGAGATGCTACCAGCATAGTATAGTGCTCTACACATAAAAATAATAATTATAATAATAGTAAATATTATTATTGTTAGTAGTAGTAGTAGTAGTAGTAGTATTATTAACAGGGTAGTTGTTATTACTGTCAGTAGTTAATAATTAAGCATGACATTAATAAAGTAGTTTAGTTAGTTGTGATTAATTGTGAATTGTTAAGTAATTGTGATAAACTACTTAATTAAATCAAAAATCACCTTAGTTATTTCTATCTTTAGTCAATAAGTAGTTCCAACATTACTTAACTGTGTAGTGCTGCTCATTACTCTTTTATAAGCTATTAATTAATAGAGTATTTAGGGTATTTAGAGTTATATGTTCAACCTACTCATAATTAGTTATTAATGATTAACTATTTAGTAATGATTGTAAACTATTTATGTTAGTTCTAATTTCTATCATTAGTTAATGCTTAGTTACAACATTACTTGACTATGTGGTGCTGCTCATTACTCTTTTATAAGCTATTAATTAATAGATTATTTAGAGTATTTGGAGTTATATGTTCAACCTACTTATCATTAGTTATTAATGATGAACTATTCAGTAATGACTGTAAACTATTTGTTAGTACTAATTTCTTTCATTAGTTAATGCTTAGTTACATTACTGTGTAGTGTAGTTATTAGTTATTACTCTCTTACGAAGCATTAATTAGTAGATCATGTGCTCTTACGGTTAAGTTAAACTAGTTATTCATCTACAGCCCAGAGTCAGTTTTACAGTTTACAGTTTACAGTTAATAAACAGTTAATTAGTGTGTAAGACTGTGTACAGTGTTACTTGTGTACTAGTGTCAGGCCCAGATGCTCGGCCCACACGGAATGTATTAAGCCAGCTGCATTCTGATTGGCTACCGGCACTTCCACCATCGACTTTTAGCTGGTAGGAACCATAGTTTTGTTGTTCCAGAATGTTCACTGAGGGTCTGTATATGCTGTGACTCTGTTTTGAGACCATCTTCCTTTATACGTCGTGCTAAAAAGCTGGTGATTGGTCACTTTGCGTGTCAGTCGGATCTCCTATTCATGGGCGGTTCTTGACCACAACAAATCTTCCACACTACAGTGGAGCTTGTACGGAAGTGAATATCTAGAACCTGTTGGACATTTCAGTATGATTTTATCTACACTGATTAGGAACGTACTATCAGATTAATACTAAGAGGTCAATAAACAAGGGTTAAATACGTTTGGGGTCACTGTGGTGGTCTTGTCAAGTAGAAACCTCATGTATCTGGACTATGCGTGGCCTTTAACGAGCAACATGTTGTAGCTCAGAAGTTTGTACGGCAGTAAATATCTAGAACCTGTTGGGTTTTCCATTGGATTTACCTGAACTGTCTGGGAACATACAATTATATTAATTCCCAGAGGTCAATAAACAAGAGTTCAATATGTTTAGGGTCATTGTGGTGGTCTTGTGAAGTAGAAACCTCATGTATCTGGACTATGCATGGCCTTTAATGAGCCACACAATGTAGCTTGGAAGCTTGTATGACAGTGAATATCTAGAACCATTTGGGCATTTCAGTGTGATTTACATAGACTGCCTGGGAACTTATCATCAAATTAAATCCCAAAGGTTTAAACTACCTCTGGGGTCACTGTAGAGTAGATAACTCATGTATCTGGACGATGCAAGGCCTTTAACGAGCCACACAATGTAGCTTGGAAGCTTGTATGGAAGTGAATATCTAGAACTGGTTGGACATTTCAGGGTAATTTACCTAGACTGTCTGGGAACGTACCATCATATTAATTCCCAGAGGTCAATAAACAAGAGTTCAATATGTTTAGGGTCACTGTGGTGGTCTTGTGATGTATAAACTGCCTTTAACAAGCAACATGTTGTAGCTTGGAAATTTGTGTGGCAGTGAATATCTAGAACCTGTTGGGCATTTCATTGCAATTTACCTAGACCAACTGGGAACTTAAGATCATGTTAACACTTAGAGGTCCATAATTAAGGGTTAAATACGTTTGGGGTCACTGCGGTGGTCTTGTGAAGCAGAAACCTCATGTATCTGGACAATGCATGGTCTTTTACGATTCACAGATTGTAGCTTGGACGCTTGTGCGACAGGGAACATCTGGGAACTCGCCATCCTATTAATACCAAGAGGTCAAGAAACAAGGGTTCAACATGTTTGGGGTCACCGTGGTGGTCTAGTGATGTAGAAACCTCATGTATCTGGACTAGGCATGGTCTTCAACAAGCTACACGTTGGAAGCCTGAGCAAACCAAGGTACTCCTGTAGTCCAAATGCTGTGAGGAACTGTGCAGGAGTAGGTCTGGAGCTTTATGGTAGGTCAAGTGTATTAAACTGAAACCAACTCAAACTTGGTCTTCGTTCTAAGTGAGTAAGTGCAGGTAGTGAAAACCATCCATGGGAGCTTGGGCACAAACACACGAACCACATTTTCCCAGCATTCCGTCACGGAGAAAGACGAACCCAGATGGTGCAGCGCTGGTGTGGTTTCTGGGGAGGAGGGTTGGAAGGTGCCTGGAATTAGAACCACAGTTGTAGTAGGTGGTCCTTCCAGAGTTCTGGTCCAGTCAGTTACTTCATCAGTCCCACACACATTTGCAGACGAAGGAAAAGCTAAAAAAAACAAAGGGTCATGAGCAGGTGGGAGCGTCGCTCTGATGGTCAGGGGTTAGGCGTAGCAGAAACAATGACGATGATAAAGATGTAGCTTCTTCATGTTGGACCTGCAGAAAAAGAGAGAAGAAGCAGATGTACAGCTAAAGAAGTGGGGTTGCATATGTTCTACAACTCAGAGACCCTTCATTTACTCAAGCTCCAGTCATATCGGTCATCACACTGAAGCTGCTACCAGTGTTTACTGCGTCCACTCCTCACTTTCCTTCCAGCTTCCGTTCTTCTGAGGAGACTCACGTTCAGTTCCTCCAAAGTTCTGATTAGAAGCTGCTTCTATGATGTTGGGTTCTGGACTCTGGAGTGCTTCTGTGGTTTTGAATGGGTGGAGCTAAACTGCTGTAGACTGAACGAGTGACGCTAAACTGCTGTAGACTGAACGAGTGACGCTAAACTACCATAGACTGAACAAGTGATGCTAATCTCCTGTAGACTGAATAGGTGGAGCTAAACTGCTGTAGACTGAACAAGTGATGCTAAACTGCTGTAGACTGAATAGGTGGAGCTAAACTGCTCTAGACTGAATGGGTAGAGCTAAACTGCTATAGACTGAATGTGTGGAGCTAAAATGCTGTAGACTGAATGAGTGATGCTAAACTGCTGTAGACTGAATGAGTGACACTAAACTGCTGTAGACTGAATGGGTGGAGCTAAACTGCTATAGACTGAACGGGTGGAGCTAAACTGCTGTAGACTGAATGAGTGACGCTAAACTGCTGTAGACTGAATGGGTGGAGCTAAACTGCTATAGACTGAACGGGTGGAGCTAAACTGCTGTAGACTGAACGAGTGATGCTAAACTGCTGTAGACTGAATGGGTGGGGCTAAACTGCTGTAGACTGAATAGGTGGAGCTAAACTGCTGTAGACTGAACGAGTGACGCTAAACTGCTGTAGACTGAATGTGTGGAGCTAAACTGCTGTAGACTGAACGAGTGAGGCTAAACTGCTGTAGACTGAACAAGTGATGCTAATCTGCTGTAGACTGAATGGGTGGAGCTAAACTGCTGTAGACTGAATGGGTGGAGCTAAACCGCTGTATGTTTAACCTCATCATGAGAAGCAATGTAACTTTTTACAGCACTGTGCTTCAGCTCTGGTCCATACTGCTCTGCAGGCAGTCTTCAGCTCCCCTGAGTTATGAGGGACAATCTGATGGACTATCAATTTCACAATCTGGACGCCTACTCGGCTACGCTAGCGCCTTTTTAGAAACCAGACTGGAGTCATTTTTGGGTCATTATCTCGTAGGAATGTCCATCTTCTTGTCAGACTCAGTTTCTCGGCCCGTGAGTACTGTTGTAATGCGTTGCAGATATTTGCATATATTCAGAACAATCACAAACGGGTTGACAGGGTAAAAAAATTAATAACTCTATTTTCTGCTGTTTTTAGTTCAACACCTGTACCTGCATTTCAGCTACTGTCCCAGCACTTTACGGGGATGAGTATAGCAGCCAAAAGCATATTTTTATCATTCATTTCTTTATAACTATAAATGTTTATGCTTGATATTATTTATTGTTTTATTCTCATTTATTAGCATGTCAATAAAAGACATAATGTATGTAAGATCTAAGTGTTTATCATTACTATCAATTTTTGTTGATTTTTGTTATACACTGTACCCATTACATTATACTATACCAACCACATTATACACTATACCCACTACACTATACCAACCACATTATACACTATACCCTCTACACTATACCATACCAACCACATTATACACTATACCCATTACACTACACTATACAAACCACATTATACACTATACCTACTACACTATACCAACCACATTATACACTATACCTACTACACTATACTATACCAACCACATTATACACTATACCTACTACACTATACCAACCACATTATACACTATACCTACTACACTATACTATACCAACCACATTATACACTATACCCACTACACTATACTATACCAACCACATTACACATTATACTCACTACACTATATTATACCAACCACATTATACACTATACTCACTACACTATACTATACCAACCACATTATACACTATACCTACTACACTATACTATACCAACCACATTATACACTATACCTACTACACTATACCAACCACATTATACACTATACCTACTACACTATACCAACCACATTATACACTATACCTACTACACTATACTATACCAACCACATTATACACTATACCCACTACACTATACTATACCAACCACATTACACATTATACTCACTACACTATATTATACCAACCACATTATACACTATACTCACTACACTATACTATACCAACCACATTATACACTATACTCACTACACTATACTATACCAACCACATTATACACTATACCCACTACACTATACTATACCAACCACATTATACACTATACCCACTACACTCTACTATAACAACCACATTATACACTATACTCACTACACTATACTATACCAACCACATTATACACTATACCCACTACACTATAGTATACCAACCACATTATACACTATACCCACTACTCTATACTATACTAACCACATTATACACTATACCCACTACACTATACTATACCAACCACATTATACACTATACCCACTACACTATACTATACCAACCACATTATACACTATACCCACTACACTATACTATACCAACCACATTATACACTATAATCACTACACTATACTATACCAACCACACTATACCAACCACATTATACACTATAATCACTACACTATACTATACCAACCACACTATACCAACCACATTATACACTATAATCATTACACTATACTATACCAACAACATTATACACTAAACCCACTACACTATACTATACCAACCACACTATACTATACCAACCACATTATACACTATACCAACTATACTATACTAGCCATTTGGGAGACTTGTTTTTCTGTAGACAGCAACAATGCACACTCTGGAAAAATGTTAAATAACCAAAACAAATGACTAATCTGAACAGTCATACCTCATCTTGGAAGTTCGTTACCAGCTGGAGTTGTGGAAGGGCTGAAAGAGAGAAAACAACAATTAGGATTACTCATATGAACACATCTTATAGTGTAGTGTGTAAGATGATCTGTGGGTAAACACTGGTGATTTTTTTTTAACGTTAATGATGAGAGGGGCGGAGTTGAGTGTGTGGTGCTGGTTGATCCACAGACGTTGTGGAGCTCCTCAGTATCAAGGTCCACCAACCGCCAACACACTATTTCAATCTGTACAGAAACTTAAGTGATTTTATATACTATACATATTTCTAACACGTTCTAGTACCCATAAATCTCAAGTAATACCCTGAAAACAAAGAAATCAACTTCAGATTAGCTCTGAAACCTGTACGTCAGAATCAGCGGCAGCAGGTTTCAGTAGTTTCTGGAAAGCAGCTCTGAGAAGCCACAGAGGCAAACAGTCTGTCTTCACATGAGGAATATTTACGCTCCTGTCCGATCGCATTACCGTGTAATTTTACACAAAGTGATTTACAGCGCTGTCCGATCGCATTACTCTGTAATTCCACCGCTGGAAGCCCTACAAGATCCCTGCAGTCGCATTCCGTAGCAGCGCGGCATCTATTATTTAGCATTTCTTTTAGAAATATTCAGCCGGGTCACTGGACAGAGATCTGTGTCCAGGCTGCTAGCAGTGAAGGACCTTACACTCTAACACAGATTTAACAAGTAAATGAAAATATATATATTTTTTAATCTTAAGACCCTCTACAACATACCCCAGGACTAATCTAGACTCTCTCGTACATACACCTAGACTAATACAGACTCTCTCCAACATACACCTGGACTAATCTAGACCCCCTAAAACATATCCCAGGACTAATCTAGACCCTCTCCAACATACCCCAGGACTTATCTAGACCTTCTTCAACATACCCCAGGACTTATCTAGACTCTCTCGTACATACACCTAGACTAATACAGACTCTCTCCAACATACACCTGGACTAATCTAGACCCCCTAAAACATATCCCAGGACTAATCTAGACCCTCTCCAACATACCCCAGGACTTATCTAGACCTTCTCCAACATACCCCAGGACTTATCTAGACTCTCTCCTACATACACCTGAACTAATCTAGACTCTCTACAAGATGTCCCAGGACTTATCTAGACTCTCTCTTACATAGACCTGGACTAATCTAGACCCCCTAAGGCATATCCCAGGACTTATCTAGACTCTCTCCTACATACACCTAAACTAATCTAGACCCCCTAAAACATATCCCAGGACTTATCTAGACTCTCTCCTACATACACCTGGACTAAGACAGACCTTCTCCAACATACTCCATACTTATCTAGACCCTCTACAACATATCCCAGGACTAATCAAGACCCTCTACAACATACCCCAGGACTAATCTAGACCCTCTACAACATACACTTGGACTGATATAGACCATCTACAACATACACCTGGACTAATCTTGACTCTCTTCTACATACACCTGGACAAACCTAGACCCTCTACAACATACCCTGGGACTTATCTAGACTCTTTCCAACATACACCTGGACTAATCAAGACCCTCTCCAACATACCCCAGGACTTATCGAGACTCTCTCCTACATACACCTGGACTAATCTAGACCCTCTACAACATATCCCAGGACTTATCTACACACTCTCCAACATACACCTGAACTAATCTAGACTGGCTCCGGCATTCACCTGGACTAATCTAGACCCACTCCAACACAAACCTGGACTAATCTAGACCCGCTCCAATATACACCAGGACTAATATAGACCCTCAGAAACAACATAATCAAGTCTAAGTCAACAACATACACCTGGACTAATCTAGACCGTCTCCAGCATACATCTGAGCTAATCTAGACCCGCTCCAACATACACCTGGACTAATCTAGACCTTCTCCAGCATGCATCTGAACTAATCTAGACCCACTCCAAGATACACCTGGACTAATCTAGACCTTCTCCAGCATGCATCTGAACTAATCTAGACCCGCTCCAACACACACCTGGACTAATCTAGACCACATAATCAAGTCTATTAAGTCAGCAATGCTAAGTCATAGTAGTAAGCTTCCATTCTTAGGCCTTGACCAGATCCAGACACCAAACAATTTTTGGCTAATTGGCCTCATTCGGGGGTGAGAGCGGGGCAGGCTGATTTGATGTTGTTCTTTTTTTTTTTTTGAGGCTCATGGTGACCACGCCTCTAAAATAATATTAAGTTGGCAAAGTTGGTGAGCATCAGTTCTGGCTTGATAACGATGCTGGCATGGTCGGTGCCAACAGGCATAGTTTGGAAGTGACTTCAAATCAGCAGCTCTGTCGTACGGGGCCACAGCTGTGAGGTCTGATATCCCGGGCGTTGAGACACACCCAGTTTCGCGTCAGGCTGATTCTCAACTTCCACAGCTACCAAAACAAGAAACGGCTGCGCAGACGTGTTGGTGCAGCGCAGACTGAAAGAGAAACAGACGCCTACAGTTAGAGAGTCAGCTAGTGCAGAGTCTGCTCGGTAGAATCTGGCAACCTCCGGCTGGTTATCTGGATGTATCCTAGCAGCATCACCAGCGTCGGCGAGTGGCGGGACGGGAGGGGTTGGGTGGTGCCTGTATTTCTGGAAGTTTTCCTGGAGTATGTGTGAGTGTGGAAAGCATTTATACATTCGTCTCCAATAAAACCAGTTTTAAAAGGTCGTACTTCACGGAGGAACGCTGAAGCAGCTGCTCACGTGTTAAATATCCAGCCGTCCTGTAGACGCTGTGAACGTTTTGGAATGAATGGACCTGAATTTACATCCACAGGTGTTTAGATACTCGGTTCAGATATACACGGAGCTCTGAAGCTTCTTTTACTATCTGGTGTGGACCGGAGGAGGACGGGTTCTCCTTTTAGAGTCCGGTTCCTCTCCAGGTTCTTCCTCTTGTTCTGAGAGAAGTTTGCTGCAGAGCTGCTTTGTGACAGCATCTGTTGTAAAGAAACCTCGACTTGTACCTGACTTGACTAACCAGGACGTCCAGGCTTTCTTCAGGTCCCTCTTCTTTTCATTCTCTACCTTTAGTTTTAATTAATTCTTTACTTCTCTCTCTCTTTCTCTCTCTCTCTTTCTCTCTCTTTTCCTTTTATTCTATCTCTCTCTTACTCCTCTCTCTCTCATTCTTTCTCTCTCCCTGATTCTCTCTCTTTCCTTACTTCCATCTCTCTCACTTCTCTCTCTCTTTCCACTTTTTTCATTCTCTCTCTTTTTCTCTCTGCCTTTCTCTATCCCTTTCTCTTCTCTCTCCTCTTGCTTTCTTCCTCTCTGTCTCTCCTTTCTTCTCTCTCTCTCCCCCTTTCTTTCTCTCTTTCTTTCTCTCTCTTCTCTCTCTCATTCTTTCTCTTTCGTTTTTTTCTTTTTCTCTCCTACTCCCTCTCTCTCTCTACTTTTTTCTTTTCTCTCTCTCTTTCCTTCTCTCTCTCTCCTTCTAACTCTTTCTCACTCCTCTCTCTACTTTTCTCCCTCTCTCTCTCTCTCTCTCTCTCTCTCTCTCTCTCTCTCTCTCTCTTTCCTCCTTTCTGTCGCTCTTACCTTCTATCTCTCTCTTGCTCTTTCTCTCTCTCTTTCCTTCTCTCCCTCTCTCTCTCTCCCTCAATCTCTCTCTTTCCTTCTTTCTCTCCCTTGTGCCTTCTCTCTCTCTTTCCTCCTCTCTGTCTCTCTTTCCTTCTCTCTCTTTCTTTCCTTCTCTCTCTATCTCTCTCTCTCTCTTTCCTTCTCTCTTTCTTTCCGTCTCTCCCTCTCTCTCCTTCCCTCTCTCTATATATATCTCCCTCTCTCTCTCTCTCTCTTTATACCAGTAATGTTGAGGAATTTCACTTTCAGTCCAGCTCTACATCTTCTACTCCTCGTTTCTACTCAAATTTCTATTTTACGTTCTTTTATTCATGCTGCTAAAATTAAACATGTAAAAACTTGAATTAAGAGATAGCGGTTAATATTCGGTGTGCTCGGCGACTTACTCTCACTTCTAATTTCTAATTTCCTCTAATTTGATCTTAAAGCTGATCTCAGCCCCTAAACGCTTATCAGAGCTGCTTTCTCCTCAAAATTCAGATTTTACTTCTCGCATTTGAGCTCATCTTCTTCTGCAGTAGAACAATGTCGGCCTGACAGGATCAAACCGGAGAGGACAAATAAGGAGCTTATATATACGTAAACAAACCGGGGCATCATTAGAATTACTATTTGGTTTCATAATTGCTTTCCACTTTTGTTTCAGTCCATGATTTGATGTATTTGTAGCTTTTTCATATCACAGTAATGTATTATGGGGTAATTGCCTTTGAGAAAGTCTAACAATTCCAATAATTATGAATAAATAAATAAATAAATAGTTTGAACTAGTAAGCTATGAATGGAACTGATTGGACAAAAAGGTTTTCCATTAAGTCATTAAATCATTAAGTCAGCTATTCATTGTAAATGGAAAAAAAAAAAACCAAACTTCTGTTAATAATAAAGATAAAAATTTGACTCCAGGATTTACACGTAGGCAAAAAGTGCAGCAAAGCTCTCGTTTGCATTACTGCGGGCGCTAAAACGTTGTTAGGCCAACTCAATGAAACAGCACAGACTCTCTTTGACCCTGAAAACGGGTTCAGGACTGATTCAGGACGTCAGTAGCTCAGCGACTGAGTGGATGGAGCGTCTGAATGGAGGAAGCAGGTGGATCTGATTAAAGCCACAATAGAACTGCAGGAGAATCAGCTGGAGCTCAATTCGCTAACAGTCTCTCTCCATGACATCCTTTCAAAACATGTCCCACTGAATCACATCCAGTATATTCAGTTATTAATAACGATCACCAAGAACATCTATCCGATCTAAAAAAAAGGCTTTTATTTTTAACATCATTTTCATATTATTTAACTGTTTTTATTAGATATTATTTTATCATTTTTCCGTACTAACTGATTTGCTTGTTTTGATTGTTTAACCCATTTTTCTTGCTGTTTTATAATTATTACTTCTGGTGTTCCTTTTTATCTTACATGTTTACAATTTATTTATTTATTTATTTTAACAGTTTGTTTACCTGTTTGTTTACATTTGAGGATTCACTTCACTTTCGTGGACATTTATTAAGTTGGCTTGAAAGAGCCAACTTACTGTTCTTCGTGATCTTCTTACTCTTATTCTTATTCTATTCGCGAAATATAAAATGTTTCTCGTCCCACAGTTTTCGAGCTAAATCCATGATCGTAGGTCCTATAGCGCAGATTTATGCTTGTGCTTTTCTAAGAGATCCGACTTACGGTTTTCCGGAAAACGGCGTTCAAACAGGGAATTTTGGCCCCATAGGAATGAATGGCGGAATGTTGAGAGAATTCAAATTTAACTGCCAGCAGTGATATCACAATGAACATCTCTCACACAGACACCCATTAAACAGTACACACAAACTCACACACACGCACACTCACACACACACACACAGCAAGAACAACAGGAGCAGCGCTTTTAATGTGGACTTGTAGAATTTTAAGGTGGAGTTATAGGAATTTCAGGTGGAATTGTAAAAATTTTACGTGGACTTGTGGAAATTTAAGGTGGAATCATGGGAATTTAAGGTGGACTTACAGAAATTTAAGGTGGACTTGTAGAAATTTAAGGTTGAGTTATAGGAATTTAAGGTGGAATTGTTTACATTTAAGGTGGACTTGTAGAAATTTAAAGTGGAGTACTAAATATTTAAGGTGGATTGCTAGATATGTAAGGTGGACTTGTAGGAATTTAAGGTGGATTTATAGGAATTTAAGGTGGAGTTACAGGTTACAAAACACACCTTCGCCAAACACAGACATCACACACACACAACTATCAGCGGGCGATTTCAAGCCAACTTCGAAGTTCGTTTATGAACTTCCCCTCTCTAGTTACAGAATTGTTTTTACTAGTTTCAGTCCCTTTCCTGCATCCCTGGTATCATTGTGAATGAGGTTCACTTTCAATACACCCTGATTTATATAAAGGTTGTCTGGTTAATTGAATAATTGATCATAAATACTATAAATAAACTATAATATCTATCATGACAATTACTAATAATCAGAAAATCAGATATTTAGAAAACCAGCAGCACATGTAGTGCGGTTTTTGAGTAATAAACACATTGCAGCCTGAATAAAATCACAATTTCATGCTTATATTTCACAGTGTCCAAACATCTGGACTTATAACAATGATCATGTGACAAGATAACGTTTATTACAGGAAAATCTGAAGCTCAACACTCGACTTTCCACTGCTTTGTTCATTTCATTTTTAAGCCAACTGTATGTGTTTAAACTCTTTTAGTCACTTTGAGTTTCCTTTAATCAACTTTGTTTTTTCTTATTTAGTAAGTTTTTTTTTCATTTTATCTAATAATTGATTTGCTTGTTTTGATTTTAGTATTAGTTTGTTTTAATGGTTAGAATTTCTATATTTTTTCTGGTTTTGTTTAAAAAAAATGACTAAAAATAATTTTACTATCTGTACTGTTTAAATTTTAGAATTTATTTCACCCTCATTGACTTTAAAGACAGAATTTATTTATTTGTTTCTGCTTCTTTCCTGCATCCCTGGTATCATTGTGAATGAGGTTCACTTTTAATACACACTGATTTATAAAAAGGTTGACTGGTTAATTGATAAACTGATTGCAATAAACTCTAATATCAGTTATTCCAATTACTGATAACCATGAAACAAGTGAAGAAAATCTAACAAAAACATGTAGCTGAATCAGATATTTAGAAAAAAAAAGAAAATCACAATTTTGTTTATATATTTTACAAAATTGGTCCTGCTTCCAAACGTCTGGCCTCATAACAACTATCATGTGACAAGGTGGCATTTATTACTGGACAATCTGGAGCTTACATCACTCGACTTTCCATTGTTTTGTATATTTTATTTTTATTTTGTTTGTTTTTATTAATTTTCTTTGTTTCTCTTTTCTAGTCTATTTTGTTATTTTACTATCTTTGTTTTTTTATCTTATTTGTTTGTTTTTATTTGATGTTTTCATATTACCTAATAATTGATTAGTTTTAGTGTTAGTTTGTGATTCTTTGTTTAATTTATTGGGATAGATTTTTTTTTTGTCCAAAAAATGCTTAATATGTATTTTATTATCTGTCCTGTTTTAACTAATTACTTTTTTACTTTTAACATTACAGAATTCTACATTTTTTAATTCCTTGTGTATTATAATCATCTGTGTCGTTGTAAAAGTTGACAGATTAATTGATTAATTGATGACATTAAATTATAATATCAGTTATGACAATTCCCGACAACAGTAAGATGACTCAGTTATAGTACTGAACCCAATATGCCATGCCATGTAGTTGAATTAAAAATGAGAAAACCAGCAGACAACGTAGACGTTCTTGAGTAACACATTGCAGCTTGAAGAAAATCACAATTTCATGCTTATATTCTACAAAGCTTGTCCTGCGCCCAAACGTCTGGCCTCTAGTGTACGTCTGTGATACTTGTTTCGACTGTTCTGGCAGCGCAGAGAGAAAAGAGAGAGATTTATCTGTGTCCTGAACGGGACGGCAGAAATGAAGCAACTGGGCTTCAGGAGAAGTAAGTGAGAAACGTAAAACAAAGCTGAGTTTTGTCTGTACGGACCAGTCAGCCAAAACAACTGTGGGTGTTTTCCAGGTTCTGTTTGGTCTGATACACAAAGCCATCCACCCAGAGGCCCTGTAAACCAAATCCTCAAAAAACACATAAAACATTAAGGGGCTTTACGAGGGGATCGTTCAGGGGGTCCAGCAGCTGGAATCAAGCAACACGGACTCACATACGCAACAGTCTGTAATAAACTCTTTATCTTATTGCAGCTTCAATACTTTTCAGGAAACTCAAAAATCTGATAGTATACTTAGTTGCACTATTAGTTGCAATGCCATTGCTGTGCTTTATAAGGTGTTGGTCATTGCTATGATATCTTAGGTGGCTGCTAAAGTGTTGCAAGGTCATTGCTATAATATCTTAGGTGGTTGCTAAATTGTTGCAAGGTCATTGCTATGATATCTCAGGTGGTTCCTAAGTGTTGCAGGGTCATTGCTATTATATCCCAGGTGGTTGGTAAAGTGTTGCAAGGCCATTGTTATAACAACCCAGGTTGCAATGTCATTACTTTCATATTGCAGGTGGTTCCTAAAGTGTTGCAAAGCCATTGCTTTATCACCACGTGATTGCTAAAGTGTTTCAGGGTCGTTGTTATGACATCCCAGGTGGTTGCTAAAGTGCTGCAAGGCCATTTATATGATATCTGAGGTGGTTGCTAAAGTATTCCAATGTCATTTGGATGCTTTCTAAGGTGTTGGCCACTGCTAGGCTATCCTAGGTGGTTGCTAAAGTATTACAAGGCTAAGTGGTTGCTAAGGTGTTGCAAAGCCATTGCAAAGACATTGCTATGATATCTCAGGTGGTCGCTAAAGTGTTGAAAGGCCATTGCTATAATATTGCAGTTGGTTGCTAAAGTGTTGCAGGGCCATTGCTATAATATCACCAGGTCGTAGCTAAAGTGTTATAAATTCATTGCTATGATATCCCAGATGGTTGCTAAGATGTTGCAAGGCCATGGTTAGGCTATCCTAGGTAGTTGCTAAGGTGTTGCCAGGCCATTTTTATGATGTCC
This sequence comes from Megaleporinus macrocephalus, assembly GCA_021613375.1. Classification (NCBI taxonomy): domain Eukaryota; kingdom Metazoa; phylum Chordata; class Actinopteri; order Characiformes; family Anostomidae; genus Megaleporinus; species Megaleporinus macrocephalus. Next base: position 2,169,482 of record CM038726.1, read on the forward strand.
CAGGTGGTTACTAAAGAGTTGCAAGGCCATTGCTATCATTTTGCAGGTGGTTGCTAAAGTGTTGCAGGGCCATTGTTATAATATTACCAGGTCATAGCTAAAGTGTTACAAATTCATAGCTATGATATCCCAGATGGTTGCTAAGATGTTGCAAGGCCATGGTTAGGCTATCCTAGGTAGTTGCTAAGGTGTTGCAAGGCCATTTTTATGACGTCCCAGGTGGTTGCTAAAGAGTTGCAAGGCCATTGCTATCATTTTGCAGGTGGTTGCTAAAGTGTTGCAGGGCCATTGCTATAATATCACCAGGTGGTAGCTAAAGTGTTGCAGATTCATTGCTATGATATCCCAGATGGTTGTTAAGGTGTGGCAAGATTATTAACATGATATCTGCTGTGGTTGCTAAGGTGTTGGAAGGCCATTTACATGATATCCCAGATGGTTGCTAATGTGTTGCAAGGCCACTGATCTGATATCCCACATGATTAATAGAACATTAATAGAAACAGTAATTACAGTGATCTCTCCTTTTAGATCTTTGGGTAACATGGTGAAAGAAAAGTGCAGTGCAATGCATAAAGGAAAACAGAAGAGCAGCTATTCCTCAGGTGACTGAGAACATCAGTTCAGGATGTGATCAGATTTAGCAAGAACAGTCTGTCCACAACTATACACAGAGATATATCATAGTTGGGCTGCAGTGCATAAATAACCTAACAAAGATGAACGACCATCTGTGAGGTCAGCAGTGTAGAAACCATCAGCACCGGTCTATAGAGATGCAGGGAAAAAAGTGATATGGCGTGATGAGCCATCCTTCACCTTGTGAGCAAGTGCCTACACAATGTACAGGTACAGGCCTGATGCTTGACCCATACAGTGAAAAAGTCAGGTGGTCAGCAAATCAATACAAAGTCTGAAAGGTGTAAAATTTGTTATACTCATAACTTCTGAACTGTTAAAGCAGACGTCAACTGATGTCTGCTCCCTTTAGTCTGAACCTTTAGTGCTAGAAGATCAGACGGTCAGACGAGTCCTGAGATCATGGCCAGAGAAGAAAGCCACAGAAATCGATAACAATGAAAATATTTCAGGATTCTGAAGAAGACTCTGTTAAAGCGGCGAGAAAATTATGCCAACAAATCTGGAGAACAGCTCAATGGCTGGCAGATTGAAAGGTCAGTTTATATGTCAATACCAAAGAAAGGAGACAAGAACGAGTTTGCAAACTATCAGTCTCCCACTAATCATTCAGCACAGACTACAGCAAAAAAGAGGTAGGGTTCAGGAAAGGCAGCAGAAGACGAGATTTCATTGCTGATGTTCATAGGACCATCGAAAAACACGACTACGGCAAAGCTTTGAGCTATATCAACCATGTAAAATGCCCTCAGGGAACTGGGAACGCTCAAGCACCTCAGTGTTCTAACGAGGGATCCCTACACTGGTTGGAAAATGAACAACCAGACTGGTTCCACATTGGCAAGGTAGTTAGGCAAGGCTGCCCACTATCCCTACTCCTGTTCAACTTGTATGCAAAGCATATGGCAAGAGAAGCAGGATTAAAAGGAAACTAGGGTTCGGATTGGAGAATTTGATAATCCTTGATATGTGGTTGATACAACACTGATAACAAACCTGAAGGCCCTTAGAAGGAGGAACAGACGGGACTTGAGCTCAACATGAAGAAGACTATGGTCATGATGAGATATAAGACTGCCAAGTTCAGCTCTGATGGAGATTGAGGTAGAAGTGGTAGCTATCTTGTGCCTAATTAGACTAAATGCCAAGAACAGAGGATCCAGCATTCAGCTTGTAAATATCTTCAAATGCATCAACTTGTAAGAACCTTAGTCAGCAAAGAAAACAAAAGGAACAAATGAAGCCTCACCTCCTACTGGATGCCCAGATAACCAAATTAACGCTCCTATTTTGGAAGATTTCTCTGATGGATTTGAAGATCTTTGGACACATTCTGAGAAAAAAAAAAAAGTTTACTGGAAAAAGGGAGTTATGTTTGGAGGAGTTGAAGGTAAAAGAGGAAGCAGGTCCCTCCATCATGTTGCTGGTCATCCCCTTCTTTTACTTGCAACTCTTCCAAGCATAGCTGCCTTTTTCCAGTGAACTGGTTCTTCTCAAAATGTGCCCAAAATAGAAACTTCAATCGTCCCCTTCTTTTAAAGCCAGAGGAATCAAGAACCAGAGGTTCAGAGCCCTAAAAATTCCCAAAAAAAGATGGAACCTTCTTGAGGAACGCCATCCGTATGGTTCCCAGGAAATTTTTGGTTTGTTTTTGCATGGGAGCAAACTTGCTTCTTTATATTTGCCACAATAAAGCACACCAGATCTGTCAGTTTGTGTCTTCTGGGTTTTGGGCTTCAAGCTTCATTGTGCTTTATGACAAATAACTGGTTTTCAAAAGTGTATGTAATACGAACGATCCTGAAAAATCCACAGGGCACCAGAAGTTTGCTTAATAGTTGGATGAGTGTAAAAATAATGCGAATCACATGCCGTGGCCTGCATAGTCAAAACGTCTCAAGCCAGTTAAAAAGCTGAGGGGACGTCTTGGACCTTCGCCCGCATTCTCCACCACCTGTGACAAAACACCACTTGAGAAAATATCTATTGCAACAATGGTGTTCCAGCACTCCAGTACAGTTCCAGGGTCTTCAGAAAACCTATGGGATGGGATGTCTGAGTTTGATTTGGGTCCGGGGTATTGCCCGTGTTTTAGGGGGGGTTTCCTTAAATGTGTATATATGCACCCACATTTATATATTCATAGATATACACATACCTTCCCGACTGTCTGGAAGCGTTCTCAAAGAACTTGGTCTTGGAAGCGACGCTGTGGAAAAAGAAAAAGAGAAACAGAGAGAAAATAAATCCCTTGATCCCTTTTTCCCCCCGTCAAGGCAAACTCTGGTATATGTTTGATGCATCATCTTCGCAGCGCCAAAATTTTACGACTCTGATCTCAGGCCCCGCCGTTGCAACATTACTGAAACGCGTCCAGGCTGCATTTCTCAAAACGAGGAACTCAGCCCTGAGTTCGCAACAAAGGTACTGTATAAATAACACTCTTGGATCAATTCATGAAAATCACCCAAGGCCTTCCCAACTGATCACCTCATGCGTCTTCATTGATTTCTATGCAGGCTTTTAAAAGTCTTAATTTCTGCCTGTGGACAAAGATGTACTTTTTAAAATGCATACGTTTTAATGATTGAAACTAGTTATATGAAATTTTCATGGGTTATACTTTTATTACTGGGTGTTAATTGACAAAATGTAAGAAAGTTGGACAAATTTTTGTCCTCTATATCTTCACATTGAAGCACAACAGATATTTCATACTTTGGTAGCCATTACTCATAGTATTTTTTGCCAGTTAGGCAATGGTAACACAGCAACAGTCTGCCAGTTATGGAGGTATCATAAAAACCATTACATCATGCCTACATGTCACATCTTAAATGCATTGGGCTCATGTACAACAAAGTCTCCCATAAAATATAACATTTGTATCACTGGAAATATTATATATTTTACTATTATGCTTACTATTACTATACATTTATTATATAGTAATCATTAGTTACACTTAAATTAAAATATTAAAAAAATATTTTTACAAATAAAAAAAACTGTTCTTTACTTTCAAGGTCATTTTAGAGTACTTCTATTGGTCCAATTCTCGTACATGTTTAATATAACATATAACATAACATAAAAAAATTTTAAACATATATATTACTTTTTCTTAGGCCATTGATAATATTCTGGTACTTCTGAGAATGTATATTTCTATATACAGAGATATAAACCCCCCCAAACCTGTTTATCAGAACTAGATTTTAGCATGTACACTATCTTCTTCAGTCCTGTTAGAGAAATAGAAGTATTTAAATCTACATCAGAGCAAACGAGGCTCATTTCTAAAAAGACACTACAAACATTCTTTAAACCACAACCAGATGTTTTCCTTTGCTTCATGAATAATTCCATAATTGGTACCATTTAAACTGAGACTACCCAAACGGTTTAAGAATGATTTAAAATGAGTTTATTAATGATTAATACTTAGGTGATGAAGCTAAAATTCTGTGAATTTTCCATCAGTCAGTATTAAACCTGTCAGCTTCAATACACATGCAAATACATCAGTTAGAAGAGCTTACTATTGCCCTTGTTCTTAATGTGTTAGAACTGCTCATTTATACTGTGTAAATGTTTATTACCTAAACTACCAGTTCTAAAATGTTTGACTGGTAGTGTACTAAACTTTTTGATTGGTAGTGTAATAAAATGTTTGACTGGTAGTGTACTAAAATGTTTGTCTGGGAGTGTACTAAAATGTTTGTCTGGTAGTGTACGAAACCTTTTGATTGGTAGTGTACTAAAACGTTTGACTGGTAGTGTACTAAAACGTTTGACTGGTAGTGTACTAAAATGTTTGACTGGTAGTGTATCTAAAACGTTAGGCTGGTAGTGTATGAAAATGTTTGTCTGGTAGTGTACTAAAACGTTTGTCTGGTAGTGTAACTAAAACGTTTGTCTGGTAGTGTAACTAAAACGTTTGTCTGGTAGTGTAACTAAAACGTTTGTCTGGTAGTGATCTAAAACGTTTGTCTGGTAGTGATCTAAAACGTTTGACTGGTAGTGTATCTAAAACGTTTGTCTGGTAGTGTATCTAAAACGTTTGACTGGTAGTGTACTAAAACGTTTGACTGGTAGTGTACTAAAACATTTGTCTGGTAGTGTACTAAAACGTTTGACTGGTAGTGTACTAAAACGTTTGTCTGGATAGTGTACTAAACCTTTTGATTGATAGTGTAACAAAACGTTTGACTGGTAGTGTACTAAAACGTTTGACTGGTAGTGTACTAAAACGTTAGGCTGGTAGTGTATGAAAATGTTTGACTGGTAGTGTACTAAAATGTTTGTCTGGGAGTGTACTAAAATGTTTGTCTGGTAGTGATCTAAAACGTTTGGCTGGTAGTGTATCTAAAACGTTTGACTGGTAGTGTACTAAAACGTTAGGCTGGTAGTGTATGAAAATGTTTGACTGGTAGTGTAATAAAACGTTTGTCTGGGAGTGTACTTAAACGTTTGTCTGGTAGTGTATCTAAAACCTTTGGCTGGTAGTGTATCTAAAACGTTTGACTGGTAGTGTATCTAAAACCTTTGGCTGGTAGTGTATCTAAAACGTTTGTCTGGTAGTGATCTAAAACGTTTGACTGGTAGTGTATCTAAAACGTTTGTCTGGTAGTGTATCTAAAACGTTTGACTGGTAGTGTACTAAAACGTTTGACTGGTAGTGTACTAAAACATTTGTCTGGTAGTGTACTAAAACGTTTGACTGGTAGTGTACTAAAACGTTTGTCTGGATAGTGTACTAAACCTTTTGATTGATAGTGTAACAAAACGTTTGACTGGTAGTGTACTAAAACGTTTGACTGGTAGTGTACTAAAACGTTAGGCTGGTAGTGTATGAAAATGTTTGACTGGTAGTGTACTAAAATGTTTGTCTGGGAGTGTACTAAAATGTTTGTCTGGTAGTGATCTAAAACGTTTGGCTGGTAGTGTATCTAAAACGTTTGACTGGTAGTGTACTAAAACGTTAGGCTGGTAGTGTATGAAAATGTTTGACTGGTAGTGTAATAAAACGTTTGTCTGGGAGTGTACTTAAACGTTTGTCTGGTAGTGTATCTAAAACCTTTGGCTGGTAGTGTATCTAAAACGTTTGACTGGTAGTGTATCTAAAACCTTTGGCTGGTAGTGTATCTAAAACCTTTGGCTGGTAGTGTATCTAAAACGTTTGACTGGTAGTGTATCTAAAACGTTTGACTGGTAGTGTATCTAAAACGTTTGACTGGTAGTGTACTAAAACGTTTGTCTGGTAGTGTATCTAAAACGTTTGGCTGGTAGTGTATCTAAAACGTTTGGCTGGTAGTGTATCTAAAACCTTTGGCTGGTAGTGTATCTAAAACGTTTGACTGGTAGTGTATCTAAAACGTTTGACTGGTAGTGTATCTAAAACCTTTGGCTGGTAGTGTATCTAAAACGTTTGTCTGGTAGTGTACTAAAACGTTTGTCTGGTAGTGTATCTAAAACGTTTGTCTGGTAGTGTACTCAACCTTTTGACTGGTAGTGTACTAAAACGTTTGACTGGTAGTGTACTAAAACATTTGACTGGTAGTGTACTAAAACGTTTGACTGGTAGTGTACTAAAACGTTTGACTGGTAGTGTACTAAAACGTTTGACTGGTAGTGTACTAAAACGTTAGGCTGGTAGTGTATGAAAATGTTTGACTGGTAGTGTACTAAAACGTTTGACTGGTAGTGTATCTAAAACGTTTGACTGGTAGTGTATCTAAAACGTTTGGCTGGTAGTGTATCTAAAACGTTTGTCTGGTAGTGTATCTAAAACGTTTGACTGGTAGTGTACTAAAACGTTTGACTGGTAGTGTACTAAAACGTTTGTCTGGTAGTGTAACAAAACGTTTGACTGGTAGTGTACTAAAACGTTTGTCTGGTAGTGTATCTAAAACGTTTGACTGGTAGTGTATCTAAAACGTTTGACTGGTAGTGTATCTAAAGCGTTTGGCTGGTAGTGTATCTAAAACGTCTGACTGGTAGTGTACTAAAACGTTTGGCTGGTAGTGTATCTAAAACATTTGTCTGGTAGTGTATCTAAAACATTTGTCTGGTAGTGTATCTAAAACCTTTGGCTGGTAGTGTATCTAAAACGTTTGGCTGGTAGTGTATCTAAAACGTTTGGCTGGTAGTGTATCTAAAACGTTTGACTGGTAGTGTATCTAAAACGTTTGACTGGTAGTGTACTAAAACGTTTGTCTGGTAGTGTATCTAAAACGTTTGGCTGGTAGTGAATTTAAAACGTTTGGCTGGTAGTGTATCTAAAACCTTTGGCTGGTAGTGTATCTAAAACCTTTGGCTGGTAGTGTATCTAAAACGTTTGACTGGTAGTGTACTAAAACGTTTGACTGGTAGTGTATCTAAAGCGTTTGACTGGTAGTGTATCTAAAACGTTTGTCTGGTAGTGTATCTAAAATGTTTGGCTGGTAGTGTATCTAAAACGTTTGACTGGTAGTGTATCTAAAGCGTTTGACTGGTAGTGTATCTAAAACGTTTGTCTGGTAGTGTATCTAAAATGTTTGGCTGGTAGTGTATCTAAAACGTTTGTCTGGTAGTGTATCTAAAACGTTTGGCTGGTAGTGTATCTAAAACATTTGACTGGTAGCGTATGAAATGTCCTGAAACTAGCCGAACCAGCAACCAGACTAAAGATATAAACGGCAGAAACTGGCAGCAAAGTTATGCTGAAGTCCTATTATGAGTATTACGTGTTGGACTAGTAAGCAATTCTTAACAGTCAATTCTTAACAGTTTCTACCCACAAAAGCGTAATTTACTGATCCTGTTGAGGTTCTAGGACTCTGACTAGTGAGGTAATGGTGTTTGGACGATGCTCGTCTGGACGGGTAAGGAATGTGCTAAATTGTGGCTCGGCTGCTATTACCGTTAACCAAGACGGAAAAGGCCCTGGAGGACCATCAGGTCCTGCTTTTACCGATCTTTAGCAGGTACCAAAACCCATAAAACCAGAACCTCCCATTCAGGATCGAGGGCCGATGGAAAAAATGCACAGGTCTAGGTTTCTGGTGCCGAAGGTTTCCAGCACTGGAAAGTGAGAATGTTAAACTGAGACATGTGGTGTAACCACATTGCCAAATTCAGGGTTAGAGCCACAGCTATTTTATTAATACTTCCAATGTTGTCATATATGGTATACATATTAACTTATATTGTCAAACATAATGTTGTTTAATTCCTTACAATCAATTACACATCATTTATAATACAAGAGTATACGACTCCATAATGCCAGATTTCAAAATCATTGGAAAAAAACTATATTCTTATGGATAATGCATTTCGAAATCTGTCATAGAGTCGTATACACTTGTTTTAGGGCTGGGCAATATATATCGAGTTTCTAAGAAATATCGATATATTTTTAGCTAGTATTAGCTAGTTAGCTAGTTTACTGAGCTGCTTTCTTGCTTTGTGAGAGAAGCTAACACTCTTACTGTGTCTGTTAGCCCTGAACAACAGTTATGATTCAGCTAACATTAGCACAACACCTGCACATATTAGCTAGTTAGCTAGTTTACTGAGCTGCTTTCTTGCTTTGTGAGAGAAGCTAACACTCTTACTGTGTCCATTAGCACTGAATAGCAGTTATGACTCAGCTAACGTTAGCACAGTAACAGCACGTATTAGCTAGTTTACTGAGCTGCTGTCTAGCTTTGTGAGAGAAGCTAACACTCTTACTGTGTCCATTAGCACTGAATAGCAGTTATCATTCAGCTAACGTTAGCACAGTACCAGCACGTATTAGCTAGTTAGCTAGCGACATGGCTAACATTCAGTCAGCGTATGAATATACCTGTAACACTGTTAGGTATTGCACATGTTCTGTAAGTACTGTAAAGAAGGGATGAACGCCACAAAGCAGAAACACATTTTATTGTTAAATTGTTAAAGGATTGCATAGTTTTATAGTTTAAGCATAAGTAATGCTAACGTTTGTTCTTAATAAAGCAGCACAAAGATGCTCATTGTTTGAACAAGATCCAAATAAAAATATTTTTTTTGGTATCACCTTATGGGAAGAAAAATTATCGAGATATATATCGTATATCGCCGTTCAGCTAAAAATAGAGATATTATTATCACACTTCTTATGCGTCCTGTATTTTTAATGCTTTATAAATGCATATATAAGGAATTATATGGTATACACATACAATACTGAGCTTAAGAGTGTATACTTGTTGTTAAGTAGATATAACTACCTGCATAGTATTTTATACAGCATGGGTATTATAATATAGTTTCAATTACTAATACTTTATGTTGGAATATATATATATATATATATATATATATATATATATATATATATATATATATATATATATATATATATATATATATATATTCCAATTAAGTATTATGCATGCCATTATAACCACTTATATATGCTTTACAGTACCTCATTTTTCAGATTACATTTTTTTAAATGCATTATGAGAATTCATATGAATGTTCTTCCCTGAGCCTGTACATGATGTGAATGTTCTCTAAACATTAAAAACGTTCCATTTATTTGCGAATATTGCTTTTTCAAGAACCATCCATTGAAATGAATAGGGAGCCACACGTGGCATAACACAGAATCTGTATTTGGTAGCGCTATTAGAGTAATTATGAAAATATTTTCTGGCCAGCACATTTATTCCCCAACTTTAAATCACTGTTACTCTGCACTGAAGGATATTTACAACCCCCTCTCATTCGGCCAGGCCGATCACACCTCCAGTCTTCTCCCGTCTGCATTCAGGACAACGACTCACACAGGAACAACCGGTTCTTAGAAGTCTATCAATAGAGTGAGGATGCTATCTCCAGACCTCGGGACTGCTTCCAAAGGACAGACGGGCAGATATTCCAGATATTCCACACCAACGAATGTACTGACTCTATCTCAGGCTACCTCAGTAACTCAGTCACTGATAAGATGTCTAAAAAAACAAGGTTTACTGTTAAACCAGCAGCCCAGGTGCTCAACTGCCTTCAGATCTGGAGAATTGTTGGCCTCAGATATGACTGGAACGGCTTCAGCCTCAATATCTATTATTCAGTATCTATGATTAAATGTTTACTATCAATGATTTTCAGTATCTAGAATGAATTATATAATGATGTATTATAAATTATTCAATTTTTACTATAAATTATTCAGTATCTATTATAAATTATTCAGTTAACTATAAATTATATAGTATCTACTATAAATAATTCAGAATTTACAGTGGATTATTCAGTATCTACTATAAAGTATTCAGTTTCTACTATGAATTATTTAATATCTATTATACATAATTCAGTAACTATTATACATTTTTCAGTTACTTCTACAAAGTATTCAGTAAATAGTTTAGATTATTCAATTACTACTACATTCAGTTACTACTGTAAAGTATTCAGTATCTACTATAAATTATTCAGTTACCACTATACATTATTTAGTCTCTAGAGTATTTAGAGTTTAGTATCTACGACAAATTATTCAGTAGCTACTGTGAATTATTCAGTATTCACTACAAAGTATTAAGAAATTACTCAATGTCTATTATTAATTATTCAGTAACTACTATAGAATTATTCAGTATCTACTATGAATTATTTGGTAACTACTATTCATTTTTCAGTAACCAATATGAATTATTCAGTAACTACTGCTACAAAGTATTCAGTAAGTAGTATGAATTATTAAGTAACTACTTTAAATTACTTACATTTAGTTACTATTATAAAGTATTCTGTTACTAGTGTAAAGTATTCAGTATCTACTATAAATGATTCAGCTACTACTATAAAATAGTTAATAACTACTACAAATTATTCAGTATCTACTACAAATTATTCAGTTACTACTCTAAAGTATTCATTAACTACTGTACATAATAAAGTTGCTACTATAAAGTATTCAGTAGCTACTATAAAGTATTTAGTTACCACTATAAAGTATTCTGTTACTCCTATAATGTAGTTAGTAACTACTATAAAGTATTCTGTTAAAACGATAAAGTATTCTGTTAATACTATAAAGTATTCAGTAACTATTACAAGTTATTTTTTATCTACTATTAAGTACTTACATAAAATGTTCAGTTACTATTATAAAGTTGTAAGCAACTACTATAAAGCATTCAGTTAATACTATAAAGTATTCAGTTACTACTTTAATGTGGATACTACTATAAATTATTCAGTAACTAATATAAATTATTCAGTATCTACTACAAATTATTTGCATCTACTATAAGTCAGTATCTACTATAGCGTATTCAGTTACTACTATAAATTATTGAGTATCTACTATAGCGTATTCAGTTACTACTATAAATTATTCAGTATCTACTATAAAGTATTCAGTTACTACTATAAATTATTCAGTAACTACTATAAATGATTCAGTTACTACTATAAAGTATTCATTAACTACTGTGAAGTATTCAGTTACTACTATAAAGTATTTAGTTACAACTATAAAGTATTCAGTTACCACGATAAAGTATTCTGTAACTACTATTAACTATTTAGTTGCTTCTATAAAGTATTCCGTAACTACTGTAAATCATACTGTTACTATTATAAAGTATTCAGTTACTATTATAAAGTATTGAGTAACTACTATTAATTATTGAGTATCTACTATAAATTATTCAGTTACAATTATAAAGTATTGAGTATCTATTGTAAATTATTTAGTTGCTACTATATGAGGTGGAACAGTGTAGTAGTGTCACAGTTAATGCAAAAGTAAAACCTCCTGGAAAGCACTGCGAATGAGAAGATGTGTTACGGTAAATACTGCTCTCCATTAAGCCCACAATAAATCAGGATATTATTTTATCAAACTGGCTCTTTAAGTGCCGCTGAGGCGTTTGTGAAAAGCAGCCTGGACACAGAACGTAGTACTGCAGAGGGTTCAAAGCCATATTTGAGTAACTGCTTAACGACCATAGTTCCTTCTCCCTTCAGTGAAAAGAAAACTCTGGTCAGCCTGGAGCCGTTTAATGACCGTAGTTTCTTCTCCCTTTGGTGAAAAGAAAGTTCCGGTCAGCTCCGAGCCAGAACACACACACACATACATACACACATACACACTCTCTCTCTCTCTGGAGGGTTTTCTTTTATGCAGAATGTTTCTTTGATATCAGGTCCAATTCCATGGATTCCTGTACGTGTGTTGTGGTGGGTTTTCTCTTCTCTACACTCTCTCCTGTCAATCAGATGCTCCACATTCCATCTTCTGCTCTATGTCCCACTGCTGGAGACGCTGAGTGCACCACAAACAATTACAACTTAAAACTTGATGTCTAACTTCGACCCACAGTGAAACTTTGATACAGTCGCAATGCAAAGGTTGTGCAAAGCACTTTCCTATTCCACGTTCTGTTGGGTTTCTAAGCCCTCCGTAGAGAATGCACTCGTTTACAATGCCACAGCGGGTAATCGAGAGAGTTGGCGGGATTCCAAATGGGCTGGTAGCGTTTTGACGCTGCTTACGGGAAACTAATGAATTAGTTAACAACGACTGCTTTAAGCCTGTATAACCAGCCATAAGTAGTTGTAGCTAAATATGTAACACGTTATTAATTAAGAATGTGCAATTTTATAAATACAGGTTTAATAATTCATCATAATATTTGCCCATAAGAAAATTTAGAAACACTTCCTATGGACCCGGTATTCATAATGCATTATAATGCATTATACATGTTCTTATTATGCATTATATGACATACATACTACCATATAATAACTGCTATACATCTGAATAACCACTGTACACCTGTATAACCACTCATAAACAGCGGTGAGTAATGTTTGTTTATTTGAGCTTGGTTTATTTCTGTGCTCTGAAAGTTGCCGACCATAAACAAAAACAAACTCAGCTGTAAACCACTACTATGTAGATCTTACATTATTTTATTATTTTATTATTTAGTTAATTATAAAATAATGACATGTAGTATAAGCTGCCAGGACATCAAACCTGTTTATTATTATTACTATTACTACTATGATTATCATTTACAGTGTGTCTGCATGTGAACTCACTATGATGCTGGTGTGTCTTCACTGGCTGCTTTCTGATTGGCTGGGCAGCGCGTGGGCGGGTCCGGGGGCCGCGTGGGGGGCCGACAGATGGAACTCTTCTCCAGGAAAGGACGACTTTTCAAACAGTCGCTCTCAGCTAAAAACACACACACAAAACCACCTCAGTGTCTCCGCTGGACTGAGAATCATCGTCCACCAACCAAAACTATCCAGACAGCAGTGTCCTGTGGGCGGTGTCCTGTGTCCACCGATGAAGGACTAGAGGAACACAAACTGTGCAGCAGCAGATGAGCTACTGTCTCTGACTTTACATCTACAAGGTGGACAAGCAAGTAGTAGGAGTGTCCAATAGAGGGGACAGTGAGTGGACACAGTGTTGAAACACTCTTTAATGTTATTTATAAAAAGATAATAATCTAGAAATAAGTTTAATAATGAAGAGTATATGAGTTTAAAGGGACGCTCTCAGTCCTGTGAGTACAGCAGTCATATGGAGGAGATCTTTCTCGCTGGGTGTGGACGGAGGAGTGCGAGTGGTGCCAAGTGAGCCGAAGGTGAGTAACAGATCAACAGCAGCTCCAAAATTCCAAACAGTCGAGGAAGTTTCAGCGTCACCAGTGAAGTCTGAGCACCACCGAAACCACACGGAACTGTTAGAGCGGCGTTTGAGGCGAGTTTGAGTCCTAACAAAAGTCCAGCCTTTAACACTGATACTACTGTCTGATGTCATGTGACTCACACATTTGTTACACACTGTCCACCCTTACGCTCAGCGTAAATAAAAGTTTTAACCTGAGAAATACTGAAAATTACTCAAAACCTAGGAGTAATTATTAACCACTGGAGTAATTATTAATGTGGTTAACCACATTAACCACTATTAATCACTTAGTATGTATTCTGAACTGTTCAGTATGTACATAAAAATAAAACAAAATTGTTATTTAGTAACTGCTATGGTTGATCAAGTACTATAAATTAGTCAGTACCTACTATAAATTATTTAGTACTTACTAGGAATTAAGTATCTACTATGAATTGTTCAGAAATCTTTATGAATTATATAGCATCTACTAAGCGTTAATTTAGTAACGACTATGAAATATTTAGTAATTGATAGAACTTTTTAGTATCTACTGTGAATTATTCAGAAATCATTATAAATTATTAAGAAATCATTATGAATTATTCAGCATCTACTAAGCGTTAATTAAGTAACCACTATGAAATATTTTGTAATTTATATATTTTTTAGTATTTACTATGAATTATTCAGTATATACTATGAATTATTTATTATCTACTATGAATTATTTAGAAATGATTATGAATTATCCACCATCTACTACGTGTTAATTTAGTGACCATTATTTAATATTTAGTAATTGATAGATGTTTTTAGTATCTACTATGAATTATTCAGCATCCACTAACCATTATTTTAGCAGCCACTATGAAATATTTAGTAATGGAAAGATTTTTTAGTATCTACTATGAATTATTTAGAAATCATTATGAATTATACGGAAATCATTATGAATTATTTAGCATTTACCAAACGTTAGTTTAGTAACCACTATAAAATATTTAGTAATTGATCGATTTTTGTAGTATCTACTATGAATTATTTAGAAATCTTTAGGAATTACTCAGTATCTACTATGAATAATTCAGTATCTACTATGAATAATTCAGAATCTACTATGAATTATTCAGTATCAACTATGAATTGTCCAGAAATTATTATGAACTGTTCAGCATCCACTAAGAATTATTTTAGTAACCACTATAGTATTAACTGTTCTGTAACTAAAAATAATGGTTCTGTAACTAGTATTAATTATTCTTTAACAAGTATTAATAGTTCTGTAACTAGTATTAATTATTCTTTAACAAGTATTAATAGTTCTGTATTTAGTATTAAATTATCTATAACTAGTATTTATTGTTCTGAACCTAGTATTAATAGTTCTGTAACTAGTATTAATAGTTATGTAACTAGTATTATTTGTTTTGTAACTAGTATTAATAGTTCTGTAACTAGTATTAATAGTTATGTATCTAGTATTTATAGTTCTGTAACTAGTATTAGTTGTTTTGTAACTAGTATTAATAGTTCTGTAACTAGTATTAATTGTTATGTAACTAGTATTGTTTGTTTTGTAACTAGTATTAATAGTTTTGTAACTAGTACTAGCAGTATTAGTATTAGTAGTATTAGTCTGAAACTGTTTTAAGGTAGAAAGGTCTGATTAGTCAGTTTGTTATGTAACTGTTTCTGTTTGATGAAACTGGAAGCACTGTTTGAGGAACATCTTAATTATTACAGATATTGTTTATTATACATGGCTCTGTTGTTGCCAGGTTTCCGGAGGGTCTCCAGTATCTCTGTAAATAAACATGTTCTGCCTGTAAAGTGCTAATGCCTAGAGCAGACTTCAACCCAGAGCTGCTTCAGAGCAGAACCACAAAAGCCTGTTAATGAACAGAGAAGCAGCCAAACCGGCAGCCTTTCATCCCCTGAGCAGCGGATTCATTAACCGCTCAGCCAATCCCGATCAATACTGATTCACAGCATCAAAGAGCTCAGAGAGTGTTGCCGGGTTACCGTCTTTGGTTGCGGAGATGACCCGTGGCGGTGGTTTCCTGCCCTGGAAAGACTGAGTGCGGCCCACCGTCACTCCAGACTCCCCGTTGGCCGTTGCTGCGGCGTCCGACCTTTGACCCCCGTCTTGCGTCTTGGGAGGCAGCCTGGGCAGCTCCGGTTTGGGCAGCATGGAGAGGCGCTGCGGAGGGGCACGGGACGGAGGAGAGGAGCGAGGGAGTGCCGGAGGGGAGGATGGGGGGATGGAAGGCGGAGCCATAGCGGGAGGAGCCAGTTTGGTCCGTAGTTGAGGGACTGGACTCGCCAGGTCACCACCAGGATCGGGACCGTTATGAGCGGCACCGTTCAGCTCTCGACCTGAAAGAAGAGTTACACACCATAAATAACCAGGAACACTGACCAAACTACAACACACTGACCAAACCAAACTACAACACACTGACCAAACCACAACACACTGACCAAACCAAACTACAACACACTGACCAAACTACAACACACTAACCAAACCCAAACTCCAACACACTGACCAGACCAAACTACAACACACTGACCAAACTACAACACACTGACCAAACCAAACTACAAAACACTGACCAAACCAAACTACAACACACTGACCAAACCAAACTACAACACACTGACCAAACCAAACTACAACACACTGACCAAACCAAACTACAACACACTGACCACACCAAACTACATCTAGTATTGTTGAGTAACTGACACACTGACCAAACTACAACACACTGACCAAACCAAACTACAACACACTGACCAAACCAAACTACAACACACTGACCAAACTACAACACACTGACCGAACCAAACTCCAACACACTGACCAGACCAAACTACAACACACTGACCAAACTACAACACACTGACCAAACCCAAACTCCAACACACTGACCAAACCAAACTCCAACACACTGACCAGACCAAACTACAACACACTGACCAAACTACAACACACTGACCAAACTACAACACAGTGACCAAACTACAACACACTGACCAAACCAAACTACAACACACTGACCAAACCACAACACACTGACCACACCAAACTACAACACACTGACCACACCAAACTACAAAACACTGACCAAACCAAACTACAACACACTGACCAAACTAAACTACAACACACTGACCAAACCACAACACACTGACCAAACCCAAACTACAACACACTGACCAAACCAAACTACAACACACTGACCAGACCAAACTACAACACACTGACCAAACCAAACTACAACACACTGACCAAACCAAACTACATCTAGTATTGTTGAGTAACTGTTATCATTATTCTGTAACTGCAATAAACTATTCAATAACTGCTATGAATGGCTGAATAGCTTAATAATTATTCAGGAACTTCATGAATTAACTGTAAATGTTATGAACTGTTCAGTAAATATTATTAATTATTCAGTAACTGTTATGAATGTCTGATTAACCTTTTAATTATTCTGTAACTGTAATGTGTTGTTCAGTTACTGTTATTAATTATTCAGTAACTAATATTTTTTTCAGTAAATGTAATTCATTCACTTTGCAGTAACTTTAATTAATTGTTCAGTAATTGTTATCATTTATTTAGTAACTATTATATTTTTCAGTAACTGTTATTAATTGTTCAGTAATTGTTATTAATTGATCAGTAACTGTTATGATTTCTTTAGTAACTATTGAATTTTTCAGCAACTGTTATGATTTATTTAGTAACTGTATTGAATGTTTTAGTAACTGTTATTAATTGTTTATTAACTGTTATTAATTTTTCAAGAAAACTGTTATGATTCATTTAGTAACTATTGAATTTTTCAATAACTGTTATTAATTGTTCAGTAACTGTTATGATTTATTTAGTAACTATTGAATTTTTCAGTAACTGTTATTAATTGTTCAGTAATTGTTATTAATTGTTCAGTAACTGTTATGATTTATTTAGTAACTATTGAATTTTTCAGTAACTGTTATGATTTATTTAGTAACTGTATTGAATGTTTTAGTAACTGTTATTAATTGTTCATTAACTGTTATTAATTTTTCAAGAAAATTGTTATGATTTATTTAGTAACTATTGAATTTTTCAATAACTTTTATCATTGTTCATTAACTCTTATGATATATTTAGTAACCCACCCACTGATATTTATTTTTTTAGTAACTTTTTAATTGTTCAGTATCTGTTATGATTTATTTAGTAACTGTGTTGAATTTTTCAGTAACATCAATTTTTCAGTAACTTATGATTTATTTAGTAACTGTATTGAATTTTTCAGTAACTATTATTAATTTGTCAGTAACTGTTATAATTTATTTAGTAACTATTACATTTTTCAGTAACTGTTATGATTCATTTAGTAACTGTATTGAATTTTTCAGTAACTGTCATTAATTATTTAGTAACTGTTATGAATTATTCAGTAACTGTTATTAATGATTTAGTAACTGTTATACATTATTCAGTAACTGTTTGGTAACTGTTCAGTAACTGTTATGAATTATTCAGTAACTGTTATTAATTGTTCAGTAACTGTTATGATTTTTTCAACAACACTGCTCTAATAATAGTTTAATAGAGTTCTAATAAAAGTCATATCTTAAAGTGTTTGAAAATCTTATCAGTTGAAGTCTCTTCACCTGTTCACCTGTTTGTAAAGTCTTGTTATGTATACAGGACAGTCCAGTCCAGCTATGTCCATCATGAACAGTCAGGACAGAGGGACACTGGACACGAGGACATATCACATCACGTGGAAGATCCTGAGAGCAGCTCACGCACAGAGCAGCTCTTGTTCTGTTTGTTGTTCTGTGTTTACTCGACAACAAATAAACAACATCTGGAAGAACATTCTACAGCATCTGCATTCTGGAAACACGAGGCGGCTGTTTCTAATAAAGTGGCCAGTTAATAGACGTACAGGGCAGTTGTTTCTAATAATGTGGTCAGTTAATAGATGTACAGGGCAGGCGTTTTTAATAAAGTGGCCAGTGAGTGGAGGTACAAGGTGGGTGTTTCTAATAATGTGGCCAGTTAGTGGAAGTACAAGGTGAGTGTTTCTAATAAAGTGGCCAGTTAGTGGAAGTAGAAGGTGAGTGTTTATAATAAAGTGGCCAGTTAGTGGAAGTAGAAGGTGAGTGTTTATAATAAAGTGGCCAGTTAGTGGAAGCACAATGTAAGTGTTTCTAAAAAAGAGGCCAGTCAGTTGAAGCACACGGTGGGTGTTTCTAATAAAGTGGCCAGTTAGTGGAAGCACAATGTAAGTGTTTCTAAAAAAGAGGCCAGTCAGTTGAAGCACACGGTGGGTGTTTCTAATAAAGTGGCCAGTTAGTGGAAGTACAAGGTGGGTGTTTATAATAAAGTGGCCAGTTAGTGGAAGCACAATGTAAGTGTTTCTAATAAAGTGGCCAGTTAGTGGAAGCACAAGGTGGGTGTTTCTAATAAAGTGGCCAGTGAGTGCTGTTTCTTTAAGAGGAAGAGTGTGAATGGAACTGTGGATGCTTCGTATCGGCTCTGAGTTCCAGGTTTTCTTCTCTTCTCGGGTTTAGAAGGATTTTATTCCTGGGATTGTTCCTGGACTTTCCTTGTTTGGACTCAGATGAACATTCACTCATCCCTATTAATAACCCAGACTGCTCCAGCCGCTAACCCGTCTTGGATTCTACCCACATCAGACTCTGGAAACATCAGATACCTTCAGTGAGATTAGGAGAGCTGAGGAGAACGTGCTGGGAATGGAGAACGTTTCCTTTCTGGTATTAGTTTGTGGTAAACGCTGGTCCTTCATGTTAAACATTGCTGTAAGGATGTGACTGAGTGTTAGTGAGGTCAGGTACTGATGTTGAACATTGCTGTGAGGATGTGATTGAGTGTTAGTGAGGTCAGGTACTGATGTTGAACATTGCTGTGAGGATTTGATTGAGTGTTAGTGAGGTCAGATACTGATGTTGAACATTGCTGTAAGGATGTGATTGAGTGTTAGTGAGGTCAGGTACTGATGTTGAACATTGCTGTGAGGATTTGATTGAGTGTTAGTGAGGTCAGGTACTGATGTTGAACATTGCTGTGAGGATTTGATTGAGTGTTAGTGAGGTCAGATACTGATGTTGAACATTGCTGTAAGGATGTGATTGAGTGTTAGTGAGGTCAGGTACTGGTGTTGAACATTGCTGTAAGGATGTGATTGAGTGTTAATGAGGTCAGGTACTGATGTTGAACATTGCTGTGAGGATGTGATTGAGTGTTAGTGAGGTCAGATACTGATGTTGAACATTGCTGTGAGGATTTGATTGAGTGTTAGTGAGGTCAGGTACTAATGTTGAACATTGCTGTGAGGATTTGATTGAGTGTTAGTGAGGTCAGGTACTGATGTTGAACATTGCTGTGAGGATTTGATTGAGTGTTAGTGAGGTCAGATACTGATGTTGAACATTGCTGTAAGGATGTGATTGAGTGTTAGTGAGGTCAGGTACTGATGTTGAACATTGCTGTGAGGATGTGATTGAGTGTTAATGAGGTCAGGTACTGATGTTGAACATTGCTGTGAGGATGTGATTGAGTGTTAATGAGGTCAGGTACTGATGTTGAACATTGCTGTAAGGATGTGATTGAGAGTTAGTGGGGTCAGATACTGATGTTGAACATTGCTGTGAGGGTTTGATTGAGTGTTAGTGAGGTCAGGTACTGATGTTGAACATTGCTGTGAGGGTTTGATTGAGAGTTAGTGAGGTCAGATACTGATGTTGAACATTGCTGTGAGGACTGAGTGTTAGTGAGGTCAGGTACTGATGTTGAACATTGCTGTGAGGATGTGATTGAGTGTTAGTGAGGTCAGGTACTGATGTTGAACATTGCTGTGAGGGTTTGATTGAGAGTTAGTAAGGTCAGATACTGATGTTGAACATTGCTGTGAGGGTTTGATTGAGAGTTAGTGGGGTCAGATACTGATGTTGAACATTGCTGTGAGGATTTGATTGAGTGTTAGTGAGGTCAGGTACTGATGTTGAACATTGCTGTGAGGACTGATTGAGTGTTAGTGAGGTCAGGTACTGATGTTGAACATTGCTGTGAGTGTTTGATTGAGAGTTAGTGAGGTCAGATACTGGTGTTGAACATTGCTGTGAGGATTTGATTGAGTGTTAGTGAGGTCAGGTACTGATGTTGAACATTGCTGTGAGGGTTTGATTGAGAGTTAGTGAGGTCAGGTACTGATGTTGAACATTGCTGTAAGGATGTGATTGAGTGTTAGTGAGGTCAGGTACTGACGTTGAACATTGCTGTGAGGATTTGATTGAGTGTTAGTGAGGTCAGATACTGATGTTGAACATTGCTGTAAGGATGTGATTGAGTGTTAGTGAGGTCAGGTACTGATGTTGAACATTGCTGTGAGGGTTTGATTGAGAGTTAGTGAGGTCAGGTACTGATGTTGCACATTGCTGTGAGGATCTGATTGAGTGTTAGTGAGGTCAGGTACTGATGTTGAACATTGCTGTGAGGACTGATTGAGTGTTAGTGAGGTCAGGTACTGATGTTGAACATTGCTGTGAGGGTTTGATTGAGAGTTAGTGAGGTCAGGTACTGATGTTGCACATTGCTGTGAGGATCTGATTGAGTGTTAGTGAGGTCAGGTACTGATGTTGAACATTGCTGTGAGGACTGATTGAGTGTTAGTGAGGTCAGGTACTGATGTTGAACATTGCTGTGAGTGTTTGATTGAGAGTTAGTGAGGTCAGATACTGGTGTTGAACATTGCTGTGAGGATTTGATTGAGTGTTAGTGAGGTCAGGTACTGATGTTGAACATTGCTGTGAGGGTTTGATTGAGAGTTAGTGAGGTCAGGTACTGATGTTGAACATTGCTGTAAGGATGTGATTGAGTGTTAGTGAGGTCAGGTACTGACGTTGAACATTGCTGTGAGGATTTGATTGAGTGTTAGTGAGGTCAGATACTGATGTTGAACATTGCTGTAAGGATGTGATTGAGTGTTAGTGAGGTCAGGTACTGATGTTGAACATTGCTGTGAGGGTTTGATTGAGAGTTAGTGAGGTCAGGTACTGATGTTGCACATTGCTGTGAGGATCTGATTGAGTGTTAGTGAGGTCAGGTACTGATGTTGAACATTGCTGTAAGGATGTGATTGAGTGTTAGTGAGGTCAGGTACTGGTGTTGAACATTGCTGTGAGGATTTGATTAAGTGTTAGTGAGGTCAGGTACTGGTGTTGAACATTGCTGTGAGGATTTGATTAAGTGTTAGTGAGGTCAGGTACTGGTGTTGAACATTGCTGTGAGGATTTGATTAAGTGTTAGTGAGGTCAGGTACTGATGTTGAACATTGCTGTAAGGATGTGATTGAGTGTTAGTGAGGTCAGGTACTGATGTTGAACATTGCTGTAAGGATGTGATTGAGTGTTAGTGAGGTCAGCTACTGATGTTGAACATTGCTGTGAGGTTTGATTGAGAGTTAGTGAGGTCAGATACTGATGTTGAACATTGCTGTAAGGATGTGATTGAGTGTTAGTGAGGTCAGGTACTGATGTTGAACATTGCTGTGAGGGTTTGATTGAGAGTTAGTGAGGTCAGGTACTGATGTTGAACATTGCTGTGAGGATCTGATTGAGTGTTAGTGAGGTCAGATACTGATGTTGAACATTGCTGTGAGGATTTGATTGAGTGTTAGTGAGGTCAGATACTGATGTTGAACATTGCTGTAAGGATGTGATTGAGTGTTAGTGGGGTCAGGTACTGATGTTGAACATTGCTGTAAGGATGTGATTGAGTGTTAGTGGGGTCAGGTACTGATGTTGAACATTGCTGTAAGGATGTGATTGAGTGTTAGTGAGGTCAGGTACTGATGTTGAACATTGCTGTGAGGGTTTGATTGAGAGTTAGTGAGGTCAGGTACTGATGTTGAACATTGCTGTGAGGGTTTGATTGAGAGTTAGTGAGGTCAGGTACTGATGTTGAACATTGCTGTGAGGATCTGATTGAGTGTTAGTGAGGTCAGATACTGATGTTGAACATTGCTGTGAGGATTTGATTGAGTGTTAGTGAGGTCAGATACTGATGTTGAACATTGCTGTAAGGATGTGATTGAGTGTTAGTGGGGTCAGGTACTGATGTTGAACATTGCTGTAAGGATGTGATTGAGTGTTAGTGAGGTCAGGTACTGATGTTGAACATTGCTGTAAGGATGTGATTGAGTGTTAGTGGGGTCAGGTACTGATGTTGAACATTGCTGTAAGGATGTGATTGAGTGTTAGTGAGGTCAGGTACTGATGTTGAACATTGCTGTGAGGGTTTGATTGAGTGTTAGTGAGGTCAGATACTGATGTTGAACATTGCTGTGAGGATGTGATTGAGTGTTAGTGAGGTCAGGTACTGATGTTGAACATTGCTTTAATAAATAGTACTGTGGAGCTGTGGTAGCGTGGTTATATTTACTAACTATCCAGACTATCTTCTCATTAGATGCTAGTGATGGTCAGATGAAGCCTCTGGAAGCCTTGAAGCTTTTCCTCCAGAAGGTTCAAACCAAGGTTCATTACTCGAAGCTGCACACGAACCCCCCTGCTGGCCAAAACTTTTATTGCATGGCCTATTTGCATGGCCTCTTGCAACGTTGTCGGCATGGAAACAAGCATATACATAAAACAACTTACTTTCATTTTCTGAGGTTCATTCATTTGATCCTCTGATCTGTGTTTGAGATGTTGATGTTAAAGCTGTTGCCATGGTTTTAAGAGATGGGACTTTGATGGTGGGGTGATGGTGACTTTAGATTTGATTAAGAAACAATAAATCACGGCAATACTCGAACCACGTCCTGAACCAGCGAGGCTTCAGACGTCATTAGTGACGTCATCAGTGACATCATCAGTGATGTCACTCGCCCTTAACGAAGGAAGCCTCCATACTTCATAACCAACTTCCAAGCTCCGAAGCCTCGGGATCGTTTGCCCATCACTAGTAGACGCTACTGCGGCTTGGGGCGTGGTTCTGTTTACACTGCGTCGCCGTATGTTGTCCCACGTCCTTTAAGTGTCCCCCGGAAACACCACCCAAACCTCCGTATGTCTGCTCCTACCATTCTATGGAGGAGAACCAGCACCAGAGCATCCTTATCCAGAGAAATGTCTCGCTTATGAAGCTCTGAGGAAGCAGACCACCTTCTCATATCACCCACCCACTGTGTTATTAACCTCAGACCACCTTCTCATATCACCCACCCACTGTGTTATTAACCTCAGACCACCTTCTCATATCACCCACCCACTGTGTTATTAACCTCAGACCACCTTCTCATATCACCCACCCACTGTGTTATTAACCTCAGACCACCTTCTCATATCACCCACCCACTGTGTTATTAACCTCAGACCACCTTCTCATATCATCCACCCACTGTGTTATTAACCTCAGACCACCTTTTCATATCATCCACCCACTGTGTTATTAACCTCAGACCACCTTCTCATATCATCCAACCACTGTGTTATTAACCTCAGACCACCTTCTCATATCATCCACCCACTGTGTTATTAACCTTGGAGGAGACAGTGTACCTGTAGTGTCCCATGTACCTGTATTAATTTTGGTTAGCTGAGCAGAAGTTCTACCACAAAGGCGGAGCATACACACGCTTGAAAGTGGGTGTGGCCAAATACGGTGAATATAGTATTACAAATACAGTTACATACGCCTAACACAGAGCGGGACCCCCTAACAGTTCTGCACTCAGATCAGGATCGAGGGCTGTGTTGGTGGGTCTAATGCCAAGGACAGCAGCTGCGAGCGTGAACTAGTCTAAACCTCTCACACACACACACACACACACACAAAGCATACGTTATCAGTCACAACACCCAGCTGCATGAGATCCAGCCAAAACCAGAGCGGCGGCACCAAAACACTAAGAAACGGTTAACAGCTACCAAAGTTCAGGATTTCCATTCACAGCGGAGCTTCAGCGGGTACCGCGGACTCAGAACCCACTACCTAGACAAGCCTCTACTTATAATATGGGGCTTTAACCTCTTTGCACGGCACCCCCTAGTGGCCACACCACCATTAAGAACTTGATATAGTCTACTTCTAATTAATCTAATTACCCAACAAAGCTATAGAGTTCATAAGACTACATATCATCTACACCAGCTTTAATATTCACAAAGCCAACTACAGCAACAGGCCCCCAAAACAAATCAGAACCATAGACCTGTAAACCTTAGTTAACCATCTCCACCTTAATCAGACATCTCCACCTAAATCAACCATCTCTACCTAAATCAACCATCTCCACCTACATCAACCATCTCTACCTTAATCAACCATCTCCACCTAAATCAACCATCTCCACCTAAATCAACCATCTCTACCTTAATCAACCATCTCTACCTTAATCAACCATCTCCACCTTAGTGAGCCATCTCCACCTAAATCAGCCATCTCCACCTTAATCAGCCATCTCCACCTTAATCAACCATCTCCACCTTAATCAGCCATCTCCACCTAAATCAACCATCTCCACCTAAATCAACCATCTCCACCTAAATCAACCATCTCTACCTTAATCAACCATCTCTACCTTAATCAACCATCTCCACCTTAGTGAGCCATCTCCACCTTAATCAGCCATCTCCACCTTAATCAACCATCTCCACCTAAATCAGCCATCTCCACCTTAATCAACCATCTCCACCTAAATCAACCATCTCTACCTTAATCAACCATCTCTACCTTAATCAACCATCTCCACCTTAGTTAGCCATCTCCACCTTAGTTAGCCATCTCCACCTTAGTGAGCCATCTCCACCTTAGTTAGTCATCTCCACCTTAATCAGCCATCTCCACCTTAGTCAGCCATCTCCACCTTAATCAGCCATCTCCACCTAAATCAACCATCTTCACCATAGTAAGCCATGTCCACCTAAATCAACCATCTTCACCTTAATCAACTATCTCCACCTTAGTGAGCCATCTCCACCTTAGTGAGCCATCTCCACCTTAGTTAGCCATCTCCACCTTAGTTAGCCATCTCCACCTTAATCAGCCATCTCCACCTAAATCAACCATCTCCACCTAAAGCAACCATCTCCACCTTAATCAACTATCTCCACCTTAGTCAGCCATCTCCACCTTAGTCAGCCATCTCCACCTTAATCAACCATCTTTACCTTAATCAACCATCTTTACCTTAATCAGCCATCTCCACCTTAGTGAGCCATCTCCACCTCAGCCAGCCATCTCCACCTTAGTTAGCCATCTCCACCTCAGCGAGCCATCTCCACCTAAATCAACCATCTTCACCTTATTCAACTATCTCCACCCTAGTGAGCCATCTCCACCTTAGTTAGCCATCTCCACCTCAGCCAGCCATTTCCACCTTAATCAACTATCTCCACCTTAGTCAGCCATCTCCACCTTAATCAACCATCTCCACCTAAATCAACTATCTCCACCCTAGTGAGCCATCTCCACCTTAGTTAGCCATCTCCACCTCAGCCAGCCATCTCCACCTTAATCAACTATCTCCACCTCAGCCAGCCATCTCCACCTTAATCAACTATCTCCACCTTAATCAACCATCTCCACCTTAATCAACCATCTCCACCTTAATCAACCATCTCCACCTTAGTGAGCCATCTCCACCTAAATCAACCATCTCCATCTTAATCAGCCATCTCCACCTTAATCAGCCATCTCCACCTTAATCAGCCATCTCCACCTTAGTCAGCCATCTCCACCTTAGTCAGCCATCTCCACCTTAGTCAGCCATCTTCTCCTTAATCAACCATCTCCACCTAAATCAACCATCTCCACCTTAACAAACCATCTCCGCTCTAACCAGCTATCTCCACCTTAACCAGCTCTCTCCACCTTAACTGACTATCTCTGCTTTAGCAAGTTATCTCCACCTTAATCAGCTACCTCCGCCTTAATCAGCTACCTCCGCCTTAATCAGCTACCTCCGCCTTAGCCACATATGATCACCGTAGTCACCTATGAGTTTATGTGTGTGACTACTGCAGGCTTGACCCCGGAGGACGATTCCCAGTGAGTCTGGGTGGAAGATTCTAAAGTATTCCCAGCGGTTTGGGAAGTTCTAACGAGCGGCTAACATTAGCCTCAAGAGATTCACATCTATTTCAGCACATCGATGTGAACCTGGTGACGGCTGAGGTCGCGTCTGAGCTGGTGGGCAGCAATAGCGTCGGGGAGGGCTGGGCAAACAATTCCCACTTATTCAGATTCTGCAGCTTGAACCTAATCCAGGCTTTCCTGCTCGCACCCAGAAAGCTGGAGAAGCTATAAGAAGATATCAGAGCATGTTCAAGTAGCCAGTTCCTCAGTTCCTGAACACTTCACTAGGGTTCTTCTTGATAAACCTGGGGTTTGAGGTCTTTCACATCATCCATGATATGTAAATGAAATCTGGCTGAGCTGGCACATCAGTATCACCAGCATACAAGTGAAGAGCAACGTTGTGTTCATTGATTATGTACCCTGGGGCTTGTAATTAAGAAAAATAAACAATCTGGGCCCCAAAACAGAGCCCTGTGGGACGCCAGGTTACCGTCCATGTTCTGAAAACTCTCCAGGTATGCTTGAAAATTGGAAGTTGCCTGTGAAGCAAAGCCATAAAGACCTTTTCAAATATCATGGACAATTGAATCAGCAGACTAGAAGGTCACATCCAAACCCTCGTTTGACTGTACAAGACCTTCAGGAAGGCTGAGCTGGACTCATCCACTGTATACCTACCTCTACCTCTGACCTTCACGGAAGAGAATCAAGAGAAAGCCTTTCCTCTATCCTCCTCACCTCAATGTCTGGTTTGCAAAGTAATGTCTAAACAAGCCTGAAGCAATTTGTCTGAAACAAGTCCTGGGAACTGATGAAGTTAACAGTTAATCATGAAGGCGGATCCATCAAGCTTTGGGCTCATGTTGCAGCCAGGTGCACCAAGATCGTCTCACTGGTGGAAAGAAGAATGGATTCAATCAAATGGTAGCAAATGTTGTAAGCAACCAGTAAACCGACAGCTGGAGATGAAAAGAGGATAATGATCCTAAACACACCACAAAATCCACAAGGAACTACCTTAAAGCTGAAGGTTCTGCCGACCTGAAGATCATCAGCAATCTGGGGATGGACCTTAAGAAGTTAGCAAGAGGGACCAACAGGGAATCCCACATACCTGGAAGCCATTTCTAAAGAAGAATGAACGAAGACTCCCCCAAAACTAGGGCTGAAGGATTCACAGCAGCTAACCACTACACCACCATGCCTCCATAACTTGCTGCTAATCGTTACATGCTCAGCTAGTTATAGTATCTGAAATGTTGACTTGTTGAAATGTTGGCTGGTAGTGTATCTAAAACGTTTGACTGGTAGTGTATCTAAAACGTTTGACTGGTAGTGTATCTAAAACGTTTGACTGGTAGTGTATCTAAAACGTTTAACTGGTAGTGTATCTAAAACGTTTGACTGGTAGTGTATCTAAAACGTTTGACTGGTAGTGTATCTAAAACGTTTAACTGGTAGTGTATCTAAAACGTTTGACTGGTAGTGAATCTAAAACGTTTGTCTGGTAGTGTATCTAAAACGTTTGACTGGTAGTGTATCTAAAACGTTTGACTGGTAGTGTATCTAAAACGTTTGGCTGGTAGTGTACTAAAACGTTTGTCTGGTAGTGTATCTAAAACGTTTGTCTGGTAGTGTATCTAAAACGTTTGTCTGGTAGTGTATCTAAAACGTTTAGATGGTAGTGTATCTAAAACGTTTAACTGGTAGTGTATCTAAAACGTTTGACTGGTAGTGTATCTAAAACGTTTGTCTGGTAGTGTATCTAAAACGTTTAGATGGTATTGTATCTAAAACGTTTGACTGGTAGTGTATCTAAAACGTTTGTCTGGTATTGCATCTAAAACGTTTGGCTGGTAGTGTATCTAAAACGTTTGACTGGTAGTGTATCTAAAACGTTTAGATGGTAGTTTATCTAAAACGTTTGTCTGGTAGTGTACTAAAACGTTTGTCTGGTAGTGTACTAAAACGTTTGGCGGGTAGTGTATCTAAAACGTTTGACTGGTAGTGTATCTAAAACGTTTGACTGGTAGTGTATCTAAAACGTTTGTCTGGTAGTGTATCTAAAACGTTTGGCTGGTAGTGTACTAAAACGTTTGACTGGTAAAGTATCTAAAACGTTTGTCTGGTAGTGTATCTAAAACGTTTGACTGATAAAGTATCTAAAATGTTTGACTGGTATTGTACTAAAACGTTTGACTGGTAGTGTATCTAAAACGTTTGTCTGGTAAAGTATCTAAAACGTTTGTCTGGTAGTGTATCTAAAACGTTTGACTGGTAGTGTATCTAAAACGTTTGTCTGGTAGTGTATCTAAAACGTTTGACTGGTAGTGTATCTAAAACGTTTGACTGATAAAGTATCTAAAATGTTTGTCTGGTATTGTACTAAAACGTTTGACTGGTAGTGTATCTAAAACGTTTGTCTGGTAAAGTATCTAAAACGTTTGTCTGGTATTGTACTAAAATGTTTGACTGGTAGTGTATCTAAAACGTTTGTCTGGTAAAGTATCTAAAACGTTTGTCTGGTAGTGTATCTAAAACGTTTGACTAGTAGTGTATCTAAAACGTTTGTCTGGTAGTGTATCTAAAACGTTTGGCTGGTAGTGTATCTAAAACGTTTGACTGGTAGTGTATCTAAAACGTTTGACTGGTAGTGTATCTAAAACGTTTGTCTGGTAGTGTATCTAAAACGTTTAGATGGTATTGTATCTAAAACGTTTGACTGGTAGTGTATCTAAAACGTTTGTCTGGTATTGCATCTAAAACGTTTGGCTGGTAGTGTATCTAAAACGTTTGACTGGTAGTGTATCTAAAACGTTTGTCTGGTAGTGTACTAAAACGTTTGGCTGGTAGTGTACTAAAACGTTTGGCTGGTAGTGTATCTAAAACGTTTGGCTGGTAGTGTATCTAAAACGTTTGGCTGGTAGTGTACTAAAACGTTTGGCTGGTAGTGTATCTAAAACGTTTGGCTGGTAGTGTATCTAAAACGTTTGGCTGGTAGTGTATCTAAAACGTTTGGCTGGTAGTGTATCTAAAACGTTTGGCTGGTAGTGTATCTAAAACGTTTGACTGTTAGTGTATCTAAAACGTTTGACTGGTAGTGTGTATACGTCTACAGCACTTAAGCCCTACCTAGTTCCTGCCCCAGCCTTTTAGCCTGAGAGTGTTCCACCCAATTTAGATCAGTCTTCAAGGTCTGCTTGATTCCTCTTGATGAAGACGTTGGCATAAACCATGCGAGAATTATAGGAGTTTTTGGCGAACGCCAGCCACGAGTCCCTCCGAGTGTAGGAATAAATTGAAGAAGAACGTAGAAAATGGGGCCTTTGACAGAAAAAGGAAACTTTATTCCAGCATGTGTCAAACGGAACATCAATTTCATCAACAGCAGCACACGCTCACTCAGCCGCATGGCCGCCCGCCAGAGAGCTCGGCGCTGACGAACCGGGAGACACAGTAATTGATTAATAGGTACATCTGTGTTTTAACAAGAGCGAAGGGATAATGAATTCAAACCTTAATGACCGAAGCGGGTTTATCAGCCAGAAGCAGGCGCGGAGCGCTACGCCGAGCGCAAACACAGCCACGTTGCACACGGACGCCTGCAAGCGCTTCGCCTTTCACGCCGCTCTGGAGTCGCTTTCGCTACAACGGTTAAAGCCACTCACCACATTTACCTGCTCTGATGAAGTCTTTAGTTTCAGCTCTGCAGCTATGGGGCTAATGTAGCTAATAGTATAGGAGTTAGCATGGCGCTATCTGCATGTTTATCTAGCCAGTTAGCCTGTCTACTTAGCCAGTTAGCGTTCTAACTGTACGTCTAACTAGCTAGTTAGCATTCTAACTGTACGTCTAACTAGCTAGTTAGCATTCTAACTGTATGTCTAATTAGCCAGTTAGCATTACAACTGTAAGTCTAATTAGCCAGTTAGCATTCTAACTACATGTCTAATTGGCCAGTTAACATTTTAACCGTACGTCTAATTAGACTGTTATATATGTTACGTATGGCATACTGGTTTTGCTAGTGCTCAGTTATTTTCTATATTGGTTCAACCCAGCCAACTTTAGAAGGTTCCAGAAGTTTGTATCAGTGCAATACTGCGAGCTTTATAGCACAATATAGCAATAATAAGGAAATTGGTATATATATTGGTACAGAATTTGTACTGAAAAGTCTGAATTTTGTTCTGTGTCTAGATAAAAGCTGCTAGCATGGCGTGCAAGGCAAATAAAAGCAAAGCAACAAAACAGCTATTACCGCCAACATGGTGCATCTGGCCCAAATAGCCTCATCACAGTCACTGGGTATCAAACCAACAACCTCCTGACATCAGCCCCACCACTCAGGTTTATAGATTACTGTATAACTACAACGTCAGGTCTGTTAGAGATTATTTAGTAATAAACGACTATTAGAGCTAGCATCATGCTAATAGGATAATTACCTTACTGGTTTTATAAATTAGCTGAATTAAACTGAATTTTGTACTTAATTTGTATGGAAAAGACAGAATTTTGTACTGAATTTATACTGAATAGACTGAATTTTGTATTGAATACACTGAATTCTGCACTGAATTTGTACTGAATACTTATATACTGAGAAAATTGCATTTTGTACTGTAAACTGAATTTTGTACTAAATTTGTACTGAACACAGAATATGTAGTGGAAAGACAGAATTTTGTAATAAATTTATACTGAAAATACTGAATGTAGTACTAAATTTGTGCTGAATACTGATTTTTGTACCGAATTCATAATGAAAAGATTGAATTTCTACTGAAAAGACTGTATTTTGTACAGTATATGTATTGAAAAGATTACATTTGAACTGAAGACTGAATGTAGTACTTAATCTGTACTGAAAAGACTGAATTTTGTACAGTATATGTATTGAAAAGACTACATTTGAACTGAAAACTGAATGTAGTACTTAATCTGTACTGAAAAGACTGAATTTTGCACTGAATTTACACTGAAAAGACAATTTTGTATTGAATACACTGAATTTTGCACTGAATGCTTATTTTTGTACTGAATTTGCATTGAGAATATTGCATTTTGTTCTGTATCTGTTGTGAAAACTGAATGTTGTACTGAATAATGAATTTTGTAATGAACACAGAATATGTACTGGAAAGAAAGAATTTTGTACCTAATTTATACTGAAAATATTGAATTTAGTACTGAATTTGTCCTGAATCCTGATTTTTGTACTGATTTTGTACTGAGGACTGAATTTTGTACCTAATTCATATAGAAAAGACTGAATTTCTACTAAACACTGAATTTTGGACTGAAAAGGCTACATTTCTACTGAAAACTGAATTTGTAGTGAAGACGGAATTTTGTACTGATGAATTAGGTAGTTAGCCAATTTCCACTTTTTAATCCAGTGTCTTTAACAAAGGTGTGTAGTTACACATGTAACAACAATGTAACTACTAGTAGCCATGGTTACAGACAGATAACAGCAGTACAGCTTATAATTACTCGAGTATCAATTTCTTTTCAGATGCCTACATCCCCAAACAGTAAGTTGGCTGCATGTAAATAGTTTATAACAATACTTACGCTATACTCATGTTACTACTAATGTGTTATTAATAGAGAACAAGCTGTTATAACTATTAAAATACTCTTATGTAATAACATGAGGTAGAAAAAGAAGAAGCTGATACACACACGTGTAATTACATAAGCTGTACTGCTGTTATCCATCTGATGGTTACATCACTAGTAGTTACATGTGTTGTTCAGGTATAAACTGGGCCCAAAACTTGAGGCAGCAGCAGTCTGTCTACATTTGGGGGTTACTAGGGGAAACCGGGGTGAGAGCGTAGCCGTCTCTTTAATGAGGGGTCTCTGTTAGGAGCTGCTCGTCACGGATCAGAGGATCAGAGTAAAAGTGGAACTTCTATAAGGAGCTACAGACACACACTCGTGTTCGTAGTGAAGCCCGTCGGAGACCACACAGGATTACGGGGGGAACACGGCCTCGTGCTGGGGAGACGGGCAGGCGGGTATTTAGCGCTAACGGCCCGTCGAGTGTGTTGTTAGCTCCACTGGGTTAAACGCTCCACAGCGCAGCACGCGAGGAGAAAAGAGGAGGACAGCGTGAACCTTCCGTCACCACCTCACGCTTTCAGGCCTGACCTCGTCCAGGCTGAACACACGGGAGCGAAGTAGGCGGGGGTAACATCCTACAATAGATGATGAGGAACATCTCACGAGGAGAACGTGCACTGCAGAGGGAGGAGCAGGAGCAGACAGGGTTTAACCACGACGCCGGGATTACAACCACAGCAGGCTCAGCCACCGGGCAGAAACCCTGCCAGAAAATAAAAGCTAGTAAAGAGAGAGGATCCTGTACTGGCTACTGGGGTCTCTGGAACGGGCTGGGGGGAGGGTTGTACTGGGAGGGGTTTTGGTTGTGTTGGGAGGGCATTCCGTTAAACTGGGAGGAGTCAGGGTTGTACTGAGAGAGAACTTGGTTGTACTGGGAAGGGATTTGTTCCATTGGGAGGGGTTTGGGTTGTACAGGGAGAAGTCAGGGTTGTACTGGGAGAAGTCAGGGTTGGACTGGGAGTGGTTTTGGTTGTACTGGGAAAAGTCAGGGTTGTACTGGACAGGGATTGGTTGTACTGGGAGGGGTTTTGGTTGTACTGGGAGGGGATTAGGTTGGACTATGGAAATTTAGGTTGTACTGTGGGAGTGTAGGTTGTACTGGGGGGAGCTTATATTGAACTGGGAGGAGTTTGTGTTGTAGTGAGAGGGGTTTAGGTTGGACTATGGAAATTTAGGTTGTACTGTGGGAGTGTAGGTTGTTCTGTGGGAGTGTAGGTTGTACTGTGGGAGTGTAGGTTGTACTGTGGGAGTGTAGGTTGTACTGTGGGAGTGTAGGTTGTACTGTGGGAGTGTAGGTTGTACTATAGAAATTTAGGTTGTACTGTGGGAGTGTAGGTTGTACTATAGAAATTTAGGTTGTACTGTGGGAGTGTAGGTTGTACTGTGGGAGTGTAGGTTGCACTATGGACATTTAGGTTGTACTGTGGGAGTGTAGGTTGTACTGTGGGAGTGTAGGTTTTACTATGGGAGTTTAAGTTGTACTAGGGAAATTTAGGTTGTACTGTGGGAGTGTAGGTTGGACTATGGAAGTTTAGGTTGTACTAGGGAAATTTAGGTTGTACTGTGGGAGTGTAGGTTGTACTATAGAAATTTAGGTTGTACTGTGGGAGTGTAGGTTGTTCTGTGGGAGTGTAGGTTGTACTGTGGGAGTGTAGGTTGTACTATAGAAATTTAGGTTGTACTGTGGGAGTGTAGGTTGTACTGTGGGAGTGTAGGTTGTACTGTGGGAGTGTAGGTTGCACTATGGACATTTAGGTTGTACTGTGGGAGTGTAGGTTGTACTGTGGGAGTGTAGGTTGTACTATGGGAGTTTAAGTTGTACTAGGGAAATTTAGGTTGTACTGTGGGAGTGTAGGTTGTACTGTGGGAGTGTAGGTTGTACTGTGGGAGTGTAGGTTTTACTATGGGAGTTTAAGTTGTACTAGGGAAATTTAGGTTGTACTGTGGGAGTGTAGGTTGGACTATGGAAGTTTAGGTTGTACTAGGGAAATTTAGGTTGTACTGTGGGAGTGTAGGTTGTACTATAGAAATTTAGGTTGTACTGTGGGAGTGTAGGTTGTTCTGTGGGAGTGTAGGTTGTACTGTGGGAGTGTAGGTTGTACTATAGAAATTTAGGTTGTACTGTGGGTGTGTAGGTTGTACTGTGGGAGTGTAGGTTGTACTGTGGGAGTGTAGGTTGCACTATGGACATTTAGGTTGTACTGTGGGAGTGTAGGTTGTACTGTGGGAGTGTAGGTTGTACTATGGGAGTTTAAGTTGTACTAGGGAAATTTAGGTTGTACTGTGGGAGTGTAGGTTGTACTGTGGGAGTGTAGGTTTTACTATGGGAGTTTAAGTTGTACTAGGGAAATTTAGGTTGTACTGTGGGAGTGTAGGTTGGACTATGGAAGTTAGGTTGTACTATGGAAATTTAGGTTGTACTGTGGGAGTGTAGGTTGTACTATGGGAGTTTAGGTTGTACTATGGAAATTTAGGTTGTACTGTGGGAGTGTAGGTTGGACTATGGGAGTTTAAGTTGTACTATGGAAATTTAGGTTGTACTGTGGGAGTGTAGGTTGTACTATGGGAGTTTAGGTTGTACTATGGAAATTTAGGTTGTACTGTGGGAGTGTAGGTTGTACTATGGGAGTTTAGGTTGTACTATGGAAATTTAGGTTGTACTGTGGGAGTGTAGGTTGTACTGTGGGAGTGTAGGTTGTACTATCGGAGTTTAGGTTGTACTGGGAAGAGTTTGTGTTGAGGTGGGAGGAGTTTGGGTTGTACTGGGAGGAGTTTAGGTTGTACTGGGTGGGGTATCGGGTGGCAGACTAGCAGGTGGGAGAAGAAATAGAGAAATTCTGGGCCAAAGAAAACGTGCAAAGTCTAAACGCTCGACAGGTGTAAACACTCCACCCAAACTTTATAAAAACAGAACGTGCTCCGCCAAAGTCTCGATCCACTTAACGTCGTTATTTCCATGCAAAACAATGAGTCCTTCACCCGAGCCCCCCGCCCAA
Organism: Megaleporinus macrocephalus; assembly: GCA_021613375.1. NCBI lineage: Eukaryota > Metazoa > Chordata > Actinopteri > Characiformes > Anostomidae > Megaleporinus > Megaleporinus macrocephalus. The sequence continues at coordinate 2,204,541 of CM038726.1, forward strand.
GACCACCCATAGATACATCCATCCTGACTGCTCCAGGACAAGCACTGTTACAGTGGACCGTGCGTCCCACCTACAGGGGGTTCAGCTGTTCTCCGAGTGGAGACTATAATTCACAAAAGGCTGTAATATTAGCCGAACTAAAACAGGCGTTCGCTGAAGCGAGACACGTAGCCCATATATCTGCCTCGTAAAAGCAAGCAGGACGACACCGCAGACAACTGGCCTTCAATTACGCAGCACATTTCTAACCTTTACAGAGAAAAATAAGTCTTTTTATGGAGACACAATCAAACATGCAGTTCAGATCAGTTAGCCGGTCCAAGAAAAAAATATATAAAGATGTTAAAAAACAATAAAAACAAGTTCAAAGTTTAAAAAAAAATGGAAATAAGAGCAAAATAATAAAACAGCTAGATGTATAAAGAAGTGATAAACATGAGAAAATAAAAAACTTTTAAAAAAGAGAATAAAAGTAGAAATTCAACGTGGTTTCAGATCACAGATATGATAAAAAATTTGAAACTAAGCTTTAAAACGTTCTGAGAAGCAAAATAATAGATGTTTAATAAAAAGACAAAACAAAAACTATCAAAAAAGACCCCAAAAAACTCAGAGTAAAGATAAAAATGCTGATGTTTACTTAAAGGTGTTAATAACAAATACATTAATTGAACAAAAGTAATTAAAATGGTAAGAAAACAAAGATGATGTTATAAAAACGTATATGAATAAAGATGTTTAATAAAATAAGAAAATAAAAATAGAAATTCAATTTAAATTTTGATTACAAATAAGATAAAAAATTTGAAAGTTTTAAATTATAACTATAATCAGAAACTATAGCTGTCGTGTCAATCAGATAAACTGAAATAACTGTGCTTTAAAAATCATTAAAATGTTTGGAGAAGCGAAATTAATAGACGTTTTTAAAAAAATTACAAAATGAAAACTATAAAAAAGAATAAAAATAGAAATTCAATTTGGTTCAAATTACAGATATGATAAAAATGTTAAGTTATAACTATAATCAGAAACTATAGCTGTCATGTCAATCAGATTAAATGTAATGACGGCTTTAAAATTCATTAATGTGTACTGAGAAGCAAAATTAATAGATGTTTTATAAAATTACAAAATAAAAACTAAGAAAAAAGATAATAAAAATAGAAATTCAATTTGTTTCAAATAACAGATATGATTAAAATTTTAAATTAGAAATTATTACTATAATTCTATAACTATAGCTGTCACGTCAATCAGATAAAATGTAATGACTGCGCTTCAAAAATCATTCAAATGCGCTGAGAAGCCAAATTAATAGACGTTTTATGAAATTAAGAAATAAAGACTTTTTTAAAAGACACAAAAAATAAAAATTCTGTTTTGTTGGAGTGAAAATCTCAAATATGATAAAAACGTGAAACTAACGCTGTAAATATATCTGAGAAAAGGTCTGAACTAAAGAGAGGAGATGAAGAAAGGGATGAGGATGATGGTGGTGATGAAGGCTGAGAGATAAAATGTTATTTACTCTCGAAGGCCGGAGGCTGGAGAGCGTTGTAAACCCTGGGTGGTCGTTTGGAGATGGTGATTGGCTGACGTCTCCTGGGCGCTGCCCTGGGGGGCGGGAGCGGCGGTGCGGAGCTTTCCTCCGGTGGTCCGCTGAAGATCTGACATTGTCAAAAAGAAAGAATTCAATTGAATCTACCATAAAAAAATAAAGAAATCTATAAAAATTATAAATTGATATATTTTCCTTTTAGCTGTTGATCAAGCGGTTAAGGACGGATTAGGGATAGTTTGGGCTTAGTTTGGCCCGGTCAGTAATCCAGCCATGCAAGCGGTAAAAACAGCCAAGCATTAAGTATAACCGCTTTGCAAGAAGGTTAGAGTTTTAATTTGAATTTGATCAAATTTTAGTCAATTTTAGTCCAAACTTTTGGTCAATTTCAATTCTATTTTTTTAAATAATACCTTTAACATGTGAATGTCTAATTTGCCTGAATTACCTGTTCCTGGATCTGACCTTTTACTACTAGACTGTGAAGAAAACAACTAAAAGACTTTCTTTTTTTAAATGTTAAAATTCTGCAATTTTCATTTAAATAATTGGAATTTTTGGAATTCCTGTATCCACTTTGCACCAAAGGAACAAGTAGAGATGCAATCAATACCATTTTTCCCCATTTTATACCCAAACCGAGACTGATGACAAGTACCAACACTGATACTAACCCTATTGATCCTGATCAATCCATATATAGTGATATGTATACAATTAAATTTGTAAATACTTAATTTTGTGTCACTAATAAAAGTTATCCAGCTTGACTGAACATGTATGACATGTGTGACATATACATATATATATATAACCAGTTAACCAGTATTTTACTAATACTGTATCAGCACTAGGGCTATGTATTAGCAAGACACTGACCATATGATACATATCATATATATATATATATATATATATATATATATATGTGTGTGTGTGTGTGTGTGTGTGTGTGTGTGTGTGTGCACTGACCTTCTTGTAGTCCTCGATTAGGATCTCGATGACGATATTCTGGAACTTTATATCCAGCATGGCTGCCACCGTTTCTTCCTCCGCCCTCATCAGCGTGGGCCCGAAGATCACGCCCATGTTGGACGCCGTCATGAGGTTCTCACAGCTGTGGCTGCACACGCTGGACAGAGGGAAAACACAAAAATGCTAACAATTTCATACGATTATAACAATTAATCATGATCAACCGCATCATTGGGGGTAGTTAATCATGATTACTCAGAACTATAGCAATTATTCAATCAATTAATCAATTATTCAATCAACCCTTATCTAAACTCAGAGTACATTGAGAGTGAACCTTATTTACAACGCAGCTGAGAGAATATGAATATAAAAAACAATAAGAATAAAGTGTGGTTCACAATTAATCGCATTACATTGTGTAGGTCATCAAGTTTAATCATGATTTCAGTGATTAATTGCGATTAATCACACTATTCCTTTGTAAAAGCAGTGCATCTTGTTGTAGCTACACGAATGGACACAGTAAGCTTGGAACATAACATTGTACTACCCAAATTCCAGCATCACTCCAGCCGATGCTGGACTCTGGAGCAGTGGACACGTGTTCAGTGGAGTGACCAATCACACTTCTGGAAGTCTGGGTTTTGAGAACACCATGAGACTGTTACCTGACTGACTGCACTGTTTCAGTAAAGTTTGGTTGAGGAGGGATAATGATGCTATGGGTGTGTTTTTCAGTTCCAGAGAAGGGAAAATATAATGTTTCAGCAGATCAGCTCATTGCAACCTTGTGGGAACAGTTTGGGGAAGAACTCTTCTCTGTTCCAGCATGACTAACTCTCTGTCCCAGTGAACAAACCAGGCAGGTTGAGTGAGTTTTGGTGTGGAACTTGACAGACCCACACAATGTAGACCTCAACCCAGACTTCAACTCACACAGTTCAGAGCTCAACCCCATCCAACACCTTAGGGATGAACCAGAACAGAGATTGTGAGCCTCTCAGCCAACAGCAGCGTCCTCAAGGATGTTCTTCTGGGCAAAAATTCCTACAGACACTCCAAAATCTTGTAGGAAGCCTCCCAGAGGAGTAGAAACTGCACCAGCTGCAAATCCCTCCTCCACCAAACTTGACTGTAGAACTGAGGGTCCGAGCTCAAACCTTGAGGCCCGAACTAGAAGTTAACTTTCACAGAGACTGCAAAATCTTGTTAGAAGCTTCCCAGAGGAGTGGAAGCTGTTACAACTGTGAAGGGGGACCGACTTCAAACGAGTGCCTATGGGTTTAGAATGGGGGTCATAAAAGATCTTGTAGGTGTCTCAAAACTTTTGTCCATTAGTTTGTATATTGGCCCTATACCGGCCTCTGGTGTGCAGTATACTCCTCATATTTAGATGGGGCTCTACCTAATACACTTTCACTGATGACAAAATAACAGGAGATCTGGGGCCTGGAGGGGATTTGGTGGTGGTGGTGTTTCGGCAGGGTGAGGGGTTGGGTGGGTGCATGGCAAGAACGCAGCAGCTGATCTGAGTTTGCACCAAAAAAGGACTCTAATAACTGGTTTGCATTTTTTTCAAAAAATGTGGGTCAAAATCTAATTTAATGGAAGCATCTTGAAACAATTTGATCCGGGTAAAAACAAGAAAAGAGATTCTTGGAAAACATCTTGTACGGAGGCACTACATCTAGAAGTTTGACAACTTCGCGTTTGGTCAGAAATACTCAAGTAATCTTAGATTTGTCACTTTGGAAGAAGAAAGTTAGGACATTAAGGTACTTGCTGCCCATGTTTATCACATACATAGCACTAGTAGTCAACTTGCTCATACCTGGGGACAGAAGTATGTGGATAGACCCCCAACCATCACACCCATAAGAGCTCAGTTGGACATCCCACTGCAAAACCATGAACGTTAATACGCACTTGTCCCCCTTTGATGCAATACCTGCCTCCACTCTTCTGGCAAGCTTCCAACCAGATCTCCACCAGGAGAAGAATGTCTGTGGGATTTCAGTGAGGCACCGATGTTGGATGTCTGGCTCTCAATCCAACATTTCAGTTTATTCCAGAGATGCTCAGTTGAGTTGAAGCCAGGTCCCCGGAGGTCCTTCACACCAAACTCCTCAAACCAGGTCTTTAGGGATCTGGCTTTGTGCACAAGGACACAGACATGCTGGAAACCTCCCCAGAGCATCAACATCACCTTCGAGAGATGCTCAGTTGAGCTGAAGTCAGGTCCCCGGAAGTCCTTCACACCAAACTCCTCAGACCAGGTCTTTAGGACACAGCCACGCTGTAAACCTCCCCAGAGCATTAACATCACCTTCACGCCCCACACTCCAGAGTCCAGTGGTGTGCAGCTTCTCGGACATGGAGACTCATTCCATAAAGCTGCTGATGCTCAGTTCTTGTGCTGATCTGTATTACGTGAGGCAACACAGCATAGGTGCTGTGCACGTCAGCACTTGTACCTAAGTTGTTGTCCTAGATATCTCCGTTTTTTTTAAATGATGGCACTTACCATTGACCGGGTAACTCTGGCAGGACAGAAATTTCATGACCTAACTTGCAGAGAAGGTGGCATCTGCTTTTATTAACAGCAGCAGAGTGTTTACAAGAGTTGGGTGCTAAAACCGGCAGATTATGTAGACCACAGAGCTCTTGTAGGTGCTGATGCATTCTGAACTGAATCAGGCCAAGGCAGGATATATTTTATCATGAATATATTGAGGAACAAGTCTGGGTCTTACAGTTTGATCAGGAAAGTTAAGGTAAATATCCTTTCAGGGACTAACAGACAAATCTGATGGTTTATCAAATTCCTGAGCAATCGTTGAAGAACCTGGTGTATATCGTGGGTGATGCCCTTGCGAATGTGAAACCAACTGAATCAATGGGAAAAAAATATATTACAAAACAACAAGCTTGGGTGCAGTCTTCAGAAAATAGACTAGGGGTGAAAATAGCCAGAACCCATTTGGGAGAAGGGCTCTTGATGGCTGGTCAACTTTCCCACACTTCCACCTGAACCTTGGATGGATTGCACATTTCCACAGGTCACCTTTCTGCTTGCAAAATGAACTGATCACATAGTTCCACACACAGTGCCGGGAGCAGATGGTGACCATGCATGCACCAGATGCACCTGTGTACCTGTCCCACTGTACCTGTCTCTGGCAAACCTGATGTCTTCAGAAAGGCCAGGTACAACCTACGAAGACCCATTAAAGAGGCTAAGAGACAATACAGTTTAAAGTTGAACTGAATGAGGTCTATGTTCCCTCAAGTCCTCAAACCACGAACGATGGTTCAAGTAAGCGAGGAGTCGCTTACATCTTTCATCTGGAGATGTGAGGAATATTTCAAGCCAAATTAACCCAAGAAAAGCACCTGACCCAGATAACATACCTGGTCACGTACACAGATCTTTTGGGCTAATTCCCACCTGCTTTAAGGTGACCACCAATGGTTTATGTTAACGACCACAGGCCAGTTGCTAGACTCATCTTGGAACCCTATTACAGAACCCTATTACGGACTTTCCTGACCCCTCCTGTTTGTGTATCAACCAACCAGATCCATAGAAGATGCCATCTCCACTGAAATCCCTACAACCTGGAACACCTGGAGAGCAAAGACAGCAATGCTGTGAGAATGCTGTTCATTGACTACAGCATTCAATACTGTGATCCCATTTAAGGTGTCTGAAAGGCTCCACACTCTTGGACTGACACCTTCCATGTACGAATGTAGAATGGAGGTGGCAAGCCCGGAGGCATGGTGTCACGACGGCTCCCTGAATGTTGACAAAACAAAGGAGATGATTGTGCAACACAAACCACTGCCCGTGGAGCCAACATCGGTGAAGATCTCACCTGGTTGCTCACAACACAACCGGTTAAGAAAGTCCAACAACAATAGCTTTTCCTCCGCAGACCCCAGCCAGACAGAATCCTGAGCAACTTCTACAGGTGCATCACCGTCACAGAGTCTGCAGGACTGTCTCAGGAAAGGATATTTACCACTCCAGGGTCCTCAGTGGGGCCCACAGGATCGTTGACTCATCCTCGACACAACTCCTTCACACTTCTTTGTCAGAAAGATGATACAGGAGTGTGAAATCAAGGACCACCAGATTACGGAACAGTTTCTACTCGCGGGTCATCAGGGCTCTGAACACCTCGCACCCAGTGGTCCTCCCTCCAACCTGCCTGCTACATAATGCCTTATAAATGCTATTTTATAGGTTTATAAAGATTATAAAAATTTTGCATCAGCATTAGAAGCGGTCTCTACAGGTTTGTTTAACTGGACATACGGTGTGAATATGTTGCCAAATTCTTGGGTAAGCAAAGCTTGTTTACAGCCACAGATTACGGATTACACCATATTAATGCAGTTATAAAGCTTTATGAATGCAGAACTGAAGTGTTAACTGTAGTAAAATTCTTGGGTTAGCTAAGCTTGTTTATAGCCACAGATGGTTTATTACAATATATTCATGCTTACAACGTTCTTATGAACAGTGCATTTAGGAATGTGGCATTATAGAGTCCCAGCATTATAAGGTAATATATATACTCTATAACACCTTATTAGGGCAGTTATAAAGCTTTATGAATGCAGGAAATGTTAGCAAGACATTTTTTAAAATATAGTATTGGTCAGTGCTCGGTGATATTTAAGTTATGTGTCCTAAACGTCATTCTAAAAATGGTGGGTCGTTGCCCCAGTACCCTGGCAAGGGGTGGGTCAAATTCCTGCTCGCCCTTGAGTTCCCGGCGACCCTGTATGAAGTAACTGAGATTACCAGACAGTAAAGAAACTCATACTGGACAAGATGCTACTGCTTATCCGTCAACATTGCAAATCCAGCGAACTTCCACAGCAGGGAGTCTCGGAATGGCCTAAAGGAAAGTGTACCCGAGGCTCGCCCGATAATTAGTACCTAATCCATGTTTACCGCGAGGCGTGAACCCACAGCTGCGTGCATGGACCTGCGCACCTAACGGCCAGCGACTAACAGTTCAAGCGGGTTCTGCCGAGTCGCGCGCCAAGGCGGTTGAAGAAACTCCCCGAGTGTGTAATTACTGCTATTCGCTCCGGCAAGCAAACACACAGGAGCAAAAGGTGGGCGTGTCCGCCGGCCGGTGTTTGCGAGTGAAACGGTAACCTTGTCTGGCCCGCCGTGAAGCAAGTTACCCATTCAGCCTCTACCGGGTGGGTGGTTGGTTGGGGGGTAGGTTTACTACAGGTGACGCTAATTGCTGGGGGTCTCTTGATGGTTTTGTGCAGGTGTCAATTCGGTCTTTCACATAGGAACTTTAACGCAGATGATCAGATTCCATAATTGTCATATGACCCGCGCGGTAAACACTCCATTCATGCTGTTGGCTGTGCGGAAGCCTGTTTCAGGGAGGCTGGCGGGAAAAGGAACCGAAAGTTTCTTAGTATTTTGACTAGCAAAATTACGACTTATGAAGTTATTAAAGGATATATATTTTTCTAGATGTGATTAATGAGTTTAAATTTTTGACTTAGTAAGTAAAATAAATTTCTTCTAAAGTATGTCAGGTACCACTTTGGAATAAGACTACACTTAGTATTTTTAAACATATAGTATTTATAAATATTTATAAAACTGCATATTAACACTTTGTAAAGTGTTTATGATATTTATAACAATATTTCAAGCATTCATAAACTGTTTGTAATAGTAGCCTAAATTCAAAGTGGTACCATATATCATTGTTTTGAGAAAATAAGTGGTTAATTCTATATATTCTTTATAAAATTTTGACTTTTCATCTAAAAAAATGACTTAAGTTATTACTTGTTGCTAAAAGACACATTTTTCCAGATGTGATTATTTTAATTGCTTACGGTTTTTACTTAGTCAGTCAAAGTAATTTCTTACATCTAAATAATGACTTAAATATGTAAGGCACCACTTTGGAATAAGACTATACTTATAGAGTAGTTATAAATATTTATAAAACTGCTTATTAACACTTTGTAAAGTGTTTGTGATATTTATAACAATATTTCAAGCATTCATAAACTGTTTGTAATAGTAGTCTAAATTTAAAGTGGTACCGTATGTCGTTGTTTTGAGAAAATTAGTGGTAAATTCTATATATTCTATATAAATTTTTTTTTTTGGTTTGTTTAACTTAGTAAGTCAAAGAAATTTCTCATGTGTACATAATGACTAAAGTATGTCAGGTACCACTTTGTAATAAGGCTACACTTATATAGTGTTTATAAATGCTATTTATAAATGTTTTTGAACTGCTTATTAATACTTTGTAAAGAGTTTATGACATTTATAACAATATTTCAAGCATTCATTTAAAATAGTAGTCTAAATTTAAAGTGGTACCGTATGTCATTGTTTTGAGAAAATAAGTGGTTATTTCTATATATTCTATATAAAATTAGACCTTTCATCTTAAAATAATGACTGAAGTTATTACTTGTTGCTAATGGATATAATCCAGACGTGATTATTTTGATTGCTTACATTTTTTTACCTAGTAAGTCAAAGTAATTTCCTATGTGTAAATAATAACTAAAATATGTCAGGCACCACTTTTGAATAAGGCTACACTTATTATAGTGTTTATAATTGGTTTAAAATAAGTTTATTAATGGTTATTAATTAGGTCGTAAACACCTTAAAATTATTAATAAGCAGTTACAACAGGAGTAACAGTGACCTGTGGCGGGAATATCGGTGAACCCACATTGTTTTATACTCTCAAAGAATCACAATGCATAACTGTGGGTTCCAAAACTATGGTTAAAAAGGTTCCAGAATCATACTATAGGTTCTAATGCTATATGGGTTCTAAACCTATGGTTATAAAGGTTTATAAATCATACTGTGGGTTCTAAAGTAATGGTTATAAAGGCTCCAGAATCACAATGTGTATCTGTGGGTTCTAAAGCTATGGTTAAAAAGGTTCCAGAATCATAATGTAGGTTCTAATGCTATAGCTACAAAGGTACCAGAATTGCACTGTTGAACTGTGGGTTCTAAATTTATGGTTATAAAGGTTCCTGAATCACACTGTGGGTTTTATAAAGGCTTTTTTCAGGAGCTATAACAGCATGAAGGGAGGAGAACAATGGAGTGAGAGTGGAAGGGACAAATGATGAAGAGGCCAAGGGTTCTAAGTGGGTTTACCTGACCAGGTGTTTGATCAGAAGCTCCAGCATCTCTCGGTTCTGCTCTGGTAGTTTGTAGACCAGTGAGTGAACTGCCCCCAAGCGGTAATCCAGGTTCTCCGACTCTGAGGAGCACATACACAGTGGGAGAACGTTAAAGTGCTTTTATTCTAAAGAAGCTAAATAGCTGGTCAGGAGAGAATCATGCTGTGGTTATACAGGATCCAGAATCACACTGTAGGTTCCAAAGGTATGATTATTACGGTCCCAGAATGACACTGCGGAACTGTGGGTTCTAAAGCTATAGTTATAAAGGTTCCAGAATCACACTGTGGGTTCTACAGCTATGGTTATAAAATTTCTAGAATCATACTGTGGGTTCTAAACCTACGGGCTCCAGAATCACACTTTCACATTTGTGGGCTCTAGAACAGCAGTCTGTGGGAGGAATATTGTTGTGAATGCTAGAACCACAAAACTCTCAACTGTAGAACATGTGGAACTGCGGATTATAGAACTGCTGGAACTGTGGGTTCTAGACGTTTTCACAAACCTGGATTCTAAGGTTCGGGAACCACAGAATTGTGAAATTGTAAACTGTGGATTCTGGATTCTAGTAAAACAGTCCTGCGGGTTCTTTAGGCATTGCAAAAGTGTTCGTTCTAAAAATAAATTACAGTGGGTTCTAAAATTACACAACAAAGCTTTGCAAAACCGCATACAGTCATTCTATAATAAATTAATACAGCCAGTAAGGTGAGCAGATGTTCTCCAGAGCCTTAAGGCCTGTTGAGGCGAGTCGTTAAGGTGTTACCTTCCTCACCTGTCTGCGTGTGAGACAGATGTTCAGGTACGATGTACATGATAAGCACAGCGGAATAAAGCTGCACCAATCAGTTTAACAAGGACAGAAACAGATTATCATGGTTGCTACGGTGTAGATGAAGGTGCTGTTCATGGAGTGGAGTATGTTCTGAAAAATTTTATATCAATCAAAATACAAATACGAAAGCTCAATGTAATCCCGACTATAACACAAAACACTACCCACACTACAATACTGTCTCCTCTCCAGAATACAAAATAAAACACACACCAGCACACACCATAACCCACCTCAGGCTACAAACTGTAACACATAGTATACTTCACTCCTGAATCCTCAGTGTCATTCACAATGACATCCACCATAAGACTCACCATAACCCACTTCATACTACAAACTATAATTCTCAATAACACCATAATCCACACAACACCCACCATAACACACATCACAACCCACTTCATACTACAAACTATAATTCCAATAACACCATAATCCACACAACACCCACCATAACACACATCACAACCCACTTCATACTACAAACTATAATCCCAATAACACCATAATCCACACAACACCCACCATAACACACATCACAACCCACTTCATACTACAAACTATAATCCTCAATAACACCATAATCCACACAACACCCACCATAACACACATCACAACCCACTTCATACTACAAATTATAATCTCAATAACACCATAATCCACACAACACCCACCATAACACACATCACAACCCACTTCATACTACAAACTATAATCCCAATAACACCATAATCCACACAACACCCACCATAACACACATCACAACCCACTTCATACTACAAACTATAATCCCAATAACACCATAATCCACACAACACCCACCATAACACACATCACAACCCACTTCATACTACAAATTATAATCTCAATAACACCATAATCCACACAACACCCACCATAACACACATCACAACCCACTTCATACTACAAACTATAATCCCAATAACACCATAATCCACACAACACCCACCATAACACACATCACAACCCACTTCATACTACAAACTATAATCCCAATAACACCATAATCCACACAACACCCACCATAACACACATCGCAACCCACTTTATACTACAAACTATAATCCCAATAACACCATAATCCACACAACACCCACCATAACACACATCGCAACCCACTTCATACTACAAACTATAATTCCAATAACACCATAAACCACACAACACCCACCATAACACACATCACAACCCACTTCATACTACAAACTATAATTCCAATAACACCATAATCCACACAACACCCACCATAACACACATCACAACCCACCTCATACTACAAACTATAATCCCAATAACATCATAATCCACACAACACCCACCATAACACACATCACAACCCACTTCATACTACAAACTATAATCCCAATAACACCATAATCCACACAACACCCACCATAACACACATCACAACCCACTTCATACTACAAACTATAATTCCCAAAAACACCATAATCCACACAACACCCACCAAAACACACATCACAACCCACTTCATACTACAAACAATAATTCCCAAAAACATCATAATCCACACAACACCCACCATAACACACATCACAACTCACTTCATACTACAAACTATAATCCCAATAACACCATAATCCACACAACACCCACCATAACACACATCACAACCCATTTCATACTACAAACTATAATCCCAATAACACCATAATCCACACAACACCCACCATTACACACATCACAACTCACTTCATACTACAAACTATAATCCTCAATAACACCATAATCCACACAACACCCACCATAACACACATCACAACCCACTTCATACTACAAACTATAATCCCAATAACACCATAATCCACACAACACCCACCATAACACACATCACAACCAACTTCATACTACAAACTATAATCCCAATAACACCATAATCCACACAACACCCATCATAACACACATCAAAACCCACTTTATACTACAAACTATAATCCCAATAACACCATTATCCACACAACACCCACCATAACACACATCGCAACCCACTTTATACTACAAACTATAATCCCAATAACACCATAATCCACACAACACCAACCATAACACACATCACAACTCACTTCATACTACAAACTATAATTCCCAATAACACCATAATCCACACAACACCCACCATAACACACATCACAACCCACTTCATACTACAAACTATAATTCCCAAAAACACCATAATCCACACAACACCCACCATAACACACATCACAACCCACTTCATGCTACAAACTATAATCCCAATAACACCATAATCCACACAACACCCACCATAACACACTTCACAACCCACTTCATACTACAAACTATAATTCCCAAAAACACCATAATCCACACAACACCCACCATAACACGCATCACAACCCACTTCGTACTACAAACTATAATCCCAAAAACACCATAATCCACACAACACCCACCATAACACACATCACAACCCACTTCGTACTACAAACTATAATCCCAATAACACCATAATCCACACAACACCCACCATAACACACATCACAACCCACTTCATACTACAAACTATAATTCCCCAAAACACCATAATCCACACAACACCCACCATAACACACATCACAACCCACTTCATACTACAAACTATAATTCCCCAAAACACCATAATCCACACAACACCCACCATAACACACATCACAACCCACTTCATACTACAAACTATAATTCCCAAAAACACCATAATCCACACAACACCCACCATAACACACATCACAACCCACTTCATACTACAAACTATAATCCTCAATAACACCATAATCCACACAACACCCACCATAACACACATCACAACCCACTTCATACTACAAACTATAATCCTCAATAACACCATAATCCACACAACACCCACCATAACACACATCACAACCCACTTCATACTACAAACTATAATCCCAAAAACACCATAATCCACACAACACCCACCATAACACACATCACAACCCACTTCATACTACAAACTATAATCCCAAAAACACCATAATCCACACAACACCCACCATAACACACATCACAACCCACTTCATACTACAAACTATAATTCCCAATAACACCATAATCCACAAAAACATGCATTTAAATCCACACTGGACACAAACACCCACCATAATACACCATTATACACACTATAATTCACACTAACATATTCCATAATCCACACCATAACCCACCATAATCCACACCATCACCCACGTCATAATACAAATTGTAATCCACACTAACCCCATAATCCACACAAACACCTACCTGAATCCACACTATAACCCACCTAATACTATTAACTAGAGTTCACACCATAATCCACACAAACACTAACACCATAATTCACACTATAATCTACACTAACACCCACCATAACGCACACTGTAATTTACAATAACATTCAACATAATACACATCATAACCTATCCCATAATACAAACTAGGCCGCACAGTATACTCCACTCCTGAATCCTCAGTCCACAATCCACACTAACACCCACCATAATCCACACTGACACCCAGCATTATCTACATTAACACCGACCACAAACCACACTAACACCCACCATAATCCACACTAACACCCAGCATTATCTACATTAACACCGACCACAAACCACACTAACACCCACCATAATCCACACTAACACCCACCATAATCCACACTAACACCCAGCATTATCTACATTAACACCGACCACAAACCACACTAACACCCACCATAATCCACACTAGCACCCAGCATTATCTACATTAACACCGACCACAAACCACACTAACACCCAACATAATCCACACTAACACCCAGCATTATCTACATTAACACCGACCACAATCCACACTAAAACCCACCATATTCCACACTAACACCCAGCATTATCTACATTAACACCGACCACAATCCACACTAAAACCCACCATAATCCATACTAACACCCACCATAATCCACACTAACACCCAGCATTATCTACATTAACACCGACCACAAACCACACTAACACCCAACATAATCCACACTAACACCCAGCATTATCTACATTAACACCGACCACAAACCACACTAACACCCACCATAATCCACACTAACACCCAGCATTATCTACATTAACACCGACCACAATCCACACTAAAACCCACCATAATCCATACTAACACCCACCATAATCCACACTAACACCCAGCATTATCTACATTAACACCGACCATAATCCACACTAACATCCACCATAATCCACACTAACATCCACCATAATCCACACTAACACCCAGCATTATCTACATTAACACCGACCATAATCCACACTAACACCCACCATAATCCACACTAACATCCAGCATTATCTACATTAACACCCACCATAATCCACACTAACACCGACCATAATCCACACTAACACCCACCATAATCCACACTAACACCCAGCATTATCTACATTAACACCGACCACAATCCACACTAAAACCCACCATAATCCACACTAACACCCAGCATTATCTACATTAACACCGACCATAATCCACACTAACACCCCCCATAATCCACACTAACACCCAGCATTATCTACATTAACACCGACCATAATCCACACTAACATCCACCATAATCCACACTAACATCCACCATAATCCACACTAACACCCAGCATTATCTACATTAACACCGACCATAATCCACACTAACACCCACCATAATCCACACTAACACCCAGCATTATCTACATTAACACCCACCATAATCCACACTAACACCCACCATAATCCACCTTAACACCCACTATAATCCACACTAACACCCAGCATTATCTACATTAACACCGACCATAATCCACACTAACACCCACCATAATCCACACTGACACCCAGCATTATCTACATTAACACCCACCATAATCCACACTAACACTCACCACAATCCACACTAACACCCATCATAATCCATACTAACACCCACAATAATCCTCACTAACACCCACCATAATTCACACTGACATCCACCATAATCCACACTAACACTTACCATAACCTACACTAACACCTACCATAATCTACACTAACACTCACCATAATCCTCACTAACACCCACCATAATCCTCACTAACACCCACCATAATCTACACTAACACCCACCATAATCCACACTAACACCCACCATAATCCACACTAACACCCACCATAATCCACACTAACACTCACTATAATCCTCACTAACACCCACCATAATCTACACTAACACCCACCATAATCTACACTAACACCCACCATAATCCACACTGACACCCAGCATTATCTACGTTAACACCGACCACAAACCACACTAACACCCACCATAATCCACACTAACACCCAGCATTATCTACATTAACACCGACCACAATCCACACTAAAACCCACCATAATCCATACTAACACCCACCATAATCCACACTAACACCCAGCATTATCTACATTAACACCGACCACAAACCACACTAACACCCACCATAATCCACACTAACACCCAGCATTATCTACATTAACACCGACCACAAACCACACTAACACCCAACATAATCCACACTAACACCCAGCATTATCTACATTAACACCGACCACAATCCACACTAAAACCCACCATAATCCATACTAACACCCACCATAATCCACACTAACACCCAGCATTATCTACATTAACACCGACCACAATCCACACTAAAACCCACCATAATCCATACTAACACCCAGCATTATCTACATTAACACCGACCATAATCCACACTAACACCCACCATAATCCACACTAACACCCAGCATTATCTACATTAACACCGACCATAATCCACACTAACACCCACCATATTCCACACTAACACCCAGCATTATCTACATTAACACCGACCACAATCCACACTAACACCCCCCATAATCCACACTAACACCCAGCATTATCTACATTAACACCCACCATAATCCATACTAACACCCACCATAATCCACCTTAACACCCACTATAATCCACACTAACACCCAGCATTATCTACATTAACACCGACCATAATCCACACTAACACCCACCATAATCCACACTGACACCCAGCATTATCTACATTAACACCCACCATAATCCACACTAACACTCACCACAATCCACACTAACACCCACCATAATCCATACTAACACCCACCATAATCCACACTAACACCCACCATAATCCACACTAACACCCACCATAATTCACACCAACATCCACCATAATCCACACTAACACTTACCATAACCTACACTAACACCTACCATAATCTACACTAACACTCACCATAATCCTCACTAACACCCACCATAATCCTCACTAACACCCACCATAATCCTCACTAACACCCACAATAATCCTCACTAACACCCACCACAATTCACACTGACATCCACCATAATCCACACTAACACCTACCATAATCTACACTAACACTCACCACAATGCTCACTAACACCCACCATAATCCTCACTAACACCCACCATAATCTACACTAACACCCACCATAATCCACACTAACACCCACCATAATCCACACTAACACCCACCATAATCCACACTAACACCCACCATAATCCACACTAACACTCACTATAATCCTCACTAACACCCACCATAATCTACACTAACACACACCATAATCTACACTAACACCCGCCATAATCTACACTAACACCCACCATAATCCTCACTAACACCCACCATAATCCACACTAACACCCACCATAATCCACACTAACACCCACCATAATCCACACTAACACTCACTATAATCTACACTAACACACACCATAATCTACACTAACACCCACCATAATCTACACTAACACCCACCATAATACACACTAACACCCACCATAATCTACACTAACACCCACCATCATCCACACTAACACCCACCATCATCCACACTAACACCCACCATCATCCACACTAACACCCACCATAATACACACCCAACTATAACCCACAGTATACTCCAATCCTGAATCCACACTTTCATTAACAATAACGTCCACCATAATCCACACAGTATAAACCAAAACCCACCACATAATACACACCATAATTCACACAGTATAAACCAAAACCCACCAAATAATACACACCATAATCCACACAGTATAAACCAAAACCCACCACATAATACACACCATAATCCACACAGTATAAACCAAAACCCACCAAATAATACACACCATAATCCACACAGTATAAATCAAAACCCACCACATAATACACACCATAATCCACACAGTATAAACCAAAACCCACCACATAATACACACCATAATCCACACAGTATAAACCAAAACCCACCACATAATACACACCATAATTCACACTAACACACACAATAACTCAAACCATAATACAAAATAAAGCCAATGGTATAATTCACACCATTATCCGTATCATAACACACACTCTGATTTAAGTAGTAATTCACTAAATCATGTTTGAAGCACAAACACAAAACATGGCAACAGTAAACTGCTGTAGTTTGTGTAGTAAATTTATCATTCAAGTCATCAGACATACACACCAACACCACCAAGGACAAACAGACAGGCTGCGATGTGTACACGTCATCCGAACAACGGAAAAAAGAAAACATTCCTCTCTCTGACCCCCCCACACACACACACACGTTTGTCTTACTATGTTAGTGAGGTCATCCATAGGTTTCTATAGATCTTTGCTGTCCTATAACTAAATAATACTACACCTACACCTACACCTAACCCTAACCTTACCCTTAGTACCCCAAAGACTAATTTTCTGCTCTACTAGATTTTTTTAAAAAACTTAATTTTTGGAGAAAATGACATGTCCTAAAGTGAGGACCAGCAAAATGTCCTCAGACTGTACTATACTAGTAAGGACATGTGGTCCTCACAACTATACCTCTACAAGAACACACATACACACACTCACTCACTCACACACATACTGAACTGTTAACCCACACGGGAGTGTGTACAGAGGAAAGTCTAATCAAGTGGAAAGATCTAATAAAAGCCTTTATTATGTTTCTGAGGGCCTTGGGGGTGAAGTGGGGGTGGGGGGGGTGGGGGGGGTTGTCATGTACACTGCCGAAAGAGAAAGAAAAAAAAAACCCAGAGGGATTTCCTCTCTCTCTCTCGTTTCTTTTTCTTATAAACAGATGGAGTACAGACAGCTGGCCTTAAATAACCTCAGCACACACACACTCTCCAAACACACACGCTCTCCGAACACGTGCTGTAACATTACAGTAGACAGCAAAAACAAACAAAAACTCCAAAACAGCAGCGCTAACAATCGTGCCAGCCAATCACAATCAAGTACTGAGTTTAAAGTGGGAAATTTCAAAACCACTACACAAACCGTATGTGAGCATTTTGCAGAACTGAGTATTTTCGGGATGCCAAAGCAGCAGCACCTAGAACTGAGGGACTGTGGGTTCTACAACTGTACACCAATGGGTTCTACAACTGCATACCAATGGGTTCTATAACTGCATAGCAATGTGTTCTACAAATGTACACCAATGGGTTCTACAACTGTATACCAATGTGTTCTACAACTGCACACCAATGGGTTCTACAACTGCACACCAATGGGTTCTACAACTGTATACCAATGGGTTTTGTAACTGCATACCAATCGGTTTTACAACTGCATACTAACGGGCTCTACACCTGTATAGCAATGGGACATAGATGTGTATACCAATGGGTCCTACAACTGTACACCCATGGGCTCTACAGCTGTACACCAATGGTCTCTATAACTGCATACCAATGGGTTCTTCAACTGCCTACCAATGGGGTCTATAATTGCATACCAATGGGCTCTACACCTGTACAACTATGGGTTTTAAAACTGCATACCAAAAGATTTTACAACTGTATACTAATGGGCTCTACAACTGTATAGAAATGGGTTCTAGAAGTGTATACCAATGGGTTTTACAACTGTACACCAATGTGTTCTACAACTGCATACCAATGGGATCTATAATTGCATAGCAATGGGCTCTGCAACTGTATATCAATGGGTTCTACAGCTGTACACCCGTGGGCTCTACAGCTGTACACCAATGGTCTCTATAGCTGCATACCAATGAGCTCTATAACTGTAAACCAATCGGTTCTACAACTGCATACCAATGGGGTTTACAACTGTATACTAATGGGCTCTACACCTGTACAACTATGGGTTTTATAACTGCATACCAAAAGATTTTACAACTGTATACTAATGGGCTAGACAACTGTATAGCAATGTGTTCTACAACTGCATACCAATGGGATCTATAATTGCATAGCAATGGGCTCTGCAACTGTATATAAATGGGTTCTACAGCTGTACACCAATGGTGTCTATAGCTGCATAACAATGAGCTCTACAACTGTACACCAATGGGCTATACAACTGCATACCAATGGGTTCTATAATTGCATACCAATGGGCTCTACACTTGTACAACTATGGGTTTTATAATTGCATACCAAAAGATTTTACAACTGTATACTAATGGGCTCTACAACTGTATAGCAATCTGTTCTAGAAGTGTATACCAATGGGTTCTACAACTGTACACCTATGTGTTCTGCAACTGCATACCAAGGGGATCTATAATTGCATAGCAATGGGCTCTGCAACTGTCTATCAATGGGTTCTACAGCTGGTTCTACTATGGATCGACAGCAACTCCAGAACACCTGAAAGACAGCAAGGCATTGGATTTTAGGACTCTAGAAGAACTGCATACAGTGGGTTCTAGAACTCCAGAACACCTGCAAAACTTCAGTAGCTGCGAAACCGTGGGTCCTAAATTTAAAACGGCGAGTTCTAGACTCATTAGCTGCGTCTCTCACCGGAGCAGCAGGTAATGACAGTAACGTTAACGAGTCTAATGAGCGTGATGGTGTAATTGTGGAGGTGCCCGTACTTGCTGCGCTGAGGAGCTCCCGGTGCAGACTGTAGGTCATGAGAGGTTCACTCAGACTCCTGTTGGAAAACAACACATAACACATAAACACACATACACACACACATTAGTGAACTACACACGCAGAGGGGTGCTACGGAACTCACCGCAGATAGAACTTCATGGCACTGGTGATGGTTTTGATGTCCCACTCGCTGCTGTTCATGTCCACATCGCCTGGACACTTGGAGTCTGCAGACACACGACCAGGCAGGACAGAAGTGATCATTTACTTTCCCACATCAACTAACTCTTCAGTCTCGAGCTACAAGGCTAATGCAGGTAATCCAGGATTACACCCCACCAGTTAGCAGGGAGCTAACGTAACAGCCTGTCCACATCACTGTGTTGAGTCATGTACCTGTATGTAATAGTAATATGTCCATCTTTAATATACATTAAAGAACAGAGTAACCTCGTATACAGAGAACCAGATAGAACTAGTCTGTAAGTGTAGAACTACAAAGTGAACCTGGACAGTGAGTGTAGATACAAGAAGGTGGACCTAATAAAGTGGATGGTCAGTGGATATACTTGGCTAAAGGTAAGGGTTAGGGTTAGGGTAAGGGTAAGGGTTAGGGTTTAGGGTTAGGGTTTTAGGGTTTAGGGTTTAGGGTAAGGCCTAAGATGTAAGGAATAAGGGTTAAGGTTATGGAAGGGTTTAGGGTTTAGGGTTAGGGTTAGGATTAAGGTTATGGAAGGGTTTAGGGTTAGGGTTAGGGTTTAGAGTTAAGGTTATGGAAGGGTTTAGGGTTAGGTTTAAGGTAAGTGTTAGGGTTACAGTTAGGGTAAGGGTTAAGGTAGGAGTAGGGGTTAGGTTAGGGTTAGGGTTAAGGTAGGGTTAGGGTTAAGGTAGGGGTAGGGGTTATGTTTAAGACAATTGCTAGGGTTAGGTTAAGGATTAAGGTAGGGGTAGGGGTTAGGTTAGGTTAGGGGTTAGGTTAGGGTTAGGGTTAAGGTAGGGGTTATGTTTAAGGTCATTGTCAGGGTTAGGGTAAGGGTTAAGGGAGGGGTAGGGTTAGGTTTAAAGCTTGGGGTTAGGCTTAATGTTAAAGTTAAGGTTAAGGTAAGGATTCAAGTTAGGGTTAAGGTAGGGGTAGGGGTTAGGGTTAGGGTAGGGGTTATGTTTAAGGTAATTGTTAGGGTTAGGGTTAAGGTAGGGGTAGGGGTTAGGGTTAGTGTTAGGGTTAGGGTTAAGGTAGGGGTAGGGGTTATGTTTAAGGTAATTGTTAGGGTTAGGGTAAGGGTTAAGTGTGGTAGGGTTAGGGTTAGGTTTAAGGTAGGGGCAGGGGTAGGGGTTAGGTTAGGTTAGGTTTAGGGTTAGGGTTAGGGTTAAGGTAGGGTTTAGGGTTAGGGTAGGGGTTATGTTTAAGGTAATTGTTAGGTTTAGGGTAAGGGTTAAGGAAGGGGTAGGGTTAGGTTTAAAGGTTGGGGTTGTGCTTAAGGTTATATTGATCGTTAAAGTTAAGGTTAAGGTAAGGATTCAAGTTAAGGTTAGGGTAAGGGTTAAGGTAGGGTTAGGGTTAAGGTAGGCGTAGGGGTTATGTTTAAGGTAATTGTTAGAGTTAGGGTAAGGTTTAAGGTAGGGGTAGGGGTTAGGTTAGGGTTAGGGTTAAGGTAGGGGTAGGGGTTAGGTTAGGGTTAGGGTAGGAGTAGGGGTTATGTTTAAGGTAATTGCTAGGGTTAGGTTAAGGTTTAAGGTAGGGGTAGGGGTTAGGTTAGGGTTAGGGTTAAGGTAGGGGTAGGGGTTAGGTTAGTGTTAGGGTTAAGGTAGGGGTAGGGGTTATGTTTAAGGTAATTGTTAGGGTTAGGGTAAGGGTAAGTGTGGTAGGGTTAGGGTTAGGTTTAAGGTAGGGGCAGGGGTAGGGGTTAGGTTAGGTTTAGGGTTAGGGTTAAGGTAGGGGTAGGGGTTAGGGTTATGTTTAAGGTAATTGTTAGGTTTAGGGTAAGGGTTAAGTGAGGGGTAGGGTTAGGTTTAAAGGTTGGCGTTATGCTTAAGGTCAAATTGATCATTAAAGTTAAGGTTAAGGTAAGGATTCAAGTAAAGGTTAGGGTTAGGGTTGGTTAGGGTTAGGGTAGGGGTAGTAGTTAGGGTTATGTTTAAGGTAATTGTTAGGTTTAGGGTAAGTGTTAAGTGAGGGGTAGGGTTAGGTTTAAAGGTTGGGGTTATGCTTAAGGTTAAATTGATCATTAAAGTTAAGGATAAGGTAAGGATTCAAGTTAAGATTAG
Source organism: Megaleporinus macrocephalus (assembly GCA_021613375.1). NCBI lineage: Eukaryota > Metazoa > Chordata > Actinopteri > Characiformes > Anostomidae > Megaleporinus > Megaleporinus macrocephalus. The sequence goes on from CM038726.1 coordinate 2,227,394, forward strand.
GGTTAGGGTTGGTTAGGGGTTATGTTTAAGGTAATTGTTAGGGTTAGGGTAAGGGTTAAGGAAGGGGTAGGGTTAGGTTTAAAGGTTGGCGTTATGCTTAAGGTCAAATTGATCATTAAAGTTAAGGTTAAGGTAAGGATTCAAGTTAAGATTAGGGTTAGGGTTGCTTAGGGTTAGGGTTAGTATTATTTGTTACAGATACATGCAGCTGTTTGAAAGAGGTGTCCAGCCTATTGTGCTGTACTGTGTCCTGCAGGTCAGACCTGTTCTCTCTGCTTCTAGTGCAAAATCAGGCTGCAGGTCGTTCTCTCACCAAAGAAGGCGTTCAGCAGCTTCTGCACTTGGATGTTGCTGCCGACCGTCCTATACACTCCTTCCTGAGTCAGCCCTAAGTAAAGGGGGTGAGAGAGAGAGAGAGAGAGAGAGAGAGAGCATTAGGGAGGAACTGTTGTCCAGATTGAGGGGGAGTGCAGTAGTGGGGAACGTCATGGCAGCACAGTGGAAAAGTACGACTCACTGCGGCAGCCCAGTCAGTTAGCGCTTAGCCAGCGTTAGCCCTGCGCCGGCCAACTTTCCTCAAAGTAGAACTTTTATACTTTCCTAACAGTCTGTCCGCTCGCCGCCCATCGCTGCCAGACTGCAGACCCTCTGCGGCCAGCCAAGACTCCAAACCCCAAACTGAAGATCAGATTTCCCTTTTTTCAAATCCCAGATAAAATCAGAACCTCGGGTCTGTAGCGTTTGGCTCCGCATCGCACAGGAAACATGCTGGTTTTGGGTGGACAGGTCTTTTCCCCCTCGTGGTGTAACCCAGCGAGGTGAGGGCTCTCGTTCCTACAGAGCGCTACAGGCTTCCTCGTTTCTCCCACTGACCATCTGCTCCCTTACAACAGGCTTTCAGTGGCCCAGATGCTTTTTCACTGGGTTCTAGTTTGTCACTGGGTTCTCATTTTTTACTGGGTTCCAGTTTTTCACTGGGTACTAGTTTTTCACTGGGTTCTAGCCTGTCACTGGGTTCTCGTTTTTTACTGGGTTCTAGCTTGTCACTGGGATCCAGTTTTTCCTCTGGGTTCTAGTTTGTCATTCGGTTCTCGTTTTTTACCTGGTTCCAGTTTATCACTGAGTTCCAGTTTGTCACTGGATTCTCCATTTTTACTGGGTTCCAGTTTTTCACTAGATTCCAGATATATGCAGCACTGGGCAAGTTTTAGATACCTGAAGTTTTTATTTACTCTGTAACACTTTATTATTAAATATTAATCAGTATTAATAGAGTAAGTAGTGCTTTTACACTTTATTATTAAATATTAAACAGTATTAATAGAGTAAGTAGTGCTTTTACACTTTATTATTAAATATTAAACAGTATTAATAGAGTATTTAGTACTTTTACACTTTATTATTAAATATTAATCAGTATTAACAGAGTAAGTAGTGCTTTTACACTTTATTATTAAATATTAATCAGTATTAATAGAGTAAGTAGTGCTTTTACACTTTATTATTAAATATTAAACAGTATTAATAGAGTAAGTAGTGCTCTTACACTTTATTATTAAATATTAAACAGTATTAATAGAGTATTTAGTACTTTAACACTTTATTATTAAATATTAATCAGTATTAACAGAGTAAGTAGTGCTTTTACACTTTATTATTAAATATTAAACAGTATTAATAGAGTAATTAGTACTTTTACATTTTATTATTAAATATTAATCAGTATTAACAGAGTAAGTAGAGCTTTTACACTTTATTATTAAATATTAATCAGTATTAATAGAGTAAGTAGTGCTTTTACACTTTATTATTAAATATTAATCAGTATTAACAGAGTAAGTAGTGCTTTTACACTATTATTAAATATTAAACTGTATTAATAGAGTAAGTAGAGCTTTTACACTTTATTATTAAATATTAATCAGTATTAATAAAGTAGTGCTTTTACACTTTATTATTAAATATTAAACAGTATTCATAAAGAAGTGCTTTTACACTTTATTATTAAATATTAATCAGTTTTAATAGAGTATGTAGAGCTTTTACACTATATTATTAAATATTAATCAGTAGTAATAGAGTAAGTAGTGCTTTTACACTTTGTTATTAAATATTAATCAGTATTAATAAAGTAGTGCTTTTACACTTTATTATTAAATATTAAACAGTATTAATAAAGAAGTGCTTTTACACTTTATTATTAAATATTAATCAGTTTTAATAGAGTATGTAGAGCTTTTACACTATATTATTAAATATTAATCAGTAGTAATAGAGTAAGTAGTGCTTTTACACTTTGTTATTAAATATTAATCAGTATTAACAGAGTAAGAAGTGCTTTTACACTATATTATTAAATATTAATCAGTAGTAATAGAGTAAGTAGTGCTTTTACACTTTGTTATTAAATATTAATCAGTATTAACAGAGTAAGAAGTGCTTTTACACTTTATTATTAAATATTAAACAGTATTAATAGAGTAAGTAGTGCTTTTCCACTTTATTATTAAATATTAAACAGCATTAATAGAGTAAGTAGAGCTTTTCCATATGTCAGTGTTTATTTAACTCTTTCTAAGCTTCTCCTAAACAACCCAGTATTATATACAGTTCTAATCTAATACCTGCTTTGACTGCTCAGTACTTCATTAAGCTAAATCAAGATTTGCTGCTGAAGGAACTGAACACATTCATACAATGTCTGGGGCGTCCAGGAGAAATCTGGAACCTAACTTTGTTCTTCAAACTGGAGCTCAAGATCTGATCTACTTCTCTCTCAATAACATATTCATGTTACTTTGTATTGTATGTATGATTATTTACATCTGTTCTAATCAGATCTGCTGGTGTTACTGGTGAACATACACTTATTGATCAGGTAATGGTTTTTACACAGTTAGCAAACCTGCAGTCCAATCAATGAAACTACATTAGAGCGAGGTGTAGAGCTTCACCTTAAACTTCTTGAGTTTGCTATTCACAAGAAGCATCTGCTGATGTGAACCATGCCTCCAAAAAAAGAGATCTCCAAAGACCTACCATCAAGAACTGCTGATCTGCATAAAACTGGAAAGGGTTACAGCGTAATCTCCAAGACTTTAGGTATTAACCATCCACAGTCAGACACACTGTCTACAGATGGAGACGAGTTAGTACCTGGGCTACTCTCCCTAGAAGTGGGTTCCCCGCCAAGTTGACTACAAAGACACAAGGCAGAATGCTCAGAGAGGTACAGAAGAACTCTAGAGGAACAGCTTAAGGCTTGAGGGAATCACTGGAACTGGTCAGCATCTCTGTGAATGAGTCTACCAAACGCAAACCATTGAACAGGCATGGCGTCCATGGCAGGGCACCACGGAGGAAACCTCTGCTTTCCAAACAAAACATCACTGCACACCTGAAATTTGCCAAAGACTACCTTGACACTTCACAACGCTACTGGGAAGATGTTTGGTGGACTGATGAAACCAAGGTTGAATTGTTTGGGAAGAACAGGCAGCACTATGTATAGCTTAAAAGGAAACTGCATACCAACATAAACACATCATCCCAACGGTGAAGTACGATGGTGGGAGCGTCATGATCTGGGGCTGCTTTGCTGCTTCGGGTGCCTGGACCTCTTGCCATCATCGAGGGGAACATGGATTCTCAAGTTTAACAAGGCACCCTACAGACTAATGTCAGGGTGGCTGTCCACCAGCTGAAGCTCAGTCGAATCTGGATGATGCAGCAGGACAATGACGCCAAACATTGAAGTAAATCTACTAGAGAACGGCTTCAAAACAAGAAACCCAGTCCAGACCTGACCTGTGGAATGACCTTAAGAAAGTTGTTCACACCAGACATCCTAAGAATACGGCTGAGCTGAAGCAGTTCTGTAAGGAAGGATGGTCCAGAATTCCTCCTGAACGTTGAGCAGGTCTGATCAGCAACTACCGGACACGTCTGTTGGAGGTTATCGCTGCCAAAGAAGGTTCGACCAGTCAATAAATCCAAGAGTTCACTTACTTTTTCTTGCCACCGTATCTAACACGGTCTACATAGTGCTAGGAAGGAACACACAGTATTTTTGTTGGAGAAATACGGTAAAACACTGTGGTTTTCTGTTTAATACATTTCAAACGGAATTTACTAATCACTGCTTTCTGTACTCATTAGAGTTTCACGGACTTCCTCGACTCAGCTCCGTAGTATCCTGCAAGAAATACTGCTGTCGTTACTGGTTGCTATCCTAAACAGCCATCAGCGAAGTTTTATTCTCAGTTTATAACACAGTGACGGTTGTTTACAGCAGCAGAAGAGTCTAGTCCTGCTCTTCTTCAGCTGCTTTCAGCCTGACTCGGTAACGCTGCGAGTGAGTGTGGGGGTCTGAGGCATCCCAAAAATGCAGAACTGTTTTTGGCCGCCGCGCAGCAGCGTGTGCGAGTGTGTGTAAGTGTGTGTGTGTATCTGACAGAACACTATTTATATGGAAATTTATTTACAGTACTGTCCAAAAGTCAGAGACCACCCTTCATTTAGTTAAGCTCCGGTCCAAACGCCCGCCGAGGGGCCCGAATCACGGAAAACTGAACATTCCTGACTCTTTTGGTTGAAAAGAGGATCTGTCCTGCCGGGTTGGTGGGTGGTCACGTTGTAGCTTTCTGTGCACGTAAACAGGCTGCTATAAAGGTTTAAAGCCCAAAGTATCACGCCAGTGGGAGAAGCTCTCTCCCACAGCAGTCTAAAAGACGCGACCCCTTTGTTTTTAGGTTACAAGGTGACATCATCTCGTGTCATAATACTTATGGGACGCCTACAGGCCTTCACTCAACGCACAGCAGCTACTGGAGGCTGGGAAGGGTCCGATGCGAGGGGAAATCTGTATGTTCTGCCAAAGGTACAACCGCAAGCACATCAGTGGTTAAAATTCATTTCTAGCACTGATCGTCCCTACAGTTTCCACCACTGCTGAACCGTTTCCTCTACTGTCCCCTCCACTGCTGAGCCGTTCCCTCTACTGTCCCCACCACTGCTGAACCGTTCCCTCTACTGTCCCCTCTACTGCTGAACCATTCCCTCTACTGTCCCCACCACTGCTGAACCATTCCCTCTACTGTCCCCACCACTGCTGAACCATTCCCTCTACTGTCCCCACCACTGCTGAACCGTTCCCTCTACTGTCCCCACCATTGCTCAACTGTTTCCTCCACTGTTCAACTGTTCCCTCTACTGTTCAACTGTTCCCTTTACTGTTTCCTCCACTGTTCAACTGTTTCCTCCACTGTTCAACTGTTTCCTCCACTGTTCAACTGTTTCCTCCACTGTTCAACTGTTTCCTCCACTGTTCAACTGTTTTCTCCCCTGTTCAACTGTTCCCGTCACCGTTAAACTGTTCCTCCGCTGTTACCTCCACTGTTCCCTCCACAATTTTCCATCCACTGTTCAACTGTTCTCTCCACAGTTCCCTCCACTACTCCCTCCACTACTCCCACCACAACCCCCCATTTACAGCTCCCTCCACTACTACCCACAGACCTCCCTCCACAGCTCCCTCCACAGCCTCCTTTACAGCTCCCTCCACTGCTCATCAACTGCTCCCTCCACTGCATCCTCCACAGCTCTCTTCATTGATAAAAAGTCAGTGCACTACTTAGGCAGCGATCTGGGCTTTAATACAGAGCCTGTATGTGACTCTGAGTAAGAGTGTCTGCTAAATGCCATAAATGTAAATCTCAATTAATAAGTGGAGAAGTTACCAAATTAGAAAAGAGATGTTAAACAAATCAGAGTCCATACGGAGTTCACAGCCCACCAATGCCAGTCAATATGGGATCTCCTGAATACAGAGCTCATTTACATACATTATATTGCCAGAAGTCTTAACTTGTCTCACTTCACATACATATGAACTTGAGTGACGTCCCGTTCTTAATCCATAGGGTTTAATATGATGTGGGTCCAACCTTTGCAGCTATAACAGCTTCAGCTCTTCTGGGAAGTCTCTCCACACGGTTTAGGAGAGTGTTTACGGGAATGTTTGACCAACAGTTCTTCCAGAAGACCATCTGTGAGGTCAGACACTGATGTTGGACGAGAAGGTCTGGCTCACAATCTCTACTCTAATTCATCCCAAAGATATTCTATCAGGTTGAGGTCAGAACTCTGTGCAGGCCAGTCAAGTTGTTCCACACCAAACTCGCTCCACCATGTCTTTATGGAGCTGCTCTGTGCACTGGTGGGCAGTCATGTTGGAACAGGAAGGGGCCGTCCACAAACTGTCTCCACAAAGTTGGGAGTCCAGAATCTTTTGGTCTGCTAAAGCATTAAGAGTTCCTTTCACTGGAACTAAGTCCACCTCCTGAAAAACAACCCAACACCATAATCCCCCCTCCACCAAACTTTACACTCGGCACAATGCAGTCAGGCAAGTACCGTTCTCCTGGCAACCGCCAAACCCAGACTCGTTCATCGGATTGCCAGACGGAGAAGCTTGATTGGTCACTCCTGAGAACTCGTCTCCACAGCTCTAGAGTCCAGTGGTGGTGTACTTTACTCCACTGCATCTGGCGCTCTGCGTTGTTCTTGGTGATGTAAGGCTTGGATGCAGCTGCTCGGCCATGGAGACCCATTCCATGAAGCTCTCTACACTCTGTTCCTAAGCTGATCTGAAGACCACATGAAGTTTGGAGGTCTGTAGTGATGGACTCTGTAGAAAGTTGGTGACCTCTGTGCACTCTGCTCCTCAGCATCCACTGACCCGCTCTGTCATTGTACATGTTCTACCACTTGGTGTCTGAGTTGCTGTCATTCTCAATCACTTCCACTTTGTTCTAACACCACTGACAGTCCACTGTGGAATATTTAGTAGTGAGGAAACTTCACCACTGGACTTGTTGCACAGGTGGCGTCCTATCAAGGTTCACTGAGCTCCTGAGAGCGACCCATTCTTTACTAATGTGTGTAGAAGCAGTCTACACCCGAGTTCAGTGATGTGGATGGGGGAGTGAAGACTTTTGGCAACATAGTGTACATCAGCCTGTTTACGTCTAATGAAAGTAGGTTAAATAATGTTTGTGTGCAAATGATTTATGACTGTTTTTGATAAACGGAATAACAAATATTCAATGGGGAGGTGTGATGTGGTACAGACCTCTTTACTCATTTCTCAGGTGGTCTTTCAGAGGAGATTAGATGTAAATAAACTAAACTAAGGATCTTCTTGCGTAAAGAAGGAGAGAAATAAGGGGGAAAACAAGCGTTTCCATAAACAGCTGCAGAGAAAACGGGAGGCTAAACTGACTTTTGGGGGTGTGGCTGCAGATTTGCCTGAGAAATCGAAAGCGTGTCTCTTAAAAAGAACCCAAGGCGAACGACAAAAGCACCAAGTTCTGAAAATTACACTACACTAAACATACCTTTCCTGCTTTTGCCCACTGAAAGATGAAGAACTGAACGGTGGTCTCGTGTTTGAATGACTGAAAGAGACGTTTTTCTCTATATTTCTCTTCTTTCTTTCGCTTCTCTTTTCTCATACGGAGCGCTAGAGAAGGCGAGTTTCTGTTCCAGTGCTCTGCGGTGCTCTGCTGCCCTCTACTGGCTCAGTGCTGTCGGATTCTGTTTTACAGCCAGAAATGCAGCTATGCGACTGTAACAGGTTGAAACCCAAACATGAAGCCGGTTTAATAACTTATGAAGCTCCATAAATCTTTTTTACCAACTGCCCAAAAACTGTCCAGCACGAGCTGCTATTGTTCTGGAAAGCATTCCCGTCATAAAACCCATTAAACTTCAGGAATTCTCCTCCGCATCCGACATTTCACCCGCTTAGCGGCCCAGGTTTGGTTCGAGTTTATTTAGAGGCTGCAGTTCAGAAATGTTTGGTTCCCCTATAGTATTCCAGGCAATTTCTACAGTATTCAAGGTGGTTCCCTACAGTATGCCAGGCGGTTCCCTATAGTATGTCAGGTGGTTCCCTATAGTATTCCAGGTGGTTCCCTATAGTATGCCAGGTGGTTCCCTATAGTATGTCAGGTGGTTTCCAATAGTATTCCAGGCAATTTCTACAGTACTCCAGGTGGTTCCCTTTAGTAGTCCAGGTGGTTCCCTATAGTATGCCAGGTGGTTCCCTATAGTATTCCAGGCAATTTCTACAGTACTCCAGGTGGTTCCCTTTAGTAGTCCAGGTGGTTCCCTATAGTATGCCAGGTGGTTCCCTATAGTATTCCAGGCAATTGCTACAGTATTCCAGGTGGTTTCCTTTAGTATTCTAGGTGATTCCTTATAGCATTCTAGGTGGTTCCCTATAGTATGCCAGGTGGTTCCCTATAGTATGCCAGGTGGTTCCCTATAGTATGCAAGGTGGTTCCCTCTAGTATTCCAGACAATTGCTACAGTACTTCAGGTTGTTCTTTTAGTATTCTAGGTGATTCCTTATAGCATTCCAGGTGGTTCCTTATAGTATTCCAGGTGGTTCCCTATAGTATGTCAGGTGGTTCCCTATAGTATGCCAGGTGGTTTCCGATAGTATTCCAGGCAATTTCTACAGTACTCCAGGTGGTTCCCTTAAGTGGTCCAGGTGGTTCCCTACAGTATGCCAGGCGGTTCCCTATAGTATGTCAGGTGGTTCCCTATAGTATGTCAGGTGGTTCCCTATAGTATGTCAGGTGGTTCCCTATAGTATGCCAGGTGGTTTCCAATAGTATTCCAGGCAATTGATACAGTACTCCAGGTGGTTCCCTTAAGTAGTCCAGGTGGTTCCCTATAGTATGCCAGGTGGTTCCCTATAGTATGCAAGGTGGTTCCCTCTAGTATTCCAGACAATTGCTACAGTACTTCAGGTTGTTCTTTTAGTATTCTAGGTGATTCCTTATAGCATTCCAGGTGGTTCCTTATAGTATTCCAGGTGGTTCCCTATAGTATGTCAGGTGGTTCCCTAAAGTATGCCAGATTGGTCCTATAGTATTCTAGGCAATTGCTGTAGTATGCCAGGTGACTGCTATATTATTCCAGGCAATTGATATGGTACTCAAGGTGGTTCTCTTTAGTATTCCATGTGGTTCCCTAGAGTATTCCAGGCAACTGCTACAGTACTCCAGGTTGTTCCCTTTAGTATGCCAGTAGTAGGTTCTAGGTGATTGTTGTAGTATGCAAAGTGATGGCTATAGTATACCAGGTGGTTCCCTATAGTATTTTAAATGATTGCTATAGTATTCAGGTGGTTACTATAGCATTCCAGGTGGTTCCCTATAGAATGCCAAGTGATTCCCTATATTATTGCAGGTGACTACAATAGTATTTCAGGCAGTTCCCTATAGCATGCCAGCTGGTTCCTTATGGAATTCTAGGTGATTTCTGTAGTATTCCAGGTGGTTCCCTATAGTATTCCAGAAGATTGCTGTAGTATGCCAGGTAACGTCTATAGTGTTTCAGGTGGTTCCCTATAATATTCAAGATGGTTCTCTATACTATTCCAAGTGGTCTTTTTAATCTGAATTTTGCGTTAAACAGTGCAGCTGTTACATTCTGGCACAATTTAAGTTGCAACAAGAAATTCAGATTAGAAGCTTTGTGAAGGTGGACTTCTGGGTGGCAGAGAGATTCTCATAACCAGTCAACTTTAACCTCGTATTACCTTACATCTGGGAACATAAACGCAGCAGACAGTCCCGGGAACACACTGCTCAGAGCCAGCTTTGGATTCAGCAATTCGGAATGTCAAAAGCAACCCCCAGAAAGCTATACCCCAACTGTGCCAACTGATAAGAGAATCAGCCCTGTGTTACAGGAGCTGGCCAGAAGTTCAGTGTAACAGCAGTTCACCGTTATGTTTACGCTGTAAGCCGAGCGATAAGATCCAGTGGAATGGAATCATGACCAATAGAGCTTGAAATGTCACCGTTTATTAGAAAAAGGGATTTTCTATCACCTTTTTTCACTTTTTACAAATTTAATGATATTCCGGGTTTTCTATTAATATTCCAAATATCAAAGAATTTAGCATATTTCAGGTTTTTTCAATTCCACTTTTTCCCAGAATTTAAAAATTCAGTGGATGGAAAACCCACTATTGTTACTGAACTGAGTTTCTAAACGTGTCATCTTCCTGAACCATGCAGTCCACATACAAGAACTGAACTAAGTAATTCGAATTTACTTGTTTTGTGAGGTCACAGAAACCAACCAATCAGTACAGATCCCATTTACATACATATTAGTCCAAAAAGCTCAGTAGAAGGCTGTTTAACTGTAACAGAAAAAGAAAGGTTTTGAACTTTGCCATCATCAGTTGCACTAAGAACCATTTTATTTAGTGTTAGAAACTAAATTAGCTTATAATTATAATAATTTCTAGTATTTTATGTATAAAGCATAACAGACTTTTATGGTTATACATTCTGGTCTTGACTGCAACGAGTTGTTTTTTGAGACTTTGAGACTGCTGGACATTTTTCTTCCTTCGCTGCAAAGATGTGGCAGTTCATATTGGAGTTATTTATTGATTAGAGCTTATGCGCTGACATTTTTTATGGAGCTCGGATTAAAGAAAAGCTCTGACGGACAGAGCGGGAGCAGAGGCTGTACCTTTGGTCTCGATCACATTGATGCATTTTCTGACAAACTTGAAGCCGGTCTCATTCAGCTCCACTGCAGAAAAACAACAAAAAAGTTACATAAATGTTACAAATGTACTTAAAATTTACTTTTAAACTTATTTCAGATATAAAATTCGAAACACATGTGTACATACATTTTAAGCAAATAAAAAAATGTCTTTATATATAATTTTATTTTTAGAGCTTGTCAAATAGGCATTTATCATGCAATTTTATGTATACTATGAGACTTCTAATAAGGTTCAATATAAGATTTTATATCTATAAAGTAAACATTTTTTAAAGTTCTGTAAAAGTTTTAAAAAGATTTAAATCAATCAGGTTCTAACTTTAAATTCAACATTTGATAAAGTTCTATCATGTTTTATTTAAGTGGAAACTCTAATAAAGTTATATTTATAAATTTCTATCTATTAAACTCTATCGATAAAATAGTTACATAAAGTTTAATTCATAACATTTTATCTACAAAGTAAAAGTTATAAAACATTGGATCAAATTCTATATATTAAGTCAGTTCTACTAAATTTTCTCCACAAAATTCGAGAAAATTTAAGTTCTATTACTTTTCTGAGAAGTGAAAGTGCTATAGTTCTACGTTTACAGTAAAGGTTCTATAAAGCTCTATCAGGCAAAAGTTCTATGTATCTAGTTTATCTAGAAAGTCATACAAAGTACAATCTATCGCTTCCAATCTATGTGGTGAAAATTACAATATTACTTTATCAGCAAGTTAAACTTTAAAGTGAAATATTCACTTTAAAATTCTATCAAGCTTCATCTACAAAGTGAAAGTTCTAATAAAGTTGAAATTATACCTTTCTATCTATAAAAGTAACATTATATTAAATTTTATACAGTGTAAAGTAAACATGTTTCTAAATTTTGTCAAAAAAGTTAAAAGTTAAAATAAAGTAATTTAAGTTCTATGTAAAAATATATCTGAGTATGAAAGTTTTATGTTTAAAGTTTTACTGAGTTCTGTATAGATTTATATATTATATATTTTTATATTTATATATAAAAATGAAAGTTCTTCATCTACATACTTCTATATCTGTAAAGTGAAAGTTTTTCTACCTAAAGTGAAAACTTTTCCAAGTTATTTTTAGACAATTCTATCCAGTAAATAAAAATAAAAAATGGAAGTTCTATAATAATGTTAAAGTTTTATCAATTTACTTATGTAGTTCTTTTTTGAAAAATTCACATAGAAAATGAAATGTCTGATAATATATAAAAAAGTGAAAGTTCTACAAAGTTCTATATGTAAAGTGAAAGTTCTACAAAGTTCTGTCTAGAAACTCCCAGCTGGAAAATGAAAGGTATATTGATTTTAAATCTAGAAAGTGAAAGTTCTATAAATAAAAAAAAGTATGAATGTATTACATACTTTCAGCTTGTTTGTGAATTGGGGAATGGTATATCTACAGGAGAAAAAGGTAAAGAGAAGGAAATTAGAGAGATATTTTAGATAATTAGAACAGTGATGAGGCACAGACCCACAAATACAGCTTTGATCAGTGAAAAAAGTGAAGATCGGAGAAAATGAAATTGTAATTTCCACAATTCACCCACACAATCACCCACCCAATACAACAAGACAAGACTGGCATGGACAAAAGCACATATTGTTTATTTGTCTGTGCTGAACTTCATTTTTCTATTCGTTCATTAAAAAATATAAATTTTACTTTATTAAAATATTACTACAGAGTTATAATCATAGTTACATAATTACATTTGCATTTCAATTTCTGTCTCAACAGTTTTGTGTTTCTATTGTAAAAATGTTGCAGATAAAACTCACCGGCTCTTTTCCATCCATAGCTTCTATCCACTGCTTCCTGTTGGCCTCAGAGATGGCCTGCACAGTGACTGCTGGCCTATGGAAACAATTACCAATAATCAATAATCAAACAAGATGCTCCTTAAAGTTTTGCTGGGCTGTTGCTAAACTTTCCCAGGTGGTTGTTTAAGGTTATACTTACAGTTTGTTTACAGAAAAAATTAACATAACATGGGATTATTTCCATGGGTTGTTAATAGTACAAGATTAATTTAATCTGGGATTATTACTATGGTGTGTATATAGTACATGATTAATATAACCTGGGATTATTACTATGGTTTGTATATAGTACATGATTAATATAACCTGGGATTATTTCTATGGTTTGTATATAATACATAATTAATATAATATAGGGATTATTACTATGGTGTGTATATAGTACATGATTAATATAACCTGGGGTTATTTATATAATTTGTATTTTATACATGATTAATATAACCTGGGATTACTTCTATGGCTTGTATATAATACATGATTAATATAACCTGGGATTATTTCTATGGCTTGTATATAATACATGATTAATATAACCTGGGATTATTTCTATGGTTTGTATTTTATACATGATTAATATAACCTGGGATTACTTCTATGATTTGTATTTTATACATGATTAAAATAACCTGGGATTATTTCTATGGCTTGTATATAATACATGATTAATATAACCTGGGATTATTTCTATGGTTTGTATTTTATACATGATTAATATAACCTGGGATTATTACTATGGTTTGTATATAATACATAATTAATATAAACTGGGATTATTTCTATGTTTTGTATGTAATACATGATTAATATAACCTGGGATTATTTCTAAGGTTCTATTTATAAATGTAAATTAATACAGTAATGTTATTGCGTACCTTTCCTGTGTCTCAATGTCGAAGCAGAAGCGTTTATCAATGGACTCCGTTTTACGCCGAATACATGACTTCAGAGTGAGCTCTACAGGAACCTGAGAGAGAGAGAGAGAGAGAGAGAGGGAGAGGGAGAGAGGGAGGAAGTATGAAATATCCTGTGTGATTGGCTGGTGGAGGTAAGGTAGGGGTTAAAGGTGACTGGGTGGATCACGTCACCTGTTTGGTTGCAGTTTTCTGTTCAGTCGGCAGCATCAGCAGCATCTTACTGTCCTTCATATACTTACAGTAATACTTCACCCACGTCATCCCCAACGCCCCTGAGAGAAAGAGAGAGAGAGAGAGAGAGAGGTGGTTTAATCTCTGAATAATTACTTCTACAGCAGCTTCACGAGAGATTAACATCAACAAGCTTCGTTCTGATTGGCTGAAGCATGCTTACGTCAGTAATAAGTAGGTGGAGCTAAACTGGAGCTTGTGAATGTGTCTTGTTTTGTGACATCACGAAGAGAGTGGAACGTGTATATGAACGTGTGATGACACCTACACTTCTCCTGGATGTACAGGTAGCCCTCTATGGTGGGCTGCTGGCCGTGCCGGTTGAGGAGCTTGGGCTGTTTCATCCTCTTCATCAGCTCCTCCATTTCTTCTCGCGTACTCTCAAAGTGGTTCCGTGTCTATGGCAACAACAGCAGCACGTTTCTGTCAGACTCAGGAACGCCGGACATGTAGAGCTTCACCGAGAGTGAAAGTGTTTGGTGTAGAGTGGTGGTGTTTAATGTAGAGTGGTGGTGTTTAATTGTAGAGTGGTGTTTGGTGGAGAGTGGTGGTGTTTAATGTAGAGTGGTAGTGTTTAATTGTAAAGTGGTGTTGTTTAATGTAGAGTGGTGGTGTTTAATTGTAGAGTGGTGGTGTTTAATGTAGAGTGGTGTTTGGTGGAGAGTGGTGATGTTTAATGTAGAGTGGTGGTGTTTAATGTAGAGTGGTGGTGTTTGGTGCAGAATGGTGGTTTTTATTGTAGAGTGGTAGTGTTTAATTAAGAGTGCTGGTGTTAAATGTAGAGTGGTGGTGTTTAATTGTAGGGTGGTGGTGTTTAATTTTAGAATGGTGGTGTTTGGTGGAGAGTTGTGGTGTTTAATGTAGACTGGTAGTGTTTAATTGTAGAGTGGTGGTGTTTAATGAAGAGTGTTGGTGTTTGTGGTTGTGTTTAATGAAGAGTGGTGGTGTTTAATTGACAATTGTGGAGTTTAATGTAGAATGGTGTTTAATTCTAGAGTGGTGGTGTTTAATTGAAGAGTGGTCGTGTTTAATGTAGAGTGGTGGTGTTTAATTGACAATTGTGGAGTTTAATGTCGAGAGGTTGTGTTTAATGTAGAGTGGTGTTTGGTGGAGAGTGGTGGTGTTTAATTGAGAGTGGTGGTGTTTAATTGTAGAGTGGTGGTGTTTAATGGAGAATGGTGGTGTTTGGTGGAGAGTAGAGGCGTGTAATGGAGAATAGTGGTGTTTGGTAGAGAGTGGTGGTGTTTAATTGTAGAGTGGTGGTGTTTGGTGGAGAGTAGTGGCATGTGATGGAGAATAGTGGTGTTTGGTAGAGACTGGTGGTGTTTAATTGTAGAGTGGTGGTGTTTAATTGTAGAGTGGTGGTGTTTAATTGTAGAGTGGTGGTGTTTGGTGGAGAGTGGTGGTGTTTAATGGAGAATAGTGGTGTTTGGTGGAGAGTGGTGGTAATTATATTGACAATGGTGGTGTTTGGTGGAGAGTGGTGGTGTTTAATTGTAAAGTGGTGGTGTTTAATGGAAAATAGTGGTGTTTGGTAGAGCGTGGTGGTGTTTAATTGTAGAGTGGTGGTGTTTAATGGAGAATGGTGGTGTTTGGTAGAGCGTGGTGGTGTTTAATTGTAGAGTGGTGGTGTTTAATGGAGAATGGCTGTGTTTAATTGTAGAGTGGTGGTGTTTAATTGTAGAGTGGTGGTGTTTAATGGAGAATGATGGTGTTTGGTGGAGAGTAGTGGCGTGTAATGGAGAATAGTGGTGTTTGGTAGAGAGTGGTGGTGTTTAATTGTAGAGTGGTGGTGTTTGGTGGAGAGTGGTGGTGTTTAATTGTAGAGTGGTGGTGTTTAATGGAGAATGATGGTGTTTGGTGGAGAGTAGTGGCGTGTAATGGAGAATAGTGGTGTTTGGTAGAGAGTGGTGGTGTTTAATTGTAGAGTGGTGGTGTTTAATGGAGAATAGTGGTGTTTGGTGGAGACTGGTAGTGTTTAATTGTAGAGTGGTGGTGTTTAATGAAGAGTGTTGGTGTTTGTGGTTGTGTTTAATGAAGAGTGGTGGTGTTTAATTGACAATTGTGGAGTTTAATGTAGAATGGTGTTTAATTCTAGAGTGGTGGTGTTTAATTGAAGAGTGGTCGTGTTTAATGTAGAGTGGTGGTGTTTAATTGACAATTGTGGAGTTTAATGTCGAGAGGTTGTGTTTAATGTAGAGTGGTGTTTGGTGGAGAGTGGTGGTGTTTAATTGAGAGTGGTGGTGTTTAATTGTAGAGTGGTGGTGTTTAATGGAGAATGGTGGTGTTTAATTTTAGAGTGGTGGTGTTTGGCGGAGAGTGGTGGTGTTTAATTGAGAGTGGTGGTGTTTAATTGAGAGTGGTGGTGTTTAATGGAGAATGGTGGTGTTTGGTGGAGAGTAGTGGCGTGTAATGGAGAATAGTGGTGTTTGGTAGAGAGTGGTGGTGTTTAATTGTAGAGTGGTGGTGTTTGGTGGAGAGTGGTGGTGTTTAATTGTAGAGTGGTGGTGTTTAATGGAGAATGGTGGTGTTTGGTGGAGAGTAGTGGCGTGTAATGGCGAATAGTGGTGTTTGGTAGAGAGTGGTGGTGTTTAATTGTAGAGTGGTGGTGTTTAATATAGAGTGATGGTGTTTGGTGTGGAGTGATGGTGTTTGGTGTGGAGTGGTGGTGTTTAGTTGTATTGTATGGTGTTTGGTGTGGAGTGGTGGTGTTTAGTTGTAAATTGGTGGTGTTTAATTGTAGAGTGGTGTTTGGTGGAGAGTGGTGGTAATTATATTGAGAGTGGTGGTGTTTAATGGAGAATGGCGTTGTTTAATGGAGAATGGTGGTGTTTGGTGGAGAGTAGTGGCATGTGATGGAGAATAGTGGTGTTTGGTAGAGACTGGTGGTGTTTAATTGTAGAGTGGTGGTGTTTAATTGTAGAGTGGTGGTGTTTGGTGGAGAGTGGTGGTGTTTGGTGGAGAGTGGTGGTGTTTAATGGAGAATAGTGGTGTTTGGTGGAGAGTGGTGGTAATTATATTGACAATGGTGGTGTTTGGTGGAGAGTGGTGGTGTTTAATTGTAAAGTGGTGGTGTTTAATGGAGAATAGTGGTGTTTGGTAGAGCGTGGTGGTGTTTAATTGTAGAGTGGTGGTGTTTAATGGAGAATGGTGGTGTTTGGTAGAGCGTGGTGGTGTTTAATTGTAGAGTGGTGGTGTTTGGTGGAGAGTGGTGGTGTTTAATTGTAGAGTGGTGGTGTTTAATGGAGAATGGCGGTGTTTAATTGTAGAGTGGTGGTGTTTAATTGTAGAGTGGTGGTGTTTAATTGTAGAGTGGTGGTGTTTAATGGAGAATGATGGTGTTTGGTGGAGAGTAGTGGCGTGTAATGGAGAATAGTGGTGTTTGGTAGAGAGTGGTGGTGTTTAATTGTAGAGTGGTGGTGTTTGGTGGAGAGTGGTGGTGTTTAATTGTAGAGTGGTGGTGTTTAATGGAGAATGATGGTGTTTGGTGGAGAGTAGTGGCGTGTAATGGAGAATAGTGGTGTTTGGTAGAGAGTGGTGGTGTTTAATTGTAGAGTGGTGGTGTTTAATGGAGAATAGTGGTGTTTGGTGGAGAGTGGTGGTAATTATATTGAGAGTGGTGGTGTTTGGTAGCGATGGTTCCTGCAGGTGGTGGACTAAAGCATGTCTGACTGAAGGAGCTGGGGCTCCAGCTGCTCAGGCTGATTAACTAATTAGATGATTGATGATTAGATGATTGATGGAAGTGATTGGCTCACGTTTTGCAGGCTTAACTGCAGCTCCTGTTTATACGGCAGGAAGTCCTGAGTCATCTCCACTGTCAGGTTATTGAGAGTCAGAATACTCTGTAGGAACGCCAACACCTGTCACACACACACACACACACATCACGTCTGATACACAATCAGACTGACCACAAAGCCTTGAGGACGGTTACTAGGGAGACGCTGTGGTGTTTAAGTGGGTTGTTAGTTTATTGCTAGGTGTTGTGGTGTTGCTATGGTATTCAAATGGCAAAAAGGGTGTTGCTTAGTGGTTGATATGTTATCCCAGGTGGTTGCTATGATGTCCCAGGTGGTTGCTATGTTATTCCAGGTGGTTGCTAATGTGTTGCTATGGTATTCCAGTTGGTTGCTTATGTATTGCTATGGTATTCAAATTGCTTGTTAGAATGTTGCTAAGAGGTCGCTGTGGTATTTTAGGAGGTTACTTAGGTGATGCTAGGTGGAAGGCAGGGTGGTACGCTAGGGGCTCCAGTTCCAGCAGCTTATCTGTAAGATTACTTTGACTAAGATGGCATTGTACTGAAGTACTGAGACACTAAGAAAAATATGACATCACTGTCCGAATATTTATGGCCAGTACAGAATAAATAGAGTGCTTATCAGAGAAACACACACTTACCGGCTCAACGATATCAAACTTCTTCCTGTCCTCCACCTGCTGGATCTGATACACGTACTCCACAGACGACTCGTAGAACATCTGACGCTCCTTATCCAGCAGATCATCAGCCTGTATACACACACACACACACACACACACACACAAACGTATATAAACACACACACACACACACACACACACACACAAACGTATATAAACACACATACACACACACACAAGCATATATAAACACACAAGCATATATAAACACACAAGCGTATATAAACACATACACACACACACAAACGTATAAACACAAATACACACACATACATATATTAACACAAATAGACACACATACACACACACAAATAAATACACACACACACACACACACAATATATAAAAACATATACACACAAACACACACATACACACACAAATAAATACACATACACACACACACACAGATACACACACAAATACACACACACACATAAATACGCACGAACACACAAATACACACATAGATATATACACACACGCACACACACAAATAAATACACAAACACACACATACACACAAATACACACACACAAATACACACACACACAAATACACACACACACATATATACACACACACATACATACACACACTCATAAATACACATATACACACACACATATCTCTCTCTCTCTCGCTCTCTCTCTCAGTTTCTCACCTCCTGTAACTGAGTTTCCTTCTTTTTGGAGGAGAGGTTGAGATGTTTGTCCAGTTGTGAGTAATATTTCTCACTTTCCTTCTCAAACTTCTTACGCCGCTCCTGAAACACACACACACCATCATCATCATCATCATCACCACCATCACCATCATCATCATCATCACCATCATCACCACCATCATCATCACTACCATCACCATCATAATCATGATAATCATCATCATCATCACTACCATCACCATCATAATCATGATAATCATCATCATCATCACTACCATCACCATTATAATCACCATCGTTATCACCATCATCATTACCATCACCATCATCACACCATCATCACTACCATCACCATTATAATCACCATTATAATCACCATCATTACCACCATCATCACCATCACCACCACCATCACCATTATTATCATCATCACCACCATCATCAGCACTACCATCACCATCATAATCATGATGATCATCATCATCATCATCACTACCATCACCATTATAATCACCATCATCATTACCATCATCACCACCATCATCATCACCATCATCATCACCACCACCATCACCATTATCACCATTATAATCATCATCACCATCATCATCACCACCACCACAATTATCATCATCACCATCATCATCATTATCACCACCATCACCATTATCACCATCACTACCCTCATCAGCATCACCATCATCATCATCATCATCACGGTCATCATCATCATCACCATCACTACCCTCGTCAGCATCACCTTGATCATCACGACCATTATCATCATCACGACCATCATCATCACCATCACCACAATCATCATCATCATTACCATAATCACCATCATCATCACCATCATTACCCTCATCATCATCACCATCACCATTACCATCACCATCACCACCACCACCATCATCACCATCATTATTACCATTATCATCAACACGATCATCATCATCACCACACTCAATCACATCCTCACAGCAATGTTCAAAATCAGTACCTGACCTCACTAACACTCAATCACATCCTCACAGCAATGTTTAACATCAGTATCTGACCTCACTAACACTCAATCACATCCTCACAGCAATGTTCAACATCAGTATCTGACCTCACTAACACTCAATCAAATCCTCACAGCAATGTTTAACATCAGTATCTGACCTCACTAACACTCAATCACATCCTCACAGCAATGTTCAAAATCAGTACCTGACCTCACTAACACTCAATCAAATCCTCACAGCAATGTTTAACATCAGTATCTGACCTCACTAACACTCAATCACATCCTCACAGCAATGTTCAACATCAGTATCTGACCTCGCTAACACTCAATCACATCCTCACAGCAATGTTCAACACCAGTACCTGACCTCACTAACACTCAATCAAATCCTCACAGCAATGTTCAACATCAGTACCTGACCTCACTAACACTCAATCAAATCCTCACAGCAATGTTCAACATCAGTATCTGACCTCGCTAACACAATCAAATCCTCACAGCAATGTTTAACATCAGTATCTGACCTCGCTAACACAATCAAATCCTCACAGCAATGTTCAACATCAGTATCTGACCTCACTAACACAATCAAATCCTCACAGCAAGATACATGTTTGTATATGTGTTGTGTTAGTGTGTTAGGTGTTGAAGTTGATCATGTTTGTATATGTGTTGTGTTAGTGTGTGTGTGTGTGTGTGTGTGTGTGTGGTGTTGAAGTTGATCATGTTTGTATATGTGTTGTGTTAGTGTGTGTGTGTGTGTGTGTGTGTGTGTGTGTGTGTGTGTGTGGTGTTGAAGTTGATCATGTTTGTATATGTGTTGTGTTAGTGTGTGTGTGTGTGGTGTTGAAGTTGACCATGTTTGTATATGTGTTGTGTTAGTGTGTGTGTGTGTGTGGTGTTGAAGTTGATCATGTTTGTATATGTGTTGTGTTAGTGTGTGTGTGTGTGTGTGTGGTGTTGAAGTTGATCATGTTTGTATATGTGTTGTGTTTGTGTGTGTGGTGTTGAAGTTGATCATGTTTGTATATGTGTTGTGTTAGTGTGTGTGTGTGTGTGTGTGTGTGGTGTTGAAGTTGATCATGTTTGTATATGTGTTGTGTTAGTGTGTGTGTGTGTGTGTGTGTGGTGTTGAAGTTGATCATGTTTGTATATGTGTTGTGTTAGTGTGTGTGTGTGTGTGTGTGTGTGGTGTTGAAGTTGATCATGTTTGTATATGTGTTGTGTTAGTGTGTGTGTGTGTGTGTGTGGTGTTGAAGTTGATCATGTTTGTATATGTGTTGTGTTAGTGTGTGTGTGTGTGTGTGGTGTTGAAGTTGATCATGTTTGTATATGTGTTGTGTTAGTGTGTGTGTGTGTGTGTGTGTGGTGTTGAAGTTGATCATGTTTGTATATGTGTTGTGTTAGTGTGTGTGTGTGTGTGTGTGGTGTTGAAGTTGATAATGTTTGTATATGTGTTGTGTTAGTGCGTTAGTGTGTGTGGTGTTGAAGTTGATCATGTTTGTATATGTGTTGTGTTAGTGTGTGTGTGTGGTGTTGAAGTTGATCATGTTTGTATATGTGTTGTGTTAGTGTGTGTGTTAGTGTGTGTGTGTGGTGTTGAAGTTGACCATGTTTGTATATGTGTTGTGTTAGTGTGTGTGTGTGGTGTTGAAGTTGATCATGTTTGTATGTGTTGTGTTAGTGTGTGTGTGTGTGTGTGTGTGTGGTGTTGAAGTTGATCATGTTTGTATATGTGTTGTGTTTGTGTGTGTGGTGTTGAAGTTGATCATGTTTGTATATGTGTTGTGTTAGTGTGTGTGTGTGTGTGTGTGTGTGTGTGGTGTTGAAGTTGATCATGTTTGTATATGTGTTGTGTTAGTGTGTGTGTGTGTGTGTGTGTGTGTGTGGTGTTGAAGTTGATCATATTTGTATATGTGTTGTGTTAGTGT